>OX451735.1:329997162-330417663 GCA_948472305.1 Vicia faba
GAAAAAATAAACATGTAGAAAAAAGAAAAAACAAAGAGCGTAAAATTTGCATGCAAAAATGTCCATGATTCATTGATGACATATGAAAATGAAGTAACAACCCTTACAAATGGACCGTTGTGCCTCGGGTAAGACACAAGGTTTTAAAAGTCTAAATTGTTTAATTATTACAGATCCAATAAAAATTTAAAGACAATTACTATTGGATAAAAGTAATAGGGACAAATTCTTTGGCTTCCCAGTTGTTGAGTCCTCCGCTGATAGTTGGAAAAATCCATTCTTCCAGGTCACAGATGTCATCACTATCTTCCACTGCGTTGACTCCATGGTTGCTGATCCGCAAAGGTGGTCCCTCGGCACGAGCACGACGAACGGCTTTCTAGGCTCCTGAAGTAAAACCCAAACCAAATTAATCATACTTGTAGGGAATATTTTGGAGTTTGTCCCAAATAGTACACCCACCTTCTTCGACTACTGCCTTGGCATCTTTCAGATAAGCCATCTTCAGCGGAGGTCTGGTAATCTTCGGAACTTTGGAAATAGTCTTGGTTGCCACAACTGTTTGTGGGACTTCCTCGAAATGCTGACACGGAGTTTCGACGAATTCACCATCCATTTCCACATATCTGAAGGAGTTTAGGTGACTGACCATATATTCCTCCTCTCCATTGACAGTGATGATTTTTCCCAGGGTTGGGTATTTTAACATCTGATGTAATGCAGAGGTGACGGCACCAGCGTCATGAATCCAAGATTGGCCCAATAAACAGGAATAGGAAGGGCGAATATCCATTATATAGAAAGTTGAATCAAAGGTCTGAGTTCCAACTTTAATGGGAATGTCTACCTCCCTGTGCACCATTCTCTTCGAACCGTCGAAGGGCCTTACCATTATGTTGCTGGGTTTTAAGGTCAAACCTTCACAGTCTAGTCTATCCAGAGCCTTCTTAGGCAGAACATTCAATGATGAACCAGTATCTACCAGGACATGGGCCAAAGTAGTGCCCCTGCATTCGACAGAGACATGCAACGCCACATTGTGTTTCCTCCCTCTAGGTGTAAGATCAGCATCAGAAAAGCCCAAACCATTATCACCTGTCAAACTGGCCACACAATCTTCAAATTGGTTAGCAGAGGTTTCCTGTGGCACATGGGAAGTTTTAAGAAATTTCACCAACGCCTTCGCATGAGCTTCGGAGCACAACAGTAAAGCTAGCATAGAAATCTTTGAAGGGGTCTGCCCTAGCTGTTCGACTACATTGTAGTCGCTTCTCTTTATAATTTTCAAAATTTCTTCCATCTCCTTCTTGGAAGCCTCTCGGATAGATACTGATTGCGCCTTCATCCGGATAGGTTCAACCAAAATGCCTTTGCCCCGAGTCTCGGTTGACTCGATGATAGGGGTCAGCAGGGGTAACCACAGGAATTGTAGTAGTTGTACCAATAGGAACAAAAGCAGGGATGATCATAGGACCGGTAACAATTTTCGGAGGAGAAATCTCAGGGGAGAACACTCTTCCACTTCGGGTTATTTTGCTGGTTCCCACAATGTTGTCAATGTCGGGGTCATCCCTCTCAAAAACTGAGTCTTCATCAGCAAGCCAATCTTTCTTGACGCCGTGGTAGTAGACGTCATCCCCATAGTTCCAGGGGACAGTTTTATCTGAGGAGTATGGGATTGGCCCTGGCATAGTAATTATCAGTGGAGTCACTTTCGAAATAGATGTAATCCTAACGAGTCTTTTGGTGGAGACCCTGGGAGGATTGGAGGAAATGGTTACTATTGAAACATCCTTGTAAGCAATGGTTGGAACGAGAGTCTTTTCAAACAAAATCTCTTTGTCATCCATCAGGCGTTGGACACCTGCCTTCAGATTCTGGATGGTCAGTCACTTCCTTGTTTTTCCCTTCTTGATTATCCCCTTCACCTAATGATGTTGCGAAGTCTAGGGTCCGCCTGGCTGGCCCTTGTAACCTTCTTCCCAGATTCAAAACATCGGTTGATTTCTTTGCTTTCTTCTTCTTTTCTTTGATCAGTAAAATTTTCAAATCCTCTTGTCCTTTTTCCAGAGTCAAGAACATTTTTTGAAACTGAGCGTTCTGTGCCTGGAGATCTTTTACTGTATGTTCAATATCCATCTCATTAAAATAAACAGTAGAAAGATAAGGAGACATGTTGTAAGAAACATGTTTGTGTTATGATGAATGACGATGCATATGCGAATGATTTCAAGGAAATTAGATATTTAAATTTGCTTTAGACAAAAAGGAACACGTGTTATACTAATAAATCAAAGTTTGAGTACATCATGCCTCTTTTGGGCTTACAAAGAAATAAAATACAAAACTTTAAGACAAAAAAGTTGAACGCGTCCTCTTTGGTGCGATGTAGGCGTTCAGACTCCGCTCTTTATGAAGTTGCTTGGTGAGTTCCAGAACTTTCTTCTCGCTGGCGTAGAATTGGGCCTCGAAAGTGTCTCGCTCCCCCTTAAGCGGTATCCAATCCCTTTGCAAGTCTTCGAGAGAGGTGGGCATGTTAGGATGAAGGATAGTGTATGGGACATCTCCCTCCTTAACGGGTTCTATGATAACTGGGAGAATGGAAGGATAAGGCATCACAAGTTTCTGAGCACAAGCTCACACCAATTTAAGGTAAGGCTCAAGGGGGATGGAATTCTTGTGCCCCAGCGTCTTGCTATCTACCTTGTTCAACATCCTCCAAGCACGAATAAACCTCTGGCGGTAACCTTGATCGTCATTCCCGTAGTCAAATACCAACCCTTGGATAAGCATCTCATGTGGACCATCCCTTCGGGCGTAACCAAACTATCGTAAGGATAAGCAGGGGTTGTAAGTGATACCTCCTCTAATGCCAAGTAAGGGGACATTAGGGAATTCTCCATAATGATCGACGATAGTAACATTCTCCAAAGATAGGGAAAACCAATGAATATCTGAATGTCTGAGCGTCATCAACCTATGGGACCACCTTGAACCTTGCTCGTTCTTCAATACAGATTGGGGAAGATGGGAAAGAAACCATCTTGCCAAGAGAGGAGTACAACATATGAGGATACCTCTTTTCCTAATAGTGCGAGAGTGAAAAGAATGTAGGATGTCTCCTAACAAAGTAGGCACTGGGTTACGAGACATGAAGATTTTGACGGTGTTTATATCTATGAGTTGGTCAGGATTTGGAAACAAAATCATCCCATAGTTGAGAAGGGCCACAATTTCCTCAAAAGCTTGCAAGTCCAATGAGTTCCAATTGTCTTGAGCTTTCTCAAACAAGAACTTGGCTAAGAAACCTTTGACACCACTCCTTGTTTCCCAATTAGTTGTGACATCAGATTGTTGCAAGTGTAGAGCTTGAGCAATCTCTTCTGGTTTTGGATCTCTTTCCGTACCGTTGAAGGGTAGTTGATTGTGAATGGGAATCCTCAAGAGTTATGAGAATTATTCCAAAGTTGGCACAAGTTGATAATCGGGAAATGTGAAGTAATGGTGTAGAGGATCAAAGATTTGGAAGAGCACCTTCATCATATATTCATCAGTGTTGGAGGTAACCAAGTTTAGGAGGCAGCCATGTCTTCCGGTAAATGGAGAATTCTCAGGAACCCTTGATGCTAACTCTTTAAGTTGAGGAAGGATCCTTACGATATTGACTTGAATGGTTTTCCTGCTAATAGAATCCATGTCCTACAAAACTGAACAAAGATAAATCCCAAAAATCCTTGAAATGGTTAGTGAGTATGAGTATGATGTTATGATGTTTATGATGTTATGTACAAGTAAATATATACAAACAAAACAAACAAGTCCTTAGTTTAGGCTTGCAAGGAGTCTCATAGGTAAGTACCCTCTTGAAGTTTAGTTGGCTCAAACATGTCCTAGCAATAGTAATCGGGTAAAAAGGGAGCTCAATATCACTATTTTGTTTCCTCGGGCATTGTTTCAGTGCAAGCCTCTTTAATGGCGACCGAAATATCCCAAAAAACTAAATCTCAATGAGTGTAGTATTGAGTATCTACCAACTTCGGATTGCACCAAATCCGGTCATCTCACTACATCCTAATGGTCAAGTTGGTCAAGTAAAGGTTCTAGAAGTCAATTAGTGCTTCATGACATCACTCAGCGGCCTCGTATTCTCCTTGACTATTCAAAGGCTACCGACACCCACAAATATGTCACACTAACGTAGCTATTGCTTAGACCATGTCGGTATACCCCGCACAGTTTCCACAATGTATTGCTACTTACCTATAAGGTATCCTAAATCCAGGTAGAGGATTTAAACCCAAACAAAGAACCAAAATGTAAAGCAAACAAATCAAACAATGAAAGCAAGTAAATGTGATATAGCCCTAAGGTAACCCCACTTTTAAATTTCTACCCAACAGAGTCGCCAGTTCTGTAACGCGGTGGGAGAACTGACTTGGTTGTTTTGCGTTTTATCGCAATTGTTGCGGTTAGCAAGAGTCGCCACCGACTTTTCTTTTATCCAAAAGGAAAGGCTGAAAAAAATAGGAAAGACCTTTGAGATTGTTTCTTGAGTTCAGGGGGTAGATTATGAAAAGGGAAGGTATTAGCACCCTTTTCATCTGTAGTTATCTACGGGCTCTTAGTTGCTTGCTAGATCACTTGCTTTTGTTTGAAAATGTGCTTTGTGTGGTTTTTGAAAGTGTTTTAAAAAGGCGTCATCGTCTAGGAAAACTTTGTAATGATTCTCGTTCATAAGAATGTATACAAAGTGTTGATCCTTTGCAAATGTTTCAAGTTTGAAAGATGTTTTGAAAGTATTGGTGTTTGTTTTGAAAATAGAAAGGATGTTTTGGTTTGAAAATGAGCAAGCAACTAGGAACATTCTACCTACTCAAAAGTCTTTCTTGTTTATTTCCTCTTTCCTTTGACATTGTTATTTTACCAGGGATTAGTAAGTAACCTTATCTTTAGATGTAAAAGGGACGGGCAAGGGTCATCATATAGTCATGAATAACAATATTGTAAGATATCTTATCATTTTCTTTAAGGGACTAAGATCATTTGTAAGGAAACATTTATAGCGTCATCGAGGGACTATGATCTTGTATTTTGTTTGTTTTTGCTAAGACGTCTTACATGCATATTATGACCATTTATTTCTCAAGGCAACAAATGGATTTACCCTAAGGGTGTAAGTGTGTGTTGTACCCCAAAATTTGCCCTCCCATATTCTTCAAGATTTGCAAAGAGCATGCTTCAAAATCTCCCAAGGGTTGCACAGTCCAATTGCCTCCTAACAGTCAAGAATTAGGGTTTTGGTTCTGGAAAAGAAATTGAAGTTTTCAAGGGTCCAAACAAGTCCCATATGCCTATAAACATTGTCAAGCATCCTTATGTCAAGTTTCAAGACTTACAGCACAAAATTGCATAGTCAAAAACCCTAATTGCTCAACAGTCAACTGCAGGGGCAAAATGGTCATTTGACAGTCAAAAGTTCAAATTTTTGGTCAACATCTTATTTTGAAGCCACAAACATCATTTGATCAATTCTTGATCATGATTCTCAAGGCATGGCTCAAAAAGTCTCAAGATGCAAAAGTTTCTATATTTGGACAGTTGGAAAAGTCAACTGTAACTTGACCAAGGCATGACTTCCACATGGTTTATCAGAAAAAATTACATCCAAAGCTCATTTTGAAGAGAATGACATTTCCTACAACTCATCTTCACACTTCAAGTCCAAGAAATTCTCTCACAAAAAGTTATCAATCTCAACATTATAGGTCATTTTCAAAAGTCAACAAAAAGGCACTTCAAGTCAAAGACCATAACTTGAGATTGGTAAATCAAAATGACATGGGACCAAAGGCATTGGTTAGAGGACTTCAAGACCTTTCCAAAATGTCAAAGAACATTATCAAAGCTTAAAAATTGAGCAAGATATGCCTTGTGGAAGTTGGGAAATGTTTGGGAATTTTGAAAAGTCAACTTTGCTTCAAATGCCTCAAAATTGCTAATGGGCCACAATTTCTTCCAAGAATCATCACCCAAAGGCCATGCACGACCCATTGACCCAAAGGGGAGTTATTTTCTTATTTTTAATTTATTAATTGAATTTTTTAAATATATTAATTCATTTAATTAAAATTAAATATGAGAAAAATACAAAATGATGCTTTTAAATCTTTTTGATGCAGCAAATCCAACTAATGCAAGGTGGCAATTCGTTTCATGTCCAAAAAAGGAAAATCTCACATGATTGGCAATGTTTTGATGGAAAAAAGATTGAAAAAGATTATGCAAAATCACAAATTCAAAAGCATTGATTCCATGGATTTTGGACTTGTTTTTTTTACCCTAATTCATTTACATACATAAGCAGAACATAACCTTAATCATAAGAACAAGAAAGTTGCGCCAGAATCACAAGAACAAACTTGCATTTTTCTTAAAAAAGCTCAAAACTGTTTTCATAGTTTCAGTGTGTTGCAAGGCCTAAAAACGATTCCAATAGCTTGCTTACACATCCAGGAATCTTTCCCAATCAAAATCACAACCCCTAACCTCAAGAACTGGTAGCACGAAGTCTCCCTGTTCAAAACTTTTCTCATAATCGTGTTTTCATTTATATGCATTATTTATGAGTTTTAACCATTGATTTACATTAACATGGACATCCTGAATCTATTGGTGTTATTTAATTGAATTATTATCGCTTGTATGCAAAATTACCATGAGAGCTTTCTAGGGTTTCAGGGACTTTGAAAGAGGGCTTCGTTCCTTTGGAAAAATTGGCCAACCACGCCTATACCATTGGAATCAGGATCTTCTAACGATCTAAAACCATACCTCGCGCTCAATTTATGATGAACCAGGCTCTAATCGCTATTTTTGAATATTGTAGTTAGTGGGGGTTTAAAACCCCCGCTATTTGATGTTAGTTTCAGGTAAAACGAAGAAGCAGGGAAGAAGAAGGTGTACGTGTCCCTGGATGACTGGCTCATTTGACATTTTGGCGCGTGATATACCATGAGCGTGCTTTTCTCTTATATTATTTGTGTCCCATATTAATAACAAAGAGCACAAACAGCGCAGCTGGCAAAGGATTGACATGGTAAACGCAGGGGCCTGGGTTCGATTCCCAGGTCTCCCCACTTTTATTCAATATTTTTCTTTCTAACATGATTCTGTGTAGCACACTTCCAAAGGCCTACCATGCAGCTTCATATCTTTGCTTGCCACGCGCCCAACAAGACCAATCCAATGGTCAGAATTTGCAGATCACCATGTGCATCAGTCAACCACACGCGCACAAGCATTGGAAAGTCAAAAAAGGCCAGGAATCAGTGGGCCAAAATTGCTGGCAAACACCTCCAAAAGGGCCTGATAACCCCCCAATGTTTGTATATTCTTTTAATTTCTTTTCTTCTCTTTTCTTTTTTATTTTATTCTTTTGATCACTTTTATTCAATTTATTTCAAATAATTAATTTTCATACAAAAATACAAAAAAATCAGAATTCATAAAAAAATAAAAATATGTTTTATTTAATATTATTTTGTAAATAAATTTCATAATCAATTTAGTTTTAATTTTAGGTTTAATTTTAATGTATTTTCTAAATAACTAAAAAGGGTAGAAATTAGGTTTTAGATTTTATTCTTTTTCTCAATAAAACAATTTCATCTTATTCTTACTATTAATAATTAATTATCTTTGTAAATAAAATTGTCATTAAATAATTAGGTTAAATTAGGTCAAACTTAAACATTTTTCTTTAATAAATTAAAAACAATTTAGAACTAGGGTTTTTATTTAACTTTTAATTCCAATTAATTATCTTTAATTTCATAAATCCAAAAAACATAAAAAAATAAATTCTTTTTCTCATTTAATAATTAAATCAATTTTCAATTCCAATTTAATTTCCTTAAAGGGTCCAACGCCCTCGCACTCTCGATTTTTATTTCTTTTCGCATTTATTTTTATTGCTTTTATGGATACAATGTATTTGCCCCAAAGCCTTGTAATAGATAATTAGGATGTTTGCTTTCCGTATTTTTATTCAAATCGGGTCTTGGTTTAATTTGGCGATGTAGACCCGCGCCTTGTAATAGCGTAGGACCTTTATTTTCCGCATTTTAATTCCCGCACCTTTTAACTACTAACTATCACACGAAAGAATGTATGCCCAAATAAAATCAAAGCGTAGATCACCAATGCATGACAAGACAAATAATAACTGAAAATGACACACAAATCACACACCACTCCTAGGGTACTGTTTCCAGTGATTTCTGGTAAACAACCGCTAGTCTTCCAAACTATCGAATAAACTTACTGACTGTTATTCAATTCCTCTGGTAACTCACAGGATCGACTAGATTGATCCTAGGATTCCTTGGTCATTAGGGTAACTCTCGTGATCGAACAGATATCCATGGTTGATATTTGAGTGTTGTATAGGTGTTTGGTTTATTTCGATTTCTCTCTTAAAGGTCTAAAGGTGTAATCAAAATGTATGTGTGCGAAACTAACTTGCATGAATAAATGTTAATTGTAAAGACATGTAAAATTGTATAAAAGGGAAGTAAATGGCTTCGAATTATAAAAACAGTTAATGTAAAAGATGTTCTGGAACGTAAAAGATTTGAAATATGAAGAAAGCGTTTAATGCAAGAAATCTGTAAATGACTTTAAGTAAAAATAGGCGTTCGAAGGATAAAGCTTGAAGATAAAGGCATGGAAAGTATGACAGTTTTCTGAAATGTAAAGTGCTTGAAACTTAAAGAAAGCATTGAAATGTAAGGCTTTAATGAAGAGATTTCGAAGTAAAAAGACTTTAAATGAGAAAACTTGTAAATGGTATTCGGCGGAAAGATAAAGGAAAGTGCTGGAAATGATAAAAGGTTTCCATTAAATCATAAATATGTGGTGCTATCATACGTACATTGCTCTTGCATTCGTTTCCCTTGCCATGTGGTAGTTTGAATGTTACTGAGTATTTAGTACAATAGATATGACACACGAAATCCTAATACTAAGACTTCTATTTATACTAATTCGACTATAACGGTCTTGCTATAGGATTATGCCACGTTCAGAACATGCAGAACAGTGCCTCTCTCTTGTTTCCACGTGTCTCCAAATGCTCCAGCACATAAATTTCAAACTTCGAATGTCCCGCTTCCATTTGAATTTCAAATGCTTTGGTACTTCTCCGTTTCGAACGCACTTCTCAGACACAGCCTTGTTGTTATTTCGAGACTTCTTTAGATATGTTCCCATAATTGCCACTCGAAGCTTCAAGCTTTAATATGCTTATTCGAAACACTGCTTCTGCTACTTCGAAACATGACGCTCTGTTTCATTTCGATCGAAACGTTCAATTCGCTTGGCTTCTAATAATATTATCAAAATCTTCAGCCAACAAAATGCCCCTTTAAAATATGTATTTCGATCTCTCTGAGAAATACCTATTTTAAACATCTACACAAGATTTTGATGCGACCTTCGAATCATCGTAACATTTAATGCATTTGACTCCAGTCACGTCAATCATAGCACTTTTTGGATTCCTTAACCGCCTGGAGCCACTTCACAGTATGGTGCAGTTACAAACAATGATTATCTTTAAATCACGCCTATTACCCATGTTAACTTTACGCCACCTCTTCATCACACCAACCCATGATTTCCACGTATCACACCCTTATTCAGTGGATGCTTAAACTTCCACATTATAAAACATCATCAACTTAGTCTTTTCCTTTTCTTTTCACACTCTGAATCTTTTACCCTCCTTCTCTCACCAAAAAAACCCTAAGCTTTCAACATCCTTCAAAAATGTCTTCTTCTACTTCATCCCAACTCAAAAAGGTTTCCAAGAAGAAAGGAAAAACTGCAGGAACTACAATGGAAAGTAAGATTATCACTCACCAAGGTCAATCCGTTCTTGCTCCTCAGATGATATCAAAGGAAAAAGAAATGTTGTATGCGTCACAGATACTCATTCCTACCACCGTTGATGGTAAGAGGTTAGCTTTAAATGGCCCTCTTACGGTTTTTGAAATTTTAAAAGATACCAGGACAATTTTCCCAGTTTGCTATAGTTTCAAACCCTTGTTTAACAAAATGGACGCCCCTAAGGCAATAGAATCTTCTGGCTCAAACACCATAGAAAATCCAACTGTTCCTCCTAAGGACCCCTTTGTATTGGACTATGTAAGAAGTAATTTTAAGCCGTTTCGATCTTGCCCCACCTCCGATACTGCTTATCAAAACTGGTTCAAGAAAGTAGAAGCTAAGAAATCCCAGCAATGGGAAGAATTAGGTATCTACAATTTGATTAAGCTATCGAAGCCTGGTTTCACTTACAGCCACCCTCTGCTATTCGCGTCCCTCTATTTCTGGGACAGTACCTATAATACTTTCCATCTCCCAGGTGGAATGATCACCCCTACCTTCTTCGACATAGCGGCCATTACTGGGCTATCGCCAGTAGGAGAAACATACATCCCCGACAACGAAGAACATTCAAGCATAATTGACTTCGAAGTCAAACTAGCAAGTTTTTCCAAGTTTATCAGTCACTACCATGCTGAGGGAGACAATGTGTCTGACGTAGAACACATTGCTTTCTTAACCCTATGGCTGTCAAGATACGTCTTCTGCAGTAGATCCCTACAGGTAGCCAGTAGGTTTATTCCTCTAGCTAGGGATTTACATGAAAATCGAAGAGTGTGCTTAAGTGAACTGCTCTTAGTTGACCTTTATGAAAGCCTGAGGTCAGCTGTTTCGAGCCTCAAATCCCATACCTCCAAGAATATCCTGTTGGCTGGCCCTTTTTGGTTACTTCAACTATGGCTAAATGCCATGTTCGAACCCTCCTTGTCAACTGCCAACACCATTGACGAACAAGACCCTGAGATAACTGATAGGATAGTCGAAGGCACTAGGCTTCGAAGATTAACTCCAAATGACGACAAAGATGACTTCAAAGTCCTATTCTCGAAGTACATCATGATATTCTCCAAAAGGCACAAGTTCGAAGAGAGCATGGCGCCTTTTGCTTCGAGGGCTCATGGACCTTCCTGGTTCACCATGGCTCTCTCAGAAGCTATCAAGAGCAAGGAGATTCAGGATGTATGGAGAGCTTTTTTGCTACCTAGACTCATTTCTTCAAGAATAACTCCAGCCAAGAACCAGATTTTTCTTTTCGCTTACCAGCCAAATTTTGTTTCGAGACAGTTTGGCTTATGCCAACTGATTCCTGAACCTTTATTTCAAACTGAGAGTGCCATTACTTCTGGGCGAACTTTCAAGGCACGGGAAGCCAAAATACAGCAAGAACAATATCAAGGCTTTGCCCAGTTTGAGCTGATAACCTTCGAACCTACCCATCTCACAGCTAAAGGGTTTCTGGAATGGTGGACCAAGTTTTATCAAACTTATATGTTCGATACACTTACAATTCAACAGAAACTAATTGATGCCTTCGATGTGCAGGTACCAGCAAAGAAAGGTATGTTTACTCATGCCAAAGAGATTAAAGCTTTCCAAAATTATTTTGAAACTACTTATGACCCCACGCGCTTGGAATCCACTGTGCATCAAGCGGCTGAGACCTTGAAGGAAAAATTCAAACAAAAAGTTTCTAAGTTAAAACTTCCTTCAGGGTTGTCACCTGAGGATAGGTATAGGTTAGCATTCGAAATGCATCCACCTAAATTTCCTAGATTACCTACCTCAGAACTGGCTCTGGCTTGGTTTCCCCCATATCCTTGGTGGTTCACTTGCAAAGAGATGTTCAAACATCTTCAAAGGAAACCAAAGCCATCTGAGACTGTGACATGGGCTCGACACTGGCTTCACGATTTCCCAGGACACCTTCGATACGACCTTTCTGCCATGTCCATTAAATCTGATCAAGGCACAGGTGCGAATGCTTGGGAAAATCCCCAACGTCTTTTATTTCTATATCTTTAACCTTTGCTTTAATTGTTTCGATTTTCAGCCATCAGGATAAAGACAGCCGCCTCGAAGTCGAAAGACGGGAGTGCCTCTCAAGCCTCCATCGAAACTACTGACAAAGTGACTCCACCCGAAACAACCACTATTGCTGCAACCACAACAACAACAACAATACCAACAACAACCAGTGTTCCAACTCCAACGGTAATCACTTAGCCTTGATGTTTCGAATTCACTCATGTTTTATGGTTTGCATCTAACTCTTTGTTTGAATCTTTTCAGACCAACAAACTTCCTCCTACTACTCCCAAGAAGCGGAAATCAAGCACCACTGGGGAAGACCCCAAGGCTGGAGGAAACTTAACAACTGCTTCGAAGAAGAAGCCAAAGAAAGATATTTCGAAAAGTACCGTTCCAACTAGTGTCTCTGGACTAGATTCCAGGGATGCTGCTCCCTCACCCAAATCCAAAATTCCACCTTCGACCTCCAACACAATGTTGGAACGCATAGCTAGTAACCTCTCCTCCGAGAGTCCACAGGTAAATTGAACTTTTAAATCTTTTTGACAATCATAACTTCTTATTACCTTGGTGCATGTTTTTAACATTCTGTTGCTCCTTGCAGAACATCTTGAATCCAGCTTCCACTACTTCGAACTCACCATCCAAAGCTGCTGCTCCACTCAACTCCTCCCCTCAAGGAGATTCCAGCAACCTTGTACAGAATAAAGGTTCCTCCGATATGGCGGTTCTGGCTGGAACTTCTGAGCAGCAGGATGATCAAGGTACCCCCATTCCTCTGAAAGAGACAAATGAAACACCACTTCAAACATCTGCAGAGGATTTGCAAAGAGCTTCTCTTCAAAAGTCCCCTCTTGAAACTCTTCAAGAGGACCCAAAGGACACTCAAACTGAAGGAGAGAAAGCTGATTCTGGCCAAAGAGACGAAGAATCTGCAGACGAAGAGTCTGAGGAGGAGGATGCTAATGGTGGTTCGACTGTTGGGACGGAGTCCAACGCAAATAGCAGTGAAAAAGAAGGCATCGAAGTGGTGGACTTGGATGATGATGAAGAAGATCAAGAGCACGAAATGAATGAAGGGGATGGTGATGCAACCAACGAACCCATGGAGGTTGAAATGGATGTGCCTCCCCTACGTGTGGAACTCCCTCAATCCTCTTTGTCTCGAATGACTGACGAGGAGCTTGCACTCCTGAGACGAAATGACCCTATTGGGTATATGAAGGCCAAGTTGGCTCAAAGGGACGTCCCACTTGCTAGGGCTGGCACAAGTTCGACCAGCTATCCTCTTCCCACAGATGAAAGAATTGTACTTCTTAATAAGATTAGGAAAACAATTCTCAATGTGGATATATTCGAAGTGCTCAAGCAAGATAGTACTGCTTGCTATACTATGAAGGAGTTGCTTACAAAGGTCAATCTTTCTACCTGCTCCTTGCCAGTTAGTACTCTCTTGTTCGATCTTCAGGCTTTGCTGGACAACGTAACTGGTTACCTTATCCAAGACGAATCTGCTGCCAAGAAGGTTCAAGAGAAACGCATTGCCATGGATGCTGCTTATGAACAAGCTTCGAAACTCTCTCAAGAAGCTGAGGATCAAGCTATGCATCTGAAGCAGGCGAAAAATGATTATGAGGCTCGAGCTGAGTCCATACTTCTTTGGGAAAGGCAGATTCTGGAACTTCAACAGAAGGTTAAGGAGGCTAAAGAACAACAAATAGCCTTCGAAACCAATACTGCTGGTAACCAATTCGAAGAGCTTCTCAACCAGGGGCTTGCAGAAATGGAAACTGCAGAACAACTTAAAGGAGAAGTGGCAACCTTGGAAGGAGCCAGGCGTTTCTCTCAGCAGAGGCTTGAATCATTTCGAAGCACTTTCAACCGATTGAAAAATAACTCTTATTTCTAAATTTCTGTGGTTTATTTGACTACAATTTTGGTTTCTTATATGTAATATTCGAACAACGCCATTTTGGCATCTTATCTTGCCATTTTGGCTTTTTATAATATTTTGGTTACGTTGTTACTATTCGAATCTCCTGCAGGCGTGGCTTATATTTCTTTAAATATTTCCCATTAACCTTTAGGATACGTTTATCATCCACCAGTTCTTCGATTTCGTATGCATTGTTCGAGAATACTTTTAATATTCGAAAAGGTCCTTCCCAATGAGGTGACCATTTACCTAATGCTTTATTTTTCTTGTCCATGGGCAATATGACTTTCCAAACTAAGTCATTAATAAAGAATACTTTTTTCTTCACCCTCTTGTTGTATGTTCTGGCCACTCTTTCTTTTTGTCTCATCAAAATTTCCAATGCGTGTAATCTAATTTCGTCCAACTCAACTAATTCATTCATCATCATTTCCCAATATAATGCAGCTGGGATTTCGTTTTGTTTCTGAATTCGAACTGATTGTAGATGAATTTCTACTGGCAACACTGCATCGTGGCCAAACGTGAGTTGGAAAGGCGTAGTTTTAGTAGCTTCCTTAGGAGATGTTCTACAAGCCCATAATATTTGGTCCAAAGTTTTGTGCCAGTTTCTTGGCTTTTTGCCAATATGCTTCTTGATTAATCCTATTATCACTTTATTAGCTGCTTCGACTTGACCGTTTGCTTGAGCATAATATGGCGTTGACGTTAGCAATCTAAACCCCATTTCTTGGGCAAATTCTTGCATCTTTCTACCAGTAAACACAGAGCCTTGGTCTGTGGTTATGCTCTCTGGCAATCCGAACCTATAGATAATGTGCTTCTGTATAAACTCAATAATAGCCTCTTGATCAGCAACTATTAATGGTATAGCTTCGATCCACTTGGTAAAATAATCTATTCCTACCAAGATATATTTCTGTCCCTTGGACGAAGCAGGATTTATTTCTCCTATCAAATCCAATGCCCATCCTCTAAATGGCCATGGTTTGATGATTGAATGCAACTCACTTGCAGGGGCATGTTGAATCCCTGCATGTTTCTGACATTCCTCACATCCTTTAGCAAAGTATATGCAATCTTTGAGCATGCTAGGCCAATACAAGCCATATCGAAATAACAGCCATTTCATTTTATGGCCTGCTTGATGTGCCCCACATGCCCCATTGTGGACTTCTGACAATGCTAGGTATGCCTCACTTTCTCCTAGGCATTTCAATAATACACCCTCTTGGGTCTTTTTAAACAATTCGTTCTCCATGAGGAGATATGACAATGCTCTGTATTTTGTCTTTCTATCCACGTTCAGAGTTGGGTCTGCTAAATAACTCTTCAGTGGACTTCGCCAATCTGCATCTGACAAAGTATTTATGGCTAATATTTCGAATCCCTGTTTCTCAGCATATCCCAATTTCATACTTTCCAGATCTGATGGTGTGAATCTAGTAGCCATAATTCTACCCCTTAGTTCAACTAAATCCTTAAAGTTCCTGGTAGACACTTTATAACCCGAAGCCAACTGTGCTAAGTCATTTGCTTCTTGGTTCTCTATTCTTGGTATGTGTTGAATATCCATGTATTCAAATTTCCTCAATAGCCTATTGACTATGACGAAGTATACCATTAAGTTTTCCTTTATGCACTTATATTCCTTTGTAATTTGTTTGACCACTAATTCAGAGTCTCCTTTAATTTCGACTCTGGTTGCCCCCAATTCCAACAAAGCTTCAAGTCCAACAATGAGTGCTTCATACTCAGCTTCGTTGTTCGAGCAACAAGGACCATCTAATTTATACTTGAATTTTGTTGGAATTCCTTCAGGAGAAATTAGAAGGACTCCAACGCCACTTCCATTCCTGTGGGTTGAACCATCAAAGTACAATTTCCATGGTTGCATTTCGACGTAACTCATGACAGTCTGCTCAACCAAAGAATGGTCCACAATGAAGTCAGAAATCACTTGACCTTTCATAGCTTTTAAAGGCATGAAAGTCAAGGAATATTCTGTTAAGGCTAAAGCCCATTTACCAACTCTGCTATGCATTATTGGTTTTGAAAGCATATGTTTAATGACATCGAAATGAGATGAAACATAAACATCAACAGGTTTTATATAATACTTGAGTTTCATACAAGAGAAATACAAACAGAGACATAGCTTTTCTAAATTGCTATATCTGGTTTCTGCATCATTTAGCACTCTACTTAAATAGTATATGGCTCTTTCGATGCCATTGCTATCTTCTTGTGCTAGCATACTACCTATACTAACTTCAGAGGCAGATATGTACAATCTCATGGGCTTCCCCCATGAAGGTGGAGACAAAATAGGAGGCTGAGAGAGGTATCTTTTTATCCTGTCAAATGCCTCCTGGTGAGCTTCGTTCCATTCGAAGGCTTGGCCTTGCTTTAGACGAAGTAACGGAGAGAAAGCTTGGGTTCTTCCACTCAGGTTCGAAATGAATCTTCTGAGGAAGTTAACTTTCCCTAGCAGAGATTGCAGCTCCCTTTTTGACGTAGGTGCTTTCCTCTCCATTATGGCTTTGGTTTTGTTCTGGTTGATTTCAATCCCTTTCTTGTGAACCACAAAACCAAGAAAATCTCCAGCCTGCACAAAAAATGCACATTTAAGGGGATTCATCTTTAAGCCATGTTTTCTCATTCGCTCGAATGATTGGCTCAAATGATGCAAATGTGTTTCTGCAGATATAGATTTGATGACTATATCATCAATATACACCTGCATGAAGGTTTCAATGAAATCATGAAAAATTGAATTCATTGCCCTTTGATAAGTTGCCCCAGTGTTCTTTAAACCAAAAGGCATCACCACCCATTCGTAGGTGCCTAAGGCTCCTGGGCAACGGAATGATGTCTTTGCAACATCTTCTTCAGCAATGAAAATCTGATTATACCCAGAGTATCCATCTAACATACTCAAGTATTCGAACCCTGCAGCAGAATCTACTAGCATTTCTGCCACAGGCATGGAATATTCATCTTTAGGGGTTGCAGTGTTTAAATCCCTAAAATCTATGCAAATTCTTAAAGAACCATTTTTCTTAATAACAGGTACTATGTTTGCTAACCATTCGACGTACCTTGTTGTTCTGATGAATTTGCAACGCAGCAACCTTTTGATCTCAGCTTTAATTTTTGTGAGAACCGCTGGTGCGAATCTTCTGGGAGTTTGTTTGATGGGCTTCTTGCCATCTTTGATTGGCAGTCTGTGTTCGACCAACTCCCTCTTTAAACCAGGCATTTCGTCATAATCCCATGCGAAGCAATCTTTGTTTTTCTAGAGGACTTCGATTACTTCTTTCTTGAGGCCTGGGCTAAGTTTTGCACTTATGTAGGTTATTATTTTCATTTTTTCATCCCCTAAGTTGACTTCTTCGAGTGGATCTTTTGCCAACATTTTGGCACCTGAGTTTATGGGGTCCCTTTCGAAGCCTAAGGGTTCTTTATCGTAGATGGCATCCAACCTTTGATCCATCTCAAATTCTCTGAAGGGTGAACATTTCGAGCCATCCCCACTTGCTTCGTTCATCTTTACAGTTAATTTATTTATTTCAGCCTCTAAGGCCGCTTTTGATTCGTTCTCAGCCATATAGGCCGAAATCCTTTCGAAAAAGGTGGACTCAGTCATGGATAAGGTTGTCGAAGTCCCAGCCTGCTGGCCGTTTTTGTATAGTGCTTTCGACTCCCTCTTCTTCACTGATTATTGTTCTGTCCCAGTAAAGGCCATCATGGCGAAGGGTCATGTAGTAGTGGGCGTTTCTGGTTTCGTTAATCTCATCATTTGGAACACACGGAGCAATCTTTGCCAGATTTTTATCATAATCCCTCTTGTCAACTAAATTGACTGTTGACATAAAGTAACTCTGGTCTGCTTCGATGTTTTCCACGATTCCATCATCTCTCCACAGAACTAGTCGCTGATGCATTGACGAAGGAACTGCCCCCACGCCATGGATCCACTCCCTTCCCAGCAATAAGTTATAGTTGGCCTTGGCTTCGATCACCATAAACATGGTGGGCCTACAGCTTGAGCCTATTGTCAATTCCAACTGGACCACTCCCAGTGTTTTGCCCACTTTTCCCTCATAATTGGACAAAACCATATTATGGGGCTTGATGTCTTCTTCGCGGATCTCTAATCTTTTCAGCATGAAATGGGGTATCAAATTGACTGCAGCACCCCCATCCACTAGGACTTTGTTCACACCATGGACACCAACTTTTGCCCGAATAAAAAGTGGCTTAAGATGGTTCTTCATAGCAGGTTCTGGACGTTCGAAGAACGCATTTTGTTCCTCAACAGCCCCATTGTCCATCACATAGTAGCACACAGGCCTATGTTTCATCAAATCTGTGGTATCTTCTTCCTCATATTCATCAATTTCAGTTTCCTGCCCAAATTCACAGGGAAGCACAGATACCACGTTACAGTTCAGGTTGAATGAAGACTCCCCCTCCGATTCGAAGTTATCTGTTATCATATCTTCGTCCTCTTCGGGGCCTGGAGTGTATTACTTTGGTCCATCCCGTTGTACTTCAGAGAAAAGCCTCCTATTAACTGGAGGTTTGTCTTCAGTTTGATTTTTTGGTATGTTGGTGCTAGATTCACCTTGGTTCTTTGTTGAAGTGACCCCTTTGTTTGCCACAGCTTCCCTTTCAGCCTTTCGAATCCTTTGTTGCCTGCGCCACTGGGATCTTGACATGGGGTTCCTTCCTTTATAATTTTCTAATCTTACCTCCTCCCTTTTTGCTGTGTTAAATTGCCTTCTGTATGTCACAGCATGGCGTGCATTTCGTTCGGCGTTTCTCCATCTATCTTTGCCTTTGTCATTTCTGACTTGTAACCATCTGTCGGTTGGCACTTCAGCAGGGAGTTTGAAAGTCACTCTTCGAGCAGCCTTGGGGTGAGGGCTATCAGGCCTTCGTTGTTTGTGTCTGCTGTCGAAACGTGGGCCCGTCTGGACAGTTTCTTGATGGTTCCAGCAAGGGGCGAAGGGAATCGTTTCGAAGGCTCTGGCCATGATCTGGTCATACACAGTAGAACACCTTGGGCAAATCAAGCACTTGGTTGCCCCTTTGTAGCAACGAAACACAAATTCCAGCAAACTTTCTCCAGCCTTGGGATAACACCTGAAAAGCTGGTTATCCTAGCGCCAATTGTTGCCAGTTCGAGTCCTCTGTACCCTTTCGAAATTCGCAGCGATTCTATGATTGCAGAGGATGTTGCACCTAGGGCACAATATCATGCCTGAATCTCCTTTGTGGCATGTCATGAGGTAATCCTTGAGACTAGCATCTCCAGTGTGATTATCCTCCATTCTATACTTCTCTTTTTCTAAGTATTTTTCTACTTCCTCCATCTCAGAGCGAGGCCTCTCCATATCCACCATATTTATCTCAACATCTTCCCCCTTAGCTTCATCATCGCCCCATCATGTGGGCTTTATATCCTCAATCTGAACCTTCGAACTCTCTGGGGCAGAATATTTGACCAAATAGTCAAATTTCCCACTGGGTTCCCCTAGAGTGTCCCATATTTCCTTCTGAGGGGAAGTTGGCTTCGTGATTTGGACTTTCTCCAACTCCAGCCTCAAGCCTTCAGTGACCTGTGTTAGTTCTTGGTTTTGATTTCCCTGGCCTTCAGTAGCCTGGGTTTCTTTTGCAACAGCTGCAGGTGCTGCTTCAATCGAAGTCTCTGGCATCTTCTGGATGTCTTCAGTGACCTCCTTATCGACTTCGACCATCACCCAGTTTTCAGTTTCAGTACCTTTCTCTCCTGTTAGGGCGTCGCTTTGGTCAGTTTCCACCATGTTAATCTCTCCAATGCATGCAGGCTCGGAGTAGTTGGTGTCTGCGACGTCCAAGGGATCTTCGTCCACTTTCATCTTTACCTTATCAGCAAACTTTAGTCTGCCATCTTTGATTGCATTTTGAATTAGGTCCCTGAAAAGAAAACATTGTGAGGTTTTGTGGCCTAGGAAACTATGATATTTGCAAAACCCTCTCTTCTTTCTCTGGTCTAAAGGAGGTATTTTGACATTTGATGGCACGATGAGTTGGCCATCTTTGACAAGTAAAT
Source organism: Vicia faba (assembly GCA_948472305.1). Classification (NCBI taxonomy): domain Eukaryota; kingdom Viridiplantae; phylum Streptophyta; class Magnoliopsida; order Fabales; family Fabaceae; genus Vicia; species Vicia faba. Next base: position 330,017,175 of record OX451735.1, read on the forward strand.
CGAAAATCTCGTCACATTTGGTGACATCGAAGGTATAAACCTTCTTTGGGAATTTGTCACTTTTCTCATTTTCAACAATCTCTTTCCCTTTTGTGGGAACCAATAATTTGCAGGAGTAAGGTGGAGCCTGTTTTAATTCAGCGAGGTCGATTTCGACCTCTTCGAATTCGAATTCAGGATATTCTTCTACTTCCTCAGTTCCAACATAAGAGATCCTTTCTTTCTTGCTATTCTTAAAGACTCTGGCTTTTTCGGCCTTTAGCCTTTCGACCTGTCCAACCCTATCGGCTAACTGAGCCATATCCCTCAAATATTGAGTGTCTAGTTTCTTTCGAATAGAGTAATCCAAACCACCAGCGGCCATTTCGACTAACTCATGTTCAGGCACTACTGTGTAACATCTGGATTTCAAAAGCCTAAATCTATTTAGATAATCATCTATGGGTTCGGTGAACTTTCTCTTGACACTGGCTAATTCCTTCAAGCTTATTTTCGACTGTCCCATGTAAAATTGTTCATGGAATAATCTCTCCAAGAGAGCCCAAGTATCAATGGACCCAGGAGGCAAAGTGGTAAACCATGTGAAGGCGTTTTTAGTCAAGGAACTTGGGAAGTATTTGATCCTGAGATCTTCATTATTAGCTATATCTCCCGCTTCAGTTAGATATCTCGCTATGTGTTCGACTGTTGACTCATTGGTATCCCCAGCGAACTTTGTAAATTTAGGGACTTTATATCCCCTTGGTAAATCAGTATGCATTATGAAATCTAATATAGGAGAAGCATAATTTGGCCTTCTCATTCCTGTGTTGAGGCCATTCTGGGCCATGACTCTCTCTATCATGGTGGTTAGATTGTTTTCTGCCAAGATGTTATCGTTTCGAACTCTATGAACGACAGCATCAGCGTCTTGATTTCGACCAACCAGGACAACCCCCCTAGGTTGTTCTTCTCGAAACTCTGGGGCTTCTAGCCTTTCGACCCTTGCCCCTGGTTCCATGATTTCTCTTTGTGGGCCTGGGATTATTGGGGCTTCTAACCTTGGTGCCTTGGCCCCTAAGTTAACTTCTTCTCTAGGTGGTCTATAAACTGGGTCGTTAGCAATTTGTTCTATAACAGGCATGTTTGCTCGAAATCCCGCCTGATTCTGCCTACGCCTTTCTGGGGGAGCAAATAAATCTGCTATTCGACTCATGTTGTCAGCGTTTTCTCTGTTTGTCACAGTCACATTTTGAACTATTGGGGCAAATATTTCCTGCATAGTTTGTGCTAACACCCCTATCATATTATGGTTACTGTCATCCATTAATTGCCTGAAAGCCAACTGGTTTTCTGTGGTTAAAATAGGCATTATGCTATAACCCACTGACCCTTGGTTGTTTGTCATAAACTGATTCGCCCCAGACCCAGACCCTAATTGTGGTGATGAATTTGATGTGGAATTGTGTAAACCTGCCATAAAAGATGTTGGCATTCCATAAGTGGAATTTCTGGTTCTATTTCCATCGAAACCGGGTGGTCTAGTTAGTGGAGTGGCGAAATGGGATTGTGTCCCTGATGGTGGAACGAATCCCCCAGGGTAACCAATGGTTCCAGTATTTCCTAAGATCGAACTATTAGTTGATATGCCACTTACTCCATTGGTGGCTATATTACTGGTTGAAGATGCAACAGACTGTGCATTCGAAGGGATCACATTAGATGTTCCCATCGAAGTGGACACATTAGTGCCTGTTGTATGTGGGGAAGTTTGTTCCCCTTGTTGATTGTCAGAATTAGACATTTTGGCCAAACGTTTTCTTCTGGATAAAGGTTGGTTGCTGTTGGTTATTTTACCACTTCTCAGGTTCATAAAACAGCAAACTTCTTAAGTTCCAACGTTTTTATAACGGTTATGTCTCAACAATCTTTATTTCTAATGTCCAATTATTGGTCCCACCAGGTGTGCCAATTTGTTTCCAGTGATTTCTGGTAAACAACTGCTAGTCTTCCAAACTATCGAATAAACTTACTGACTGTTATTCAATTCCTCTGGTAACTCACAAGATCGACTAGATTGATCCTAGGATTGCTTGGTCATTAGGGTAACTCTCGTGATCGAACAGATATCCATGGTTGATATTTGAGTGTTGTATAGGTGTTTGGTTTATTTCGATTTCTCTCTTAAAGGTCTAAAGGTGTAATCAAAATGTATGTGCGCGAAACTAACTTGCATGAACAAATGTTAATTGTAAAGACATGTAAAATTGTATAAAAGGGAAGTAAATGGCTTCGAATTATAAAAACAGTTAATGTAAAAGATGTTCTGGAACGTAAAAGATTTGAAATATGAAGAAAGCGTTTAATGCAAGAAATCTGTAAATGACTTTAAGTAAAAATAGGCGTTCGAAGGATAAAGCTTGAAGATAAAGGCATGGAAAGTATGACAGTTTTCTGAAATGTAAAGTGCTTGAAACGTAAAGAAAGCATTGAAATGTAAGGCTTTAATGAAGAGATTTCAAAGTAAAAAGACTTTAAATGAGAAAACTTGTAAATGGTATTCGGCGGAAAGATAAAGGAAAGTGCTGGAAATGATAAAAGGTTTCCATTAAATCATAAATATGTGGTGCTATCATACGTACATTGCTCTTGCATTTGTTTCCCTTGCCATGTGGTAGTTTGAATGTTACTGAGTATTTAGTACAATAGATATGACACACGAAATCCTAATACTAAGACTTCTATTTATACTAATTCGACCATAACGGTCTTTCTATAGGATTATGCCACGTTCAGAACATGCAGAACAATGCCTCTCTCTTGTTTCCACGTGTCTCCAAATGCTCCAGCACATAAATTTCAAACTTCGAATGTCCCGCTTCCATTTGAATTTCAAATGCTTTGGTACTTCTCCGTTTCGAACGCACTTCTCAGACACAGCCTTGTTGTTATTTCGAGACTTCTTTAGATATGTTCCCATAATTGCCACTCGAAGCTTCAAGCTTTGATATGCTTATTTGAAACACTGCTTCTGCTACTTCGAAACATGACGCTCTGTTTCATTTCGATCGAAACGTTCAATTCGCTTGGCTTCTAATAATATTATCAAAATCTTCAGCCAACAGGTACGCCTCACTGTTGCCTTGCCCCTCGAAACGTGGTCGTCGAGTAGAGGACGTTTTAGTAAGTCCTCATGTCCATGAACATGGCATGGGGGTAGCTTCTAAGGTGTTCTTCTATTGCTCTGGTGACCACACTGTCCCTAATCCTCGAATTGACCCGAACACCTCCAACGGTGGTGCTACCTACCCCTCAATGGTGGGATGGCACTACCTCAAGGACATTTACACAGACTAATTCCTTAGGGTAGGTAGATGACTCGTAAATACTTGCTCTTTTCAAAAACAAACAAAATACTTTTCACACCCGACACTTTGCAAAAAGCTTTCAAAAACAACTTTTCAAACACTCTTGAGGACTGATACAAGAGTCGAACTGAAATTTTAAACGAAACTTTTTCAAACCCACTCACCTTGAAAAGCAAACAAACATTTTGAAAACACAAATGAGCAAGTATCTAAGAGCCCATGGATAACCATGGATAGAAAGGGTGCTAACACCTTCCCTTTCTATAAATCTACCTCCCGAACCGAGAACTAATCTCAATAAGGAATTTTTCTGTGCTTTTGTCCTTTCCATATTGGAGAAAATAAAAGACGGTGGCGACTATTGCTTCCGCGACATTTCGCGAACCAGCGTTAAACAGTCAGTTCCAGATCCACCGATCACAGAACTGGTGACTCTGCTGGGGACAATTTTAAAGTGAGGTGTACCTTAGGACTAAGATCACTGTGTTTTCAATTGCTTTAACTTGTTTGCTTTAAATTGTGGGACTGTCTTGGGAGTTCTATAGATCCTAACCCGGATCTGGGGATACCTTCTTAGAAAGTAGCAACAAGACTGTGAGGGAACTGTGCGGGGTATACCGACATGGTTGAAACAGTCTGCTACGTTGATGTGGCACTTTGGTGTGTACCGGTAACCCTTGAGTTCAGTCAAGGAGAGTACGGGGCCTCCATGTGGTGTCGTGAAGCATCAACTGACCTTAGGAACCTTAATTGAACTATCTTAGCCTCTTTAGGGTAGTGAGATAACTGACTTTGGTGTAGTCCGAGGTTGGTTGATACTCGATACTACACTCAATTGAGGGTTGCTTTCCTGGAATATTTCGGTCGCCAGTTCAGTGGCTAAATCAAAACGATGAACAATGAAAGCAATCCAGTGATATTGGGACCCTTAGAACCCGGTTACTTCCAATAGGACAGGTTGAGCCCACCAACTTCAAGAGGGTAATACCCAGACCCCATGCAGGCCTAAACTCTAAGGGCTTGCCTTGTGTGACTTGTGTGCCTTATCATGTTTGCCTTTGTAAATATTTGTGGTGTGCTTAATCATAGCATCATAACATCATACAGCATCATATGCATTGACTAACCATTTCAGGGGTTCGAATCTTCATCTTTGTTCTTGTTTTGTAGGACATGGAAACTGTTCGCAGAAAGACAATTCAGATCAGCCTTGTAAGGATCCCTCCTCAGCTTAAGGAGCTTATATCCAGGATTCCCGAGAGCTCTTCATTCAGTGAGAGACATGGAAGACTCATCAGCTTGGTCAACACCAACATTGAGGAAGATATGATAAAGGTCCTGTTCCAGTTCTTTGACCCTCTGCATCACTGTTTCACTTTCCTGGATTATCAACTGGTACCTACATTGGAAGAGTTCTCCCGGCTTCTGAAGATCCCTATCCTTGATCAACTACCCTACAACGGTATGGAAAAGGAACCCAAGCTTGAAGAGATTGCTAAAGCCTTACACCTACAATCATCTGACCTCAAGGGACATTGGGAAGTTAGAAGTGGTATCAAAGGGTTCTTAGCCAGGTTTCTGTTTGAAAAGGCCCAGGAATGTTGGAACTCCCTTGACCTACAAGCTTTTGAAGAAGTTGTGGTCCTCCTTGTCTATGGTTTGGTGTTGTTCCCTAACCCAGATCAGCTTATAGATATCAGTGCTGTCCAGATCTTCATGTCCAGGAATCCTATACCTACGTTGCTAGGGGACATCCTTCACTCATGTTACACTCGAACCATGAGAAAAAGAGGTGTTCTTATGTGTTGTACTCCTCTCTTGGGAAGGTGGTTTATTTCGCACCTTCCACAATCAGTTTTGAAGAACGAGCGGGGTTTGAGATGGTCACAATGATTGATGACTCTTACACATGCAGATATACATTGGTGCTCTCGGTCCAGAGAGGATGTCACTATCATTGATCATTGCGGGGAGTGCCCTAATGTTCCTTTACTTGGAACCAGAGGAGGTATTACTTACAACCCGTGCCTGGCTTGGAGACAGTTTGGTTATGCTCGGAGGGACGGCCCTCATGACATGTTAATCCCTGACATAGTTTTTGACTTCGACAACGATGCACAAGGACTTCTCCAGAGATTTACCAGAGCTTGGAGGATGCCAAGTAGAATAGACAGCAAGACCCTGGGGCACAGGAATTCCATCCCATTGGAACCTTATCTCAAGTGGGTACGAGCCCGCTCCCAGAAGTTAGTGATGCCTTATCCTCATGTTCTCCCTGTGATCAAAGAGCCAGTCTTGGAAGGAGAAGTGTCCTACACCATTCAACATCCTGACATGCCCACGTCCTGGGAAGAAATGCAGAAGAGCTGGATCCAGCTTAAGGAAGAACGGAATTCTCTTGAGACCAGTCTACATGCTAGTGAAAAGAAGGTCTTGGAGCTCACCCGCCTACTGCACAAGGAGAGGAATCTCAACACCTACATAACTCCAAAGAGGATGTGTAGTGTCTTTTGGGATTGATTTGCTTTGTAATATGTGCCCATGAGGCTTTGACGTACTGAACAATTATTTCCTTAATGATAACGTCCGTTCCTTTTTGGCTACAACAAATTTGAATTTTCGAACCCTTGAATGCATTGCATAAACACATATCATTCATCATGTGCATAGCAGGTACTCTTCTTTTCAGGTTGCTTACTGTTCTTCGCTGTTTATTTCAGCATCATGAATCCTGAATCATCAACCGAGATGTCTATCAAGGCCCTTCAGGCGCAGAACACACAATTTCAAGAGCTGATCATGGGTTTGGCTCAAGGCCAAGAAGAGCTGAAGGCTTTGCTCCTGAAGAAGGAGAAGAAGAAGAAGAGAACTATTCTTTTCAACTCGAGCCGGAGGTTTGGTAATACTCTGCAGAATGAGGAAGCTGGTTCTTCTGTAGGCAAAGACAGCCCCCAGGGGGGAAAGGCTCCAAGTCCAGTAGTCTCTGACAACGAGACTGATTTTAATGAGGAACAGTATCCTCCGGCTGAAGACCGGTACAAGCAGTTGGAAGACAGACTGAACGCCATGGAGATTCAACAAGTGCCTGGGCTGGATTTCGGAGACTTGGGCTTATCTACTGGTGTGATCATCCCTCACAAGTTTAAAGCACCATCCTTCACCAAGTATGACGGGGCGTCCTGCCCCAAGCTACACCTCAGATCTTATGTGCGGAAGATTCAACCGTACACAGTGGATAAGAACTTGTGGATCCACTTCTTCCAGGAGAGTCTTTCAGGGACTCATCTCGAATGGTTCTATCAGCTGGATGGAACCAAGGTTCGTAACTGGGAGGAGTTGGCTACTGCTTTTTACAAGCAGTATCAATATAATGCCGACCTTGCTCCTACACGTACCCAACTCCAGGGTATGTCGCTAGGATCAAGCGAAGGTTTTAAAGAGTATGCACAGAAGTGGAGGGATCTGGCTGGCAGGGTGCAGCCTCCGTTAACTGACCGGGAGCTGGTGGATATGTTCTTGGGGACCCTCTCCGGGCCATTCTTCAATCATCTTATCGGTAATTCGTCTGCAGGGTTCACTGACCTTATTTTGACTGGGGAGAGGATAGAGGCTGGAATGAAGTCCGGTAAAATTCAGAAAGGTGTATCTTCAAATTCTGAGAAGAAGCCTTTTAAGAAGGAGGCCAGTGCTGTGTATGGGCCTAAAAGGCAAGATAAACCTGAGCGCCGCCAATCTGTTAACGCGGTGATGATTGCTAAGCCTGTTGCCGCTCCCCGGCAAACCAATCAACAAAGGGCCGAAAGACCCAGAAGAGAGTTTACCCGGCTGAGTATGACTTTGTCGTAAATCTTGCCGCAGTTGCTATCCACCAATTTGGTGACTGTCAGAGAGGCCCCGAAGGTTGTGAACACTGCCTCTCCTAAGTACAATCCAAATGCCCGCTGTGCTTATCACTCCGATAGCCCGGGGCATTCTACTGATGATTGCTGGGCCTTGAGGAATAAGGTGCAAGACCTTATTGATGCAAAGGAGGTACAGTTTGAGGCACCTGAGAAGCCTAATGTAGTGACAGCTCCCCTTCCTGCTCATGGAGTAAATGCTATCAGAGATGATGAGGAGGTTGAAGAATCAGAGTTCGACAGCTGGATTTATCCGACGGCCAACAGTGGACCTAGCAATTGGACCGCAAAAGATCATACTCCTGTTACTTTTGTTACGCAGTAATGGACTCCTTTGTTTTTGTTATTTGTAATAAACAATGAATTAAAACTCTATGGCCCGGTGTCTTACCCGGGGCACCGTGGCTTCATTTGTGAGGGCATATTAATTGTCATTTCATATATCATGAATAAAGACCTTGGACGTTTTCTCGCACTTCAAATCTTATGCTCCTTTTCTTTCTTTCCATTCTTTATATATTGCAAAACAGCTGTATTTACACACACTCACTCATACAGGTTTCAATCCACTCTGGATCTCACTGGTAACGACCCTGCTACTGCCGGTTATGACTTCGAAAATCCGATCAACTTAGCCGAAGACGAAGATGAAGATGATTGCGAAGTGCCTGGCAAGCTTGCAAGACTGTTACTCCAGGAAGAGAGGGCAATTCAACCACATGAAGAGCCGGTGGAAACAATAAATCTGGGTACTGAGACAGATAGGAAGGAAGTCAAGATTGGTGCCAACCTAGAGCTCAGCGTGAAGCAACGGTTGACTCAGATGCTGCATGATTATGTGGAGATCTTTGCCTGGTCCTACGAAGACATGCCTGGGTTGGATACTGACATTGTGGTCCATCATTTGCCTACCAAGGAAGACTGCCCTCCGGTTAAGCAAAAGGTTCGCCGTATGCGTCCAGAGATGTCCGAAAAGATCAAAGCTGAGGTTATGAAGCAGTTTGATGCCGGGTTTCTTGCAGTGACTTCTTACCCCCAGTGGGTTGCCAATGTGGTGCCAGTACCAAAGAAAGATGGTAAGGGCCAGCCCCAAGGATGACTTCCCCCTACCTCACATTGATGTCCTTGTTGACAATACTGCTCAGCACAAGGTGTTCTCTTTCATGGATGGTTTTTCAGGGTATAATCAGATCAAGATGGCTCCTGAAGACATGGAAAAGACTACCTTTGTTACTCAGTGGGGCACCTTCTGCTACAAGGTCATGCCTTTTGGACTGAAGAATGCTGGGGCAACCTACCAACGTGCCATGGTTGCTTTATTTCATGATATGATCCATCATGAGATTGAAGTGTATGTCGATGACATGATTGCAAGGTCCCAAACTGAGGAGGAACACCTTGACCATCTGCAGAAACTGTTTGACTGTCTGAAACTGTACAAGTTGAGGTTAAACCCGAACAAGTGCACCTTTGGGGTTAGATCTGGAAAGTTGCTAGGCTTCGTTGTAAGTGATAAGGGTATTCAAGTGGACCCTGCCAAGGTTAAAGCTATTCAAGAGATGCCAGTTCCTAAGACAGAGAAAGAGGTCAGAGGTTTTATAGGACGTCTGAATTACATTGCTCGATTCATCTCGCATCTAACTGCTACCTGTGAACCAATCTTCAAGCTGTTGAAGAAAGATCAGGTAGTACGTTAGAATGATGAATGTCAGGCCGCTTTTGACAGAATCAAAGAGTATCTCCAAGAACCACCCATTCTTATGCCACCGGTTGAAGGGAGACCTCTGATACTATACCTGACAGTACTTGACAACTCAATGGGGTGTGTGCTGGGGCAGCATGGCGAGTCTGGCCGAAAAGAGCACGCCATTTATTACCTTAGCAAAAAGTTTACCGACTGTGAGACCCGATACTCACTGCTCGAGAAAACTTGCTGCGCTTTGGTATGGGCTGCTCGCCGGCTGAGACAATATATGCTGACTCACACTACCTTGTTGATTTCTAAGATGGATCCTATAAAGTACATATTTGAAAAGCCTGCTCTGTCTGGGAGAATAGCAAGATGGCAGATGATCTTGACGGAATACGACATCCAGTACACGACTCAGAAAGCCATCAAAGGAAGTGTATTGGCAGACCACTTGGCACATCAGGAAATAGACGACTATCAGTCAATGAACTTCGAGTTTCCAGACGAGAGTATCATGATAGTGACTGATTGTGAAGTACCTGGACCGGATGAAGGACCTGAGGAAGGATCCCGATGGTCTATGCACTTTGACGGAGCATCCAACGCTTTGGGTAACGGCATCGGCGCTGTGATCATATCCCCTCAAGGCACTCATACTCCACTCACTGCCCGGCTATGTTTCAACTACACCAACAACATGGCGGAGTATGAGGCGTGCATCATGGGTCTTCAAGCTGCGATCGACTTAAGGATCAAGTTTCTGAGTGTCTTCGGAGATTCCGCTCTCGTGATCAATCAGATCAAAGGGGAGTGGGATACGAAACATCCGAATCTTATTCCTTACAGAGAATGTGTGTTGACATTGATCCCCCACTTCACAGAGATAACCTTTGAACACTTTCCGAGAGAGGAGAATCACCTGGCGGACGCGTTAGCTACGATGTCTTCCATGTTCAAAGTCAAATGGGACAATGAGGCTCCCCGGGTCATTATCTGGAAACTGGACGAACCGGCATACTGTTGTGATCTTGAGACTGAATTGGTGACTGAGAAACCTTGGTACCATGAGGTGAAGAGATATTTGGAAGCTCAGGAATACCCTGAAGGTGCATCTGTCAATGATAAGAAGTTTCTGAGAAGGTTCGCAGCGAAGTTCTTCCTTAGCAACGGCATCCTATATAAGCGAAACCATGATTCGACCTTACTGCGTTGTGTGGATAAGACTGAAGCAGAAAGGATCATGGCAGAGCTACATGAAGGGACCTTCGGAACACATTCCAGTGGACATACCATGGCAAAGAAGATCCTTCAGGCAGGGTATTTCTGGTCCACAATGGAAGCCGACTGCTACCAACACTCTCGAACATGTCATAAATGCCAGATTTATGCAGACAAGGTGCATGTTCCTCCAGTCCCTCTGAATGTCCTGACTGCGCCTTGGCCCTTTGCAATGTGGGGCATAGATATGATCGGCGAGATTAAACCTACCGCATCCAATGGGCATCGCTTCATCCTGGTAGCAATCGATTACTTTACAAAGTGGGTTGAAGCAGCTTCCTACGCTACTGTAACCAAGAACGTTGTGGCATGGTTCATTCGGCATAACTTGATCTGTCGATACGGCGTCCCTGAAAGAATCATTACAGACAACGGTACCAATCTCAATAACAAGATGATCACTGAGATCTGCGAGCAATTCAAGATACAGCACCACAACTATTCTCCTTACCGGTCGAAGATGAACGGGGCTGTAGAAGCAGCAAATAAGAACATTAAGAAAATTGTGCAGAAGATGACAGTGACTTATAAAGATTGGCACGAGATGTTACCGTTCGCTCTACATGGGTACCGTACCTCAGCCAGGACGTCAACCGGGGCAACTCTTTTCTCCTTGGTCTACGGTATGGAGGTAGTCTTACCAATCGAAGTGCAGATACCCTCTCTCCGGATAATGAAGGATGCAGATCTGAGCGAAGATGATTGGATCCAGACACGACTTGATCAGCTAAACTTAATTGACGAAAAGAGACTTGCTGCTATTTGTCATGGTCAGACGTATCAAAAACGGATGATCAGGGTATTTAACAAAAAGGTCAGAGCACAAGAGTATCAAGTTGGGGATCTGGTAATCAAGCGTATCATCCTTCCTCAGAGTGATCCAAGGGGCAAATGGACCCCTACGTACGAAGGGCCATTTGTGGTTAAACATGTGTTCTCAGGAGGAGCCATGATTCTAACCAACATGGATGGTGACGACCTTCCTCACCCCGCCAATGCAGACATAGTTAAAAGATACTACGCATGAAAAAAGACCCGCTAGGTTGACATACCTAGGCAAAAATTAGGGCTTCCCGGCGAACCAAAAGGGTTCGGGAAAAATGAAGGGATGAAATGAAAAAATCTGTACACCCGGCAAGTCGAAAACCTGAAAAGGTGGCTTGGGAAAAAATGGGTATCCCGGTGGACTGAAAACCCGAAAGGGCAGTCCAGGCAAAAGTTAGGGATAAAGCGTAATACTATGTCTCATTGGATCACTTTGCATCCAGAATCCGGTATCAACTATCAAGTTCAAACGGCATCGATCAATCAGCTTCATCTTCAACTAGGTCATCAAGTGATGAGACGCTCGAAGATATAAAGACGATAGCAGAGTTGGAACCCAGTGGGATTATTCTTTTCACACAGCTGTTTTATTTTCCCTTTGTACAAATTGTATAAACTCTTTTATTCGGCGGCGTTCTCTTACTAGGACGTCAGCCTCTTGTACATAAAAACGCCTATTTACAGGCAAATTCAAAAATCAATACGAATACAATTTTCAGTTCAAATTGCCAATTGTTTTTCCCTTTTCTGTTTTGTTTTGCGAAGAACGTCCAAGGTTCAATTTGTGATATATGCATTTGACAATAATTGCTAACTCATAAATATTCGCATACAAAACAAAGGATTAATTGCAGGTAACATTAGAAACAGGGGCAATAATGAGTGGTCTAAGCGATCTAATTGTTCTGTCCACCAAGGTATCAAGGTAAGTTCAGCTGAAGAACACAACCAGTCCCCAGAGAGTGAGTGAGCAAGTCAATGCACTCTCCCCAAGCAAAGTCATACAATCAGCCTTAAGGAAGTTGGGTATCCCCCGCAGATCTCAACATTCCCCGGCACATCATACAAACATTCCTAACAAGCATCCCCGACAGTCTTGGTCTAAGAATGTTCCCCGGTGGTATACCAGACATTCAGCGGAGCCACTTCCCCAATATATCTCAAAGTTTTCCCCAGGAGAGTCTAGTCTGAAGATTTCCCCAGGAAAGTTTGAATCCATCTTCCCCGCAGGAAGCTTATCCCCAGTAGATTCTGGAAGCTTATCCCCGCAGAACACGAATGCGTCTCCCGGCTTTATTCAAAGGTTATTTCCCTACCAGGATATAACTGGGTTATCCTCAGCCAAAAGCCACGGAAAGATCGTCCTCGGCGAAGTCTTCTTATCCCCAGCGAAGTATATTAACACTTCCAACATTACCGGTATCCCCAACGAAGTTACCATCAACATCTCAACAAAGTACCTCTCTCCCCACAGAGTATTGTTCCCCAGCAAGATCGCTAGAGTAGTTATTCCCCGCAGAGTAATCTATTCGCCAAGTTTATTCCCCAACGGAGTTATCTTCTCCTACCGGTATTCTTGCAACTATCATCCCCAGCGGAAACAACGAAGCTCTATTCTTCCAACATCAGCCCAGGATGTGAATTCCCGGCACCCGTCAAGGATTTACTTTCCTAGACAAAAACATATATTCATAAACATCGCACTTCCATACATTATAGCATGCACATACGCATCATGACCTTACAATCTCATTTATGTTGAGAACATCATTGCTCGATCCATATCATGCATTGCATATGACTGACCTTTACCTTTCAGGAAAGATCCAGTTAAGTTCTCAGCTATTCCAAGACTTTGCCTGGTTCAGTTAAATTGATTCCTAAAGATTTTTCTGATTCTTATCCAGTCAAAGGCCTTCTCTGGTTCAGTCAGATCGACCCTAAGATCTCCCTGATTCTTATCCAGTTGAAGATTTCAAGACCTTGTCCGGTTCAGTTAAATTGATTCCTAAAGATTTTTCTGATTCTTATCCATTCAAAGGCCTTCTCTGGTTCAGTCAGATCGACCCTAAGATCTCCCTGATTCTTATCCAGTTGAATATTTCAAGACCTTGCCCGGTTCAGTTAAATCGACTCCTAAAGATTTTTTTGATTCTTATCCAGTCAAAGGCCTTCTCTGGTTCAGTCAGATCGACCCTAAGATCTCCCTGATTCTTATCCAGTTGAAGTTATTTCAAGACCTTGCCCGGTTCAGTTAAATCGACTCCTAAAGATTTTTCTGATTCTTATCCAGCCAAAGGCCTTCTCTGGTTCAGTCAGATCGACCCTAAGATCTCCCTGATTCTTATCCAGTTGAAGTTATTTCAAGACCTTGCCCGGTTCAGTTAAATCGACTCCTAAAGATTTTTCTGATTCTTATCCAGTCAAAGGCCTTCTTTGGTTCAGTCAGATCGACCCTAAGATCTCCCTGATTCTTGTCCAGTTGAAGATTCCAAGACCTTGCCTGGTTCAGTTAAATCGGTTCCTAAAGATTTTTCTGATTCTTACCCAGTCAAAGGCCTTCTCAGGTCCGGTTAAATCGATTCCTAAAGATTTTCCTGATGAAGACTCAGTAGAAGACATCCAAGATTCTCTCATCGTTACTGTTGAGGTAGTAATCTCCCCAGATTCTCTCATCGTTACTGTTGAGGTAGTAATCGCCCCAGATTCTCTCATCATTATTGTTGAGGTAGTAATCACCCCAGGTTCTCTCACCGTCTCGTTGAGGTAGTAACCATCCCTGAAGCATTCATCACCTTTGGAAGCTCCAGACTCGATTCCTGTATCTCGCCAGGGCACGTCTGAAGAGGTTTAAAGATTCAGTTCCTGTAACCAGTCAGGGTGCATCTACACAAAGAGTTTGAAGATCAACTCCTGTAACAGGCCGGGTAATTATCTTTCTTTTTTCAGGTACGCAAGTTCTCGCTAAGGAATCTCTTACGCGATCGACACCCAGATGGCATCTATAAGCCCATCCACTTGTCCATCACCTCTCAACATGGCATCTGTAAGCCCATCTTCCTATCCATCAATCTCCAAATGGCATCTGTAAGCCCATTCCCACCATCACACTGCTAACATGTGAGCGCAAATTTCTGGGCACTCTAGTATTCAATCATCTTCCACCTTCGGATTACGAAAGGCACGTCAGCCAATCTTCATCCTCAGGTCTAAGAAGATTGAATAGGGGCAACTGTTGTACCCCAAAATTTGCCCTCCCATATTCTTCAAGATTTGCAAAGAGCATGCTTCAAAATCTCCCAAGGGTTGCACAGTCCAATTGCCTCCTAACAGTCAAGAATTAGGGTTTTGGTTCTGGCAAAGAAATTGAAGTTTTCAAGGGTCCAAACAAGTCCCACATGCCTATAAACATTGTCAAGCATCCTTATGTCAAGTTTCAAGACTTACAGCACAAAATTGCACAGTCAAAAACCCTAATTGCTCAACAGTCAACTGCAGGGGCAAAATGGTCATTTGACAGTCAAAAGTTCAAATTTTTGGTCAACATCTTATTTTGAAGCCACAAACATAATTTGATCAATTCTTGATCATGATTCTCAAGGCATGGCTCAAAAAGTCTCAAGATGCAAAAGTTTCTATATTTGGACAGCTGGAAAAGTCAACTGTAACTTGACCAAGGCATAACTTCCACATGGTTTATCAGAAAAAATTCCATCCAAAGCTCATTTTGAAGAGAATTACATTTCCTACAACTCATCTTCACACTTCAAGTCCAAGAAATGCTCTCACAAAAAGTTATCAATCTCAACATTATAGGTCATTTTCAAAAGTCAACAAAAAGGCACTTCAAGTCAAAGACCATAACTTGAGATTGTTAAATCAAAATGACATGGGACCAAAGGCATTGGTTAGAGGACTTCAAGACCTTTCCAAAATGTCCAAGAACATGATCAAATCTTAAAAATTGAGCAAGATATGCCTTGTGGAAGTTGGGAAATGTTTGGGAATTTTGAAAAGTCAACTTTGCTTCAAATGCCTCAAAATTGCTAATGGGCCACAATTTCTTCCAAGAATCATCACCCAAAGGCCATGCACGACCCATTGACCCAAAGGGGAGTTATTTTCTTATTTTTAATTTATTAATTGAATTTTTTAAATCTATTAATTCATTTAATTAAAATTAAATATGAGAAAAATACAAAATGATGCTTTTAAATCTTTTTGATGCAGCAAATCCAACTAATGCAAGGTGGCAATTCGTTTCATGTCCAAAAAAGTCAAATCTCACATGATTGGCAATGTTTTGATGGAAAAAAGATTGAAAAAGATTATGCAAAATCAAAAATTCAAAAGCATTGATTCCATGGATTTTGGACTTGTTTTTTTACCCTAATTCATTGACATACATAAGCAGAACATAACCCTAATCATAAGAACAAGAAAGCTGCGCCAGAATCACAAGAACAAACTTGCATTTTTCTTAAAAAAGCTCAAAACTATTTTCATAGTTTCAGTGTGTTGCAAGGCCTAAAAACGATTCCAATAGCTTGCTTACACATCCAGGAATCTTTCCCAATCAAAATCACAACCCCTAACCTCAAGAACTGGTAGCACGAAGTCTCCCTGTTCAAAACTTTTCTCATAATCGTGTTTTCATTTATATGCATTATTTATGAGTTTTAACCATTGATTTACATTAACATGGACATCCTGAATCTATTGGTGTTATTTAATTGAATTATTATCGCTTGTATGCAAAATTACCATGAGAGCTTTCTAGGGTTTCAGGGACTTTGAAAGAGGGCTTCGTTCCTTTGGAAAAATTGGCCAACCACGCCTATACCATTGGAATCAGGATCTTCTAACGATCTAAAACCACACCTCGCGCTCAATTTATGATGAACCAGGCTCTAATCGCTATTTTTGAATATTGTAGTTAGTGGGGGTTTAAAACCCCCGCTATTTGATGTTAGTTTCAGGTAAAACGAAGAAGCGGGGAAGAAGAAGGTGTACGTGTCCCTGGATGACTGGCTCATTTGACATTTTGGCGCGTGATATACCATGAGCGTGCTTTTCTCTTATATTATTTGTGTCCCATATTAATAACAAAGAGCACAAACAGCGCAGCTAGCAAAGGATTGACATGGTAAACGCAGGGGCCTGGGTTCGATTCCCAGGTCTCCCCACTTTTATTCAATATTTTTCTTTCTAACATGATTTTGTGTAGCACACTTCCAAAGGCCTACCATGCAGCTTCATATCTTTGCTTGCCACGCGCCCAACAAGACCAATCCAATGGTCAGAATTTGCAGATCATCATGTGCATCAGTCAACCACACGCGCACAAGCATTGGAAAGTCAAAAAAGGCCAGGAATCAGTGGGCCAAAATTGCTGGCAAACACCTCCAAAAGGGCCTGAGAACCCCCCAATGTTTGTATATTCTTTTAATTTCTTTTCTTCTCTTTTCTTTTTTATTTTATTCTTTTGATCACTTTTATTCAATTTATTTCAAATAATTAATTTTCATACAAAAATACAAAAAAATCAGAATTCATAAAAAAATAAAAATATGTTTTATTTAATATTATTTTGTAAATAAATTTCATAATCAATTTAGTTTTAATTTTAGGTTTAATTTTAATGTATTTTCTAAATAACTAAAAAGGGTAGAAATTAGGTTTTAGATTTTATTCTTTTTCTCAATAAAACAATTTCATCTTATTCTTACTATTAATAATTAATTATCTTTGTAAATAAAATTGTCATTAAATAATTAGGTTAAATTAGGTCAAACTTAAACATTTTTCTTTAATAAATTAAAAACAATTTAGAACTAGGGTTTTTATTTAACTTTTAATTCCAATTAATTATCTTTAATTTCATAAATCCAAAAAACATAAAAAAATAAATTATTTTTCACA
The DNA here is from genome assembly GCA_948472305.1 of Vicia faba. Taxonomy (NCBI): domain Eukaryota; kingdom Viridiplantae; phylum Streptophyta; class Magnoliopsida; order Fabales; family Fabaceae; genus Vicia; species Vicia faba. Next base: position 330,034,136 of record OX451735.1, read on the forward strand.
TTTAATAATTAAATCAATTTTCAATTCCAATTAAATTTCCTTAAAGGGTCCAACGCCCTCGCACTCTCGATTTTTATTTCTTTTCGCATTTATTTTTATTGCTTTTATGGATACAATGTATTTGCCCCAAAGCCTTGTAATAGATAATTAGGATGTTTGCTTTCCGTATTTTTATTCAAATCGGGTCTTGGTTTAATTTGGCGATGTAGACCCGCGCCTTGTAATAGCGTAGGACCTTTATTTTCTGCATTTTAATTCCCGCACCTTTTAACTGCTAACTATCACACGAAAGAATGTATGCCCAAATAAAATCAAAGCGTAGATCACCAATGCATGACAAGACAAATAATAACTGAAAATGACACACAAATCACACACCACTCCTAGGGTACGCCTCACTGTTGCCTTGCCCCTCGAAACGTGGTCGTCGAGTAGAGGACGTTTTAGTAAGTCCTCATGTCCATGAACATGGCATGGGGGTAGCTTCTAAGGTGTTCTCCTATTGCTCTGGTGACCACACTGTCCCTAATCCTCGAATTGACCCGAACACCTCCAACGGTGGTGCTACCTACCCCTCAATGGTGGGATGGCACTACCTCAAGGACATTTACACAGACTAATTCCTTAGGGTAGGTAGATGACTCGTAGATACTTGCTCTTTTCAAAAACAAACAAAATACTTTTCACACCCGACACTTTGCAAAAAGCTTTCAAAAACAACTTTTCAAACACTCTTGAGGACTGATACAAGAGTCGAACTAAAATTTTAAACGAAACTTTTTCAAACCCACTCACCTTGAAAAGCAAACAAACATTTCGAAAACACAAATGAGCAAGTATCTAAGAGCCCATGGATAACCATGGATAGAAAGGGTGCTAAAACCTTCCCTTTCTATAAATCTACCTCCCGAACCGAGAACTAATCTCAATAAGGAATTTTTCTGTGCTTTTGTCCTTTCCATAATAGAGAAAATAAAAGACGGTGGCGACTCTTGCTTCCGCGACATTTCACGAACCAGCGTTAAACAGTCAGTTCCAGATCCACCGATCACAGTGTGCAATTGTGTCTTTTTCATGCTTGATTTTTCTTTTATTAGGGTTATCTAACTTGTTGATTTTAATCTTTCCATACAAACCCTAATTTACTAGCATTTATATATAAAGCATTAAATTGCGGAAAATAAAAATACTAAGCTATTACATCAATTGGGGAGGGGGTGTACAAATTTACAAATGGGGATTTTGCAAGAAAATTAAATCTAATTAACTATTACAACCATATTGAATATTGTACCAAAATTGAAAATAAAATGCATGAATGCAAAAATGGAAAAAGAAATGATTTTTGTGGATTTTTATGAAAGGATTTTAACCTAAATCTAATTAAGAAAATAATTAAATAAAAATTAACTTAAACTAATTAAAAAAAGAAATTAACTAAAAAAGGATTTTTTTAGGGTTTTTTATGAAAAGGTTTTAAGAATAATATAAAAATACATACAAATTAATTAACTAAAATAAACCTAAATTCTAAATTAATTTTAATTTACAAGAAAATAATATAATATAATAATTAAACCCAATTATCTAAATATTAATTAAAGAAAGAAATTGAATTGTTAAGAAAATTGTTTGTGTTCTTTTTAATTTTTATAAAGATAAATAAAATATGAGTGCAAAAATATTAAAATAAATATTTTTGGATTTTTTATTAATAATAATAAAAACTAATATTAGTAATAAAAATAATAACAAGAAAATATGAAAGTAAAATAAAAATAAAATGAAAATGAAATAAAGAAATAAAATTGGACAGGGGGTATGAAACATAATCAGGGGAGAAAGTTAGGAAAAAAATGAAGGCCCAATGTTTGGGGCCCAGGCGCTGCAAACAAAAACCAAAAAAAGAAAATGTGAAAAAATAATCAAAGGGCAGCGCGCTGGGTGTTGAACTCACACCCTCTTGGTTACCAGTGCGCTACCTTACCACTAGGGTGGCTATACATCTGTTTATTAAAATGAAATGATAAATACATAACATAAAATGCTTCCAAGGCATGTACTTCGTCTTCAACCTTCAGCCAGCCAGAGCACGTGTAACTTGTTCATCTCTCAACAAAAATGGAAAGTACAAACATGAAAGTTGTGGCATTTCTTCCCACGAATCCAACCATATAAATAACTAAATCTATAAATCCAAGATGAGTGAGAATTTTTATGGCCCTAATTTAAAACCTAAAAATTTCAGAAACTTCAACTCCAAAATTCTCTAAGCTCAGGCCATATAAATGCAAACTATGGATATGTACAGCTTCGTGGAAATGAGGTCTACATTTTATCATTGAAAATGAAAGCTTAACAATGCTTATATGATGAGTTCAAAAATTAGAAAACTCACCTTGCAAGAGGCTATCATGTTTTGAGTTGGAGTAGCTTTCAATGAGTTCTAGTGATTGGGTTAGCTTCCTCAAGTTCCCAGGAAGCTAATGTGATGCTTGGCTTGAGCTGAAAGTGTCTGAGGAGTTCTTGAGAAGTCCACTTGCAGTGCTCTGTTTTTTAGTTTGGATAATGGTGGAAATGGAGTTACGGAACTGTAACAGGTATTGGGGTAAGTTGTGGATGATTTTTAGGAACTTTTGGAATGATTTGGAAAGGAAACACACGAGTAATTTGAGAGATGGGAGTGTAAGGTCAGTTTCTGTACAAAAATGGAGTTTTGTGTGCAATCTGAGTTTGTGTGGGTTTGAGTGAATTTAAGGGCTTGTACATGCGTGTGTTAGCTTGAAAATAGTGTATGTATTTATAGGCAAGGGGTTTTATGTTCTACAATAAGTCAAAATTTGAACTTACATGTTATAAAACCTTTACTTGTTTTTGAAGCAAACATGACAAACATCTTCCCAAAGCTTGTACCATGCTATTGTAGAGTGGTTGAACTTTAAACAAGCTTATTTATGACTTGTAGATGTTGTGTGTGCATAAAGATCCATTGAGAGGCTCAAGAAGGGTTGACATTTGCAAAAGCATACTTTTCCAAAATGGAAGTCTTGCCTTTCTTCCAAAAATTGCAAGTTAACTTAGACAAAGCTTGGATGTAATAGATAATAGTCATAAAGTTTGTGTAATATTCTGATTAAGGATAGATACACAAGTTAGAGGGCCTGAAAAGTGGGATTATGCAGCATGGCTATGGATTTGGTTCATGTTCATCACAAAATTCTGCCTTATAAAACAACTTAAAATCCTAACTTCTGGCCTTCGATTCTCCTTGCTCAAAAATGATCTCAAGGAGTTCTTGGACATTTTAGAAAGCTTGTAATATGCTATACAATCCCTCTTTGAATCACTTTTTAAAAATCCAATTGGAACTATATGAAACTTGGCCCAGAAGTTAGGTCAAAATCCTTACCAAAATGATAAAATTTCACTAAGTGTTTTAGTTTCATGACCATGATTTCATGGATTAATAACTTGAAATCCAAGCATTTCTAGGAGGATTTGTGTTCAGAAATGTTTTAGATATCATTGAGATCTACAACTTTCATGTTGAAAGTTTCCTTTTAATCATCTTGCATCATGGTGAAAAATTGGCTCAAAGTTGTGAAAAAATATGAAGTTTTCAACACTTGAAAAATTTCTAAGTTTGGAAACTTTGACTTTTCAAAATGAAATCTTGACTTTTTGATTTCTTGATGAACAAGTTTCATATTTTGATATGTTTTTATGAATTGTGATCTTTGACACTTGATCTTGACCAAAAAGTCAAAGTTTGACTTTTTAGTGTACAATTGACTTTTGATCAGTTGACTGAAAATCAATTATCAATCAATTGATCTTGAGGGATGTTTTGAGTCATACCATTTGGTCAAAATGATGCATTTGAAACCTTGAGATCATGTCTTAAACCAATTAACCACTTGCTAGGTCAAAAAATCAGAAATTTCCCTTTCTCAGTCAAAACCCTAATTTTGACCATTTTGCCCTTTTGGTGATCTGATCAAATTTCTTGAGGAATTGTAGTCCAAATTTGACCAAATGACATATATGAGTTCATAATATTGATATGGATCAAAAATTATGAAGTTTGACTGTAAATTGGCCACAATTAACTTTTTCCCAATACAGTTGATTTTTAGGTCAACTGATCAATTGACTGAGCAAAAATGTGATCCAAGACTTGAAACTTGACATGAGCAATATTGAGTTTCCATAATGATCCATGAAAGTCATATGAGGCATTAAAAGTTCAATTATCATTGTGCAATCTCAAACCCTAATTTTCAGTCATCAGAGCTTGAGGAGGTGTCTTGAGTTGATCAACCCCATTGCAGTCTTGAACCAAAGGAGATCTTGTGAGAAATTAATTGATAAATGAGAGGGAAAATTTTGGGGTACAACATATAGTAAAAGACTGTGAAGTCAATAGGCGGATCAGTTAAAAATAAATCCTAAAATTTCATGATCAGACACTTAAAGTCCTATGGACTTCGTGCTCAAGGGGCTAGAGTACATGGATTATATTTTCAAATCGCTATGGTTAAAAAAGAAGGAAAATAAATTAATGAAATCAGGCAATATCAATGTAAACCCACAAAAAGTAAGGAGTCATTACATGAAGGGGGGACAAGACCACACTCCCCCAAACAAGACAAAATTACATAAGTGCATCCTTATCGGATGACTAACATAACCAAATGAAACTAAGTAGTCGACTTCTCCTAATGGTTATCATTGTTGTTGTTCTCCATACAGAAGGGTTATCATGATCCAGTGGAGGAGTTTAAGTCTTCTCCCTATCCTCAAGATCGCAAGACGACCATCCTGCACCACCTTGAAGTATTCCATCTCGGGCAAGTCCAGATCCGGGTAAGGAATAATGCCTGATCTTTAGCCCCAATCAAAGGCTTCATCAATGGCAGAGAGGACATGCATCTGGGACTTCTTGAGAGCCTCCTTGAGCTCACCATTTGTAGTCTTCCCAGACTTGAGCTTGTCAGTGAGCTGAGTGAGGGATTTCTACTCTCCGTCTCCAAGGTCTCCCTTTGAGTCTTCTCTTCTGAAAGGCTCTTCTCCAAAGCAGTAATCTTGTCGGATTTGACCTTCAGGTCATCCTTCAAGTCGGTAATCTCCTTTTGGAGCTTTAACTCATTTTTTTCACAGTCATCGTTAGACTCAAACAAACCCCTTGACAAAATGGCACACCTCATGAGGTAGGAGCTGATGTTCTGAAACATCTTCTGACGTCCTATGGACTTCACCTTCTTGACATCCTTATCCACTTTGAGGTGGTCATAAAATAACTTGATCCCATCAAATTTGCTTGACCAAAACTTAAACTCCCCAGTCGGGTTAGAAACACCCTCCCCAAAGTCTTTCATTAACGAGGTGATTTCCATATCAGCACGACAAACATAGCTACTCGTCAAATTCTTCAGTTTCTTGGGAGTTCCCTGATAAACCTCCTCAGGAACTATGGGAATTGAAAGTTAGATCTCGGCTAAGCCTGAGGCTTCCTTGGTACTCGTCACCTTCTTCCTTTTTAAAAGATGATTTTCGAGGTCGGCAAGGTCAGATTTGGATGAGGTGGTTCCTCTAACTCCCTTCCTTGCAGCACAAGCAGCCAGCATCAACTTATTTTGCTTGGTGACACTAAGATCATTCATCTTATCTGCAAAAAAAAAGATGAGAATAAATTAGGCACTTAACAATATAGAGCTTATGGTATGTCCATTAAGGGACTAGTTTCAAGACATTTACTAAGGAAAGCTGGAAGTTCTTTATCACTCAAAGGAATCAACTCTTTCACCCTCATCATTTGAAAGAAGTCAAAGACTTCCAGAGATTAGATCTCTAGCTCACTGTTGTACCCCAAATTTTGACCTAAGATACCGTCTTCCATCTGCATCATTCGCATTGCAAGAGTTTTGACCATTTTTATCAAATTTTCAAGCAGTTTAAAAATTCATAACTTTTTCGAGTCGGGAGCTGTTTATTTGTTGAACGCTAAATTTATTAACTGATCAAGATTTAAATGACGTTTATTAATTATTTATTATCTTAAATTTAAATAACTGGAATTTATTTTTCAATTGTTATATAATTTAAAGACTTATGAATAATGAAATAAGCATTTGAGAATGAGTTTATTAATTGGTCAACAATGATTATTTAATTCTTTATCATTTTTAGATTAAATAATTAAAATTCTATTTTTAATTATTATAATTTGGAATTTTACGAATAAGGAATTAAATAGTTGAATTTGTTGATTAGTCAATGATGTTTATTTATTTGTTTGTCATTTTAAATTTAAATGATTGGATTTGATTTTTAATCATTATATAATTTAAGGAATTATAAACAATAAATAAATAATTGGAAAGAAAAGGAATTAATTGAGAAATAATAGAATTTTTATTCACTTTATTCTATTTATTACAATTGTTGTTTAAATACTATTGTACAAAGTATTTATAATAACCATTACATAAATGCTTAAAGTAAAATAAAACTATTTTCCTAAATTCTAATTCTAATCTTCTGTCCAATACTCTTTGTCTGCTCATTTAAATTTTATCTGCAAAAAAAAAACGATCAAAAGAAAGAAATTAGAATTCGAATAAATAATTAAAATGCAGAAAATAAATTCAATGTTCATCATTAAAAGCAATGGCCGGAATCAGTTACTCTTTTTTTGCAAATCACGGGATTTCTCCCGGTTCACAAAAAAAGAGAGGAATTTTTAAATGAATGCATAATTAAAAAATAGCACATTTTCAAAATCATTTGCATTTTTATCAAAAGCCTACTGCATATTTCACATATGCATAAATGCATTTTTTGGTCAAAACTGCATAAGTACACACAGCATACATAATTTCAAAACAAACATATGCAAGGTACACAACAAGTAACGTTAACCTGTACCCTTATAGCAGAATAATATAGGCTAATGCAAGACAAAAAACAATATGAAATTTCAAACAATGTGCAGTTTTAAACAACATATGCAAGCAACCTATATTTCCTTTTTCATCATTTTTCCAGCCTATTGCTTTTTCAGACAGCATGTACAGTATATCATTTATATATATCAATTTCTGTACTTGGGAGAGAGAGAGAAGAGTTTCAATTTTGCAGGTTTTGGCCTAAGCATGAAATGGGAATGAAATCACATGCAGCAGCATATATGCAACATCAGGAAAATATAATAAAATACTAAAAACCTGAGTCACAAAAAAGAGGCAACGGCTATGAGAAAGGGATCCCTTCAAAAGGAAGTCCAAGCTAGCATATTTTACACACAGGAACATCACTGCAAAACTATCCAAAATAACCATTTCCAAGCATAACCATCACTTGCTTAAGCATTTGCAAAAAACCTGCATACTGCTATCATAAACAGAACCTATAATCAAAACTATTCAAAAACCAAACATAGTCCATTGCAAACCAGATTCCATTTCCACACAAGACATTACTGCTAAACCATTTTGCATAGCATATTGCAAATCACACAAACATAACCTGCATCAAAAACTATTCAAAACCATAACTTACATACTGCATTAGAACCATTTTTCAAGCATACTGTACCAAAACCATAAAAAACGGTATAATCCAAAACCACCAAAAAAAAACCATTTATTCAATATTTCCAATCAGTTTTTTTAGACAGAGAAGAAGAGAAGAATTAATGGCAGAAAGCAAGGAGCGAGGAGTCTTCGGAGCTTACCTGACTTCGCCGGAATCGTACCGTCGGACTAGCTCCGACCATGTGAGTTTCTTCAGTTTTTCGCATAAACCTTTATATCTTTGTGTTGCCTTTGTCTCACTTGATGATCCTCTCTTAATTTCCTGAAAACATGTAAATGGCCATTTAATATTATTGCGAATCATCAACACATTAAACCCCTATTTTAACACCGCCAATAACTCGATTGATAAATTTAAAATTCAATAATGTCGCAAGACCAATGCAATCATATAAACACTGTTACTTTTAAAGTCAACTCGAAATAATAAACAAGTTCACAAATCTGTTTCTTCTCTTTAATCAATTTCTCGTTAATTCAATCAAAATGGCAAAAGAGATAAGAAATTCCATACAAGCATCATGGGTGAAATAATCGAGAAGGGTGTGTTTCAATGTCCTTCCCTAACAGCCAGCATAGTACAATTGTAACCATGGCAACCTTTCCTTAACCTTTCCTAGCACTAATTAACTAACCTACTAACAGGGTTTATTTTAACACTAACTTCCAGTTTTACTAACATTTTCTAATTCTTATTTTTCTAACAGATTTCAATTCAGTAGATAACAATTAAGAGTGTGAGATTGCACTAACTTGACTTTCATTTTCGGTTTCCATGACCTCTTAACCATTTTTTTTAATTAGCTTCTTAATTCTTGAATAATATCCTCTACCAGATTGCTAACCAAACCAACTGCAGCCTTCATCCTTTTCTAACTCACCCTAATTGAAATTAACTTCTCCTTTGCCCTGCCAAGCCCCAACCTGCATCATACATGAACAAAAATAGTCCAATAGTGAATAATAACACCAACCATTTAACACTTTTAACAACCCCGTTTCTATTTCACTAACAAAAATAATAGTCCTTAACTAGTTTTCATAGTCTAGTTACTAACTGACGAACTTTCTATTAACATTGAACTAGCATTCAATTAGCTCACAAATTATTGGATCCATAATAGTCCTTAGCAGTAACTTCGCATTTTATTCATTAACTTACTAACTTTCTATGACATTTTTTTTTTAAACCAACAATTACTAATAGGTTAATATTTCTGACTCTCAAAACTGACTTTGAAACTTAACTCACCACAAAATGTGATCATCACCACCAATCAACTCCGCACAACCACCCTGTCCAATTCCCTCCGCCATCTTCCATCTTCATCAATTCAGCCCTCAACGATTTCTCTGTCAAGCTTCCAAAAAGAACACATCAATTCAATACAGAATACACCGAAATGAAAAGTAGAAGAAGAAGAGAGAGGAAAAGAAATCGAATGCTTACCGTTGAGACTTCACCGTAACCCTTTCTGCTTCCACGACAAACTCATCAACCTTTCCACCGCGTTACCGGAAAACGTCTCCACTCCAGCTCCTATTGTAGCTCCAACACCTGATTTTCAAGAATCATCAATTACCTACATATTTATAATTCTAAGACCTAACTATCGTTAATTAGCACCATAATCAGTATAACTTGGAATTTGAAAAATGAAGAATTACCGATTCCAACGAGATCAACAGCAGATAACTTTCTAGCCAATTGAGGATGACTCCTGCAATGAACAGAACCCACTTGCTTCCTCCTAATCGCGCTTCGAAATCCACTAAACCATGGTCGCTCTCGTTCTCGTTCTTCAGCACCAGCACCGTCATTCCCAATTTCCACAATCATTATCCAAATTTCCAATCCCAAATACAATAAAGAAGCTAGCTTCTCACAAACTTCAATCCACGTTAGCTGTGAGCCTGCATGCTCCTAACCAGAAACAAAGGGAAGTGGAAGAATTTACCGGTCGGAAGCAAGCTCTGGCGGATCTGGATTTTTGTGATGCAGCGAAATCCAAAGCTGATTCATTTGTTATTCTCTGCACCGATTCTTTTTTTCTCTTCTGCGTTTCCATTTTTTTTTCCTCTTGCGTTCTGGGTTTGCTTTGTGGTGTTGTTGTCGTTCTTGAGGTGAAGATGGTGTTTGCGTTTGATGAAACGGAATGTTGAAGCCGAGATGGTTCACAGTAGAGTTTTGTGATGCAAGATTGAGATAGATGCCGGTGACGTGAGGATTCGGCGTTGATGATTGAAGGAAGACGATGGTTGAAGTTCCACCAGCGGCGGCCAACTAGCGTTCCAAGGGTTTTTCGATTACAGCATCTGTTGTTCTTCTTCCTCGACCCGGTCCATTTCCCTCGACCCGCTCCACATTTCCCAACCGCTCCATTTGCCTCAACTAAGCCCATTTTCTTTTTACACTTAAGCCCATTCTCTTTGATATCCACACCCCATTTTTATTTACTCTTAGTTTAATTCTATTCTTTTTCTTAACTTAATTAATTTAGATTAGTTAATTTTCTTAGGAATAACATATAATTTTAATAGATAATTTTAATATTTCACCCAAATCTTATTTAGTTTAAATTTATGTTATTTAATAATTTTAGTCTTACTTTTTTTCTAATTCAATTTAAATTCCTGGTTTGTAAGTTTTACTTAATTTGAAAAATATTTAATATCTTTAAAAAACATGTGAAAGTAAAAATGAGAAAACTAAAAGACATTTTATTTTATTTTTTATTTTACTCCCCTCATTTTGATTAAATACTAATACTAAAAAAGACATAAAAAATAGAAACATATAAAATCTAAAAAAACATTTCTATTAATTCTCGTTACCTTTTATCATTAAAAATGCGTAAAAAAATGAAAACCAATTAAAACTTTTTCTTTTCGCCTATTAAACAAAATCATATAAAAAATGCATGTTCACATTTAATTGTTGTGTATCATTTTCTGTCAATTATTTCACTGTACTTATTTATTCTGTTTGCACCAATCCAAAGGGAATTGTCTAATTTTTGTTGACTTCATGTCCTCAAAAGACGATCGAGCGAATACTCTCATTCATTAAAAACTTAGGTTAATTTTCCTCAAATATTCACCTTTCTTCAAAATTTCAACCTTTTCAAGACTCACACCTTTTAAGCCAAAACTTCGACATTAGGTCGTCGTATCTTCAAAAACCCGTCCGTATCCCTTTTTCGGCCAAAACAATTTATTTTCAATCAAGCAAATCAATTTTAAACAAAACAAATATTTCAAAAGGTTCCTATAGAGTACTATAGATACATTGGGTGCTAGTACCTTCCCACTGTATAACCAACCCCCGAACCATAAGATCTCTTTTCAAAACGCTTTGTATTTGTATTTTTAGTTACATTGCATATTTAGGGTTTTATTTCGCTCTCTTCCCTTTTCCTTTGGAAACAATAAAGCGCGGTGGCGACTCTTGCTTTTGTGAGACGAATTAATCAATAATTCGATCTCCGATTTACCCCGCTACATTTTTTATCGCTACAGAATTGGCGACTCTGCTGGGGATTGATTGACCTCTTGCTGGTCCATCCCTAAGTGGGTTAAGCCTAACTTGGCTTATCTGTTTTACTATTATTTGCTTTGCTTGATTATGTGTTTAAATTGGGGTTGTTTGGGTTTTTGCAAAGGACGAATCCTATACCCGGATTAAGTAACACTTAAGGAATAGGACGGGCGGTATAGTCATGTTAACTTTGAGGGAGTAATCCCGAAGAAGGAGGCATGAGATCCCCCACTCAATGGAAGGCCCTCTTGGACTTAATATTTGTTTACCGAGTAATCGGGAAGACGTTATTATTTTCGACCTAGGAGCCTGAGAAGTTGAGGACCGTAGAACCCTAACCCATCTTGGCCTTTCTAGGTGTAGCGCGGAGACTATAACGGAGTAATTCGGAAGTAGTTGTCACGCGATGCTACGCTCGGACGAGTTTCTCTTGAGAATATTGCTAATTATCGAGTAATCCAGACGTTGGCAATATCCGAAGGAGGAATGTAGACTCTGGGAACTCTTAGAACCTTGTCTTACAGGTGTGATCGAACCATTAGTACATACCTTTGGGTGGGCTTTACCCTCGACTCCATGCGGAACGTTGAACCTTTAAACCCCATGTTTGTGACCTTGCTTGTGGTTGTTGCATCGCCATGCATTCATGCATCCATAAAAATCTTTTCGCTCGACTTTGAAGGAATTTGGAGGTCTTTCTTTGTAAACATCACTAGTTTCGTCAAACTCAATGGATCTTGGGTGTCGATAGGGCGAAAACCCTAATCCACCAAAATGGATGATTGATCTTGACGATAACTTGATCAATGTTTGGAGCCAATTTAAAATTCATCTGTTATCTTCATACTTGGATGTTTATAACTTGATATCTTGAGTTCCTTGAAAGTCAAATAAAACTCTCTTTTGCATATCATACATCATTCTACATTTTCTTTGTCTCACTTTCAAAGGTCTTTTTCCGAGTCTTATTTTTTCTTTGGTCTCACTAGTACAACACTCGCGCTAAGAGGATAATGGAGAATATCAAGCAAGAGGTTTCTGAACTCCGCAGAGAGGTGACTATTTTGAAAGCTGGTTTGGATCACTTAACTGGTTTGGTTGAAATTCTGATCTCCGCCCAAGTCAATCCTTCTAGGAGGGAGGAAGCAGGGATAGAAGTCTTCACGGAGACTCTAAAATCTTTTTCTCATGAAAAGGTGACGGTTAATGCACCTGGCGACTTTCCTGACAAGGTGAATGTGGGAGTGCATCTAGAAGAAGATGTTGGAAAGGGATGTTTATATGAAGACGGTAGCGCAGTTAATGGTGTGAAGAAGTTTGATAATGACTTTTCCAAGAAGAGAACCAGAGGAAGAGATAATCATCATCAGAATCATCATGTTCATCAACAGAATCAGCAAGTTCCTAATCAGAGGAAAACCCAGTTTGATTCAATTCCAGTCACCTACACAGAGTTGTTCCCTATCCTGATGCAGAGGAATTTGGTTCAGACCCGACTTCCACCGAAGGTCCCTAAGAAGATACATTGGAACTACAAAGCTGATTTGGCTTGTACTTTTCATCAAGGTGCTCCTGGGCATGACTTGGAGGGTTGCTTCGCTTTGAAGATTGAGGTTCAGAAGTTGGTCAGAGGTGGTATCTTGTCGTTCAAGGACGTTGGTTTTGAAGTTCAAATCAAACAGGCGCCGAAGAGTAAACACGATTGAGGCTTTTCTTATTTATCGAAACCTTGTTTGCATGTAAGAACTTGTTTACGTCTAAATGGTTATTTTAATACAATGAGTATGTTTGTCTTGAAGAAATTCATTTGTTTCACTCATATTTGCTTTCAAATTTTAAATTTCTTTTTGCATTATGATACCAACATGTTGCCCATTCTCTTGCCTAGGCAGAGATTGAAAGGGGGGATGATGATCTAAAGAACACAAAATCTTTGGTTGCATGCTTTTGAATAAGATCTTGTTGATGATGTACAGGCATTGTTTCAAATCCCTAAACACCGGAGATATAAGGAAGATAATCCCTTGCTAACCCTTTTCGAGCCTTTAAAGCAGAAGTTTCTTTTCTATACGAAAAAACCTTGAATTTTTACCTGGGGCAGGGTAGTTTTCAGTTAATCTGATTGAGTGTTCAAAATTCGCAAGGAAGATGTTACCATCACAAAATCCTTTGAGAGATGAACACTCATGTTGAATTATCCGAACATAGAGTTGGAGGACATCATGAAGAATGGGTGGGCACCAAATATTTTGAGCCTTAAAATCTTTTTCTAAAAAAACCATGAACCGGACCACATTACAACCTTCAAAAGTCCTAATTGAAGCAAGGTCATTTCGAAAGCATACTTCAATGAGATATTGTTCCTGACTCCCATGAGTTTCAAATAGTTATGTTGGTATCATATGTCTTTCCTATACGAAAATAAATGATGCTCTAACTCGCACAACTTGTGCGATATCTTTTCAAAATCTTCAAGACTTACATAACTGTTGCATTAGAGTTTTCATTCTCATTGTAAACTCTTTCTAACTGCAAAACATGCGTTTGATGTCAAGGAAGCTCACATAAACACCAGTGATGAGTTTACCCTTTTAAGGCTTGAAACTATGTTGAGTAATTGGAGAACAGTTCAAGAAAATCACATCCAGGGGCATGTCAGTTGAAGATCTTAAGCATGGACAGGTTGCTTCTCCTAGTTAATGCTTTTCCCATTTTGTTTGCTCGTTTGGGGCAAAATTCGAAGACTTTGTTATGCTGACTACAGTCAATCCGGGGCAATCACGTCGAGATTTGATGATTTCCTCTAAGAGTTTGAAGACACCAGAGCATGGTGAATGCCAGGTCTTTTGTAAAATCCCCTTGAGACGATTTCTCCTCATCAACCTTTCAGCTTGGGGCATTTTAGAAGTGAAGTTATTCGCAAGAATCGTCGTGCAGCTCATCAGCAGTAAGCTGGGGCATCCATTGGTCCCAGGGGCAATCTAGACTTGTCAGGATGTGTGTTATGTATTGCACACTTTGTCAGAGGGTGGTGTTCCCGTTATCTCCAGCTAAGAATGACTCCTTCCAGCTGAGCTTTGTTCGTGTTGTTATCCTTTCAATGGATTGTCGATGTTAGAAGACCGGACTTTGGGTTTTCTACCTGAAATATCTTCCTCTCCAAAGAGATTTGAGATTTGTGGGATGACTTTGCTCCAGCGGGTTTTTGTCTTCTATCTCCAGTGATGTTCCCCTCCTCTTGAGTTTAGCCGAGCACCGGGTTGTACTGTGATGTCTTATCATCTTCTGTCCATCTCCCCTGTCGTTTTTGTCAGCATACACATGACATTCATTCACACTTGCATCATGCACGCACAGTTGTATTTATTGATGTCAGTGAATTCGTACACCTTGGTTGTGTCTTTTCAAATAACGTATTTGATCTTTTCAAATAGGGTGTCAACTTAAGCATAAAGTGCGCCTCCTTTCTAATTCCCCAACTGAGTTAATCCTCGTGGATGATTTTTGATTCAGCTTACCTTGTCCATTTCTGGATAGGATAAATTCCCCAATCGAGTTACTTTCTCATTGGTTAGAGTCTTGTTTGACTGTCTCTCTCTGGTTATCCCTGGATGAAGTTGTTGCCTCTTGCATAGGCTATCTCATTGATTTTCCCCAGTAAATTTGCGACCTAGACGGTTGGTGTATTTATTTTGCACGTTAAAGTATATGATCTCCTCGGGAAGGATTGATTCAGGGTCCTCTCTGACGAAGATTTCATTCTCTGCCAATATCATCGCAGTTTCCTTCTGAATTATTTTGGAAAACGACAAGCGGAAGCTCTTCACGAGCAACTTGTACATTACTTTTTCGAAAGCGCCGAGCAGCAGTTCTTCATGAGCTACTAGTGCGTTATTTATTTTCTGAAGCACCGGGCAGTAGTTCTTCATGAGCTACTAGTGCGTCACTTTACTTCTTTTGAAAGCGCCAAGCAGCAGTTCTTCATGAGCTACTAGTGCGTTATTTATTTTTCTGAAAACGCCAGCAGTTCTTCATGAGCTACTAGTGCGTCAGTTATGACTTTGTGAGAGCGCCGAGCAGCAGTTCTTCATGAGCTACTAGTGCGTCATTTTTTACTTCTTTTTGAAAGCACCGGGCAGTAGTTCTTCATGAGCTACTAGTGCGTCACTTTACTTCTTTTGAAAGCGCCGAGCAGCAGTTCTTCACGAACTACTAGTGCGTCATTTTCTTTTTTGAAAGCGACAAGCAGCAAACTCTTCATGAGTTACCGGTACGTTATTTTTCTTCGGAAAACAGCAAGTGGCAGCCTCTTTATTTGAGCAACTTGTATGCTTTGGTATTTTCTTTTCTGGACGACAGCAAGTGGCAGCCTCTTTATTTGAGCAACTTGTATGCTTTGGTATTTTCTTTTCTAGACGACAGCAAGTGGCAGCTTCTTTATTTGAGCAACTTGTTTGTTATTGGTATTTTCTTTTCTGGACGACAGCAAGTGGCAGCCTCTTTATTTGAGCAACTTGTATGCTTTGGTATTTTCTTTGAACGGCAGGCGGCGGTCTCTTTATTTGAGCAACTTGCGCGTTGTTATTTTTTTGGAAAACAGCAGGTGGCAGCTTCTTTATTTGAGCAACTTGTATGTTATTGACACCCATGGATGGCCAGTGGCATTTTTCTTTATTTGGACAACTTGCGCATCTACAATCTTACTACTGCAGCATTAATTGGTTTCTCTCCGGAAGTCTCACGGAGAAAGTTTGTTGAATCATTACCTTCAGGAATCGGTAATCTGTTATCAGCAATTTGATACTCTCTGTCTACCATTGACCTTGAGTCGCGAACTCACTATTTTGGATCAATGATCTGTTATAGCCTATGCAAGATGCTCTCTTTGTTAGGGTTAGAGGTTGTTTCCCCTTGATTTTATTCGCTGTCGGGAGTCTGTCGTTTGAAGTCGATAGCTTGTCTCCCCAGTAATGTGTAATCCGAACCGCTGTGTTTTGTTGGTGTTCGATTCCCCCAACATTGTCTTGTTTCACACAATATCTTTCTCTGTGAATTCATGCACTACATTCATATCACTGCATGATGACGGCATCATAGGACAAAATTTGCGTAGTTATGTATTTAAGTACCTTCAATCTCGTCGAAACGAAGATTTCAAATCTTCATATCTCCGGATAGAAGGAACTTAAATAGGGGCAGCTGTTGTACCCCAAATTTTGACCTAAGATACCGTCTTCCATCTGCATCATTCGCATTGCAAGAGTTTTGACCATTTTTATCAAATTTTCAAGCAGTTTAAAAATTCATAACTTTTTCGAGTCGGGAGCTGTTTATTTGTTGAACGCTAAATTTATTAACTGATCAAGATTTAAATGACGTTTATTAATTATTTATTATCTTAAATTTAAATAACTGGAATTTATTTTTCAATTGTTATATAATTTAAAGACTTATGAATAATGAAATAAGCATTTGAGAATGAGTTTATTAATTGGTCAACAATGATTATTTAATTCTTTATCATTTTTAGATTAAATAATTAAAATTCTATTTTTAATTATTATAATTTGGAATTTTACGAATAAGGAATTAAATAGTTGAATTTGTTGATTAGTCAATGATGTTTATTTATTTGTTTGTCATTTTAAATTTAAATGATTGGATTTGATTTTTAATCATTATATAATTTAAGGAATTATAAACAATAAATAAATAATTGGAAAGAAAAGGAATTAATTGAGAAATAATAGAATTTTTATTCACTTTATTCTATTTATTACAATTGTTGTTTAAATACTATTGTACAAAGTATTTATAATAACCATTACATAAATGCTTAAAGTAAAATAAAACTATTTTCCTAAATTCTAATTCTAATCTTCTGTCCAATACTCTTTGTCTGCTCATTTAAATTTTATCTGCAAAAAAAAAACGATCAAAAGAAAGAAATTAGAATTCGAATAAATAATTAAAATGCAGAAAATAAATTCAATGTTCATCATTAAAAGCAATGGCCGGAATCAGTTACTCTTTTTTTGCAAATCACGGGATTTCTCCCGGTTCACAAAAAAAGAGAGGAATTTTTAAATGAATGCATAATTAAAAAATAGCACATTTTCAAAATCATTTGCATTTTTATCAAAAGCCTACTGCATATTTCACATATGCATAAATGCATTTTTTGGTCAAAACTGCATAAGTACACACAGCATACATAATTTCAAAACAAACATATGCAAGGTACACAACAAGTAACGTTAACCTGTACCCTTATAGCAGAATAATATAGGCTAATGCAAGACAAAAAACAATATGAAATTTCAAACAATGTGCAGTTTTAAACAACATATGCAAGCAACCTATATTTCCTTTTTCATCATTTTTCCAGCCTATTGCTTTTTCAGACAGCATGTACAGTATATCATTTATATATATCAATTTCTGTACTTGGGAGAGAGAGAGAGAAGAGTTTCAATTTTGCAGGTTTTGGCCTAAGCATGAAATGGGAATGAAATCACATGCAGCAGCATATATGCAACATCAGGAAAATATAATAAAATACTAAAAACCTGAGTCACAAAAAAGAGGCAACGGCTATGAGAAAGGGATCCCTTCAAAAGGAAGTCCAAGCTAGCATATTTTACACACAGGAACATCACTGCAAAACTATCCAAAATAACCATTTCCAAGCATAACCATCACTTGCTTAAGCATTTGCAAAAAACCTGCATACTGCTATCATAAACAGAACCTATAATCAAAACTATTCAAAAACCAAACATAGTCCATTGCAAACCAGATTCCATTTCCACACAAGACATTACTGCTAAACCATTTTGCATAGCATATTGCAAATCACACAAACATAACCTGCATCAAAAACTATTCAAAACCATAACTTACATACTGCATTAGAACCATTTTTCAAGCATACTGTACCAAAACCATAAAAAACGGTATAATCCAAAACCACCAAAAAAAAACCATTTATTCAATATTTCCAATCAGTTTTTTTAGACAGAGAAGAAGAGAAGAATTAATGGCAGAAAGCAAGGAGCGAGGAGTCTTCGGAGCTTACCTGACTTCGCCGGAATCGTACCGTCGGACTAGCTCCGACCATGTGAGTTTCTTCAGTTTTTCGCATAAACCTTTATATCTTTGTGTTGCCTTTGTCTCACTTGATGATCCTCTCTTAATTTCCTGAAAACATGTAAATGGCCATTTAATATTATTGCGAATCATCAACACATTAAACCCCTATTTTAACACCGCCAATAACTCGATTGATAAATTTAAAATTCAATAATGTCGCAAGACCAATGCAATCATATAAACACTGTTACTTTTAAAGTCAACTCGAAATAATAAACAAGTTCACAAATCTGTTTCTTCTCTTTAATCAATTTCTCGTTAATTCAATCAAAATGGCAAAAGAGATAAGAAATTCCATACAAGCATCATGGGTGAAATAATCGAGAAGGGTGTGTTTCAATGTCCTTCCCTAACAGCCAGCATAGTACAATTGTAACCATGGCAACCTTTCCTTAACCTTTCCTAGCACTAATTAACTAACCTACTAACAGGGTTTATTTTAACACTAACTTCCAGTTTTACTAACATTTTCTAATTCTTATTTTTCTAACAGATTTCAATTCAGTAGATAACAATTAAGAGTGTGAGATTGCACTAACTTGACTTTCATTTTCGGTTTCCATGACCTCTTAACCATTTTTTTTAATTAGCTTCTTAATTCTTGAATAATATCCTCTACCAGATTGCTAACCAAACCAACTGCAGCCTTCATCCTTTTCTAACTCACCCTAATTGAAATTAACTTCTCCTTTGCCCTGCCAAGCCCCAACCTGCATCATACATGAACAAAAATAGTCCAATAGTGAATAATAACACCAACCATTTAACACTTTTAACAACCCCGTTTCTATTTCACTAACAAAAATAATAGTCCTTAACTAGTTTTCATAGTCTAGTTACTAACTGACGAACTTTCTATTAACATTGAACTAGCATTCAATTAGCTCACAAATTATTGGATCCATAATAGTCCTTAGCAGTAACTTCGCATTTTATTCATTAACTTACTAACTTTCTATGACATATTTTTTTTTAAACCAACAATTACTAATAGGTTAATATTTCTGACTCTCAAAACTGACTTTGAAACTTAACTCACCACAAAATGTGATCATCACCACCAATCAACTCCGCACAACCACCCTGTCCAATTCCCTCCGCCATCTTCCATCTTCATCAATTCAGCCCTCAACGATTTCTCTGTCAAGCTTCCAAAAAGAACACATCAATTCAATACAGAATACACCGAAATGAAAAGTAGAAGAAGAAGAGAGAGGAAAAGAAATCGAATGCTTACCGTTGAGACTTCACCGTAACCCTTTCTGCTTCCACGACAAACTCATCAACCTTTCCACCGCGTTACCGGAAAACGTCTCCACTCCAGCTCCTATTGTAGCTCCAACACCTGATTTTCAAGAATCATCAATTACCTACATATTTATAATTCTAAGACCTAACTATCGTTAATTAGCACCATAATCAGTATAACTTGGAATTTGAAAAATGAAGAATTACCGATTCCAACGAGATCAACAGCAGATAACTTTCTAGCCAATTGAGGATGACTCCTGCAATGAACAGAACCCACTTGCTTCCTCCTAATCGCGCTTCGAAATCCACTAAACCATGGTCGCTCTCGTTCTCGTTCTTCAGCACCAGCACCGTCATTCCCAATTTCCACAATCATTATCCAAATTTCCAATCCCAAATACAATAAAGAAGCTAGCTTCTCACAAACTTCAATCCACGTTAGCTGTGAGCCTGCATGCTCCTAACCAGAAACAAAGGGAAGTGGAAGAATTTACCGGTCGGAAGCAAGCTCTGGCGGATCTGGATTTTTGTGATGCAGCGAAATCCAAAGCTGATTCATTTGTTATTCTCTGCACCGATTCTTTTTTTCTCTTCTGCGTTTCCATTTTTTTTTCCTCTTGCGTTCTGGGTTTGCTTTGTGGTGTTGTTGTCGTTCTTGAGGTGAAGATGGTGTTTGCGTTTGATGAAACGGAATGTTGAAGCCGAGATGGTTCACAGTAGAGTTTTGTGATGCAAGATTGAGATAGATGCCGGTGACGTGAGGATTCGGCGTTGATGATTGAAGGAAGACGATGGTTGAAGTTCCACCAGCGGCGGCCAACTAGCGTTCCAAGGGTTTTTCGATTACAGCATCTGTTGTTCTTCTTCCTCGACCCGGTCCATTTCCCTCGACCCGCTCCACATTTCCCAACCGCTCCATTTGCCTCAACTAAGCCCATTTTCTTTTTACACTTAAGCCCATTCTCTTTGATATCCACACCCCATTTTTATTTACTCTTAGTTTAATTCTATTCTTTTTCTTAACTTAATTAATTTAGATTAGTTAATTTTCTTAGGAATAACATATAATTTTAATAGATAATTTTAATATTTCACCCAAATCTTATTTAGTTTAAATTTATGTTATTTAATAATTTTAGTCTTACTTTTTTTCTAATTCAATTTAAATTCCTGGTTTGTAAGTTTTACTTAATTTGAAAAATATTTAATATCTTTAAAAAACATGTGAAAGTAAAAATGAGAAAACTAAAAGACATTTTATTTTATTTTTTATTTTACTCCTCTCATTTTGATTAAATACTAATACTAAAAAAGACATAAAAAATAGAAACATATAAAATCTAAAAAAACATTTCTATTAATTCTCGTTACCTTTTATCATTAAAAATGCGTAAAAAAATGAAAACCAATTAAAACTTTTTCTTTTCGCCTATTAAACAAAATCATATAAAAAATGCATGTTCACATTTAATTGTTGTGTATCATTTTCTGTCAATTATTTCACTGTACTTGTTTATTCTGTTTGCACCAATCCAAAGGGAATTGTCTAATTTTTGTTGACTTCATGTCCTCAAAAGACGATCGAGCGAATACTCTCATTCATTAAAAACTTAGGTTAATTTTCCTCAAATATTCACCTTTCTTCAAAATTTCAACCTTTTCAAGACTCACACCTTTTAAGCCAAAACTTCGACATTAGGTCGTCGTATCTTCAAAAACCCGTCCGTATCCCTTTTTCGGCCAAAACAATTTATTTTCAATCAAGCAAATCAATTTTAAACAAAACAGATATTTCAAAAGGTTCCTATAGAGTACTATAGATACATTGGGTGCTAGTACCTTCCCACTGTATAACCAACCCCCGAACCATAAGATCTCTTTTCAAAACGCTTTGTATTTGTATTTTTAGTTACATTGCATATTTAGGGTTTTATTTCGCTCTCTTCCCTTTTCCTTTGGAAACAATAAAGCGCGGTGGCGACTCTTGCTTTTGTGAGACGAATTAATCAATAATTCGATCTCCGATTTACCCCGCTACATTTTTTATCGCTACACTCACTAAATTTCTCAAAAGAGAAACTGAAAATTGAAAGGGGATCCCGGGTCCAGTAGTGAGGTAAGCAGGGGTGACCGTCCGGGGCCAACAACACTTGTGGGCACCACGACCCACATAACTCGAACGAAGCGGTCTTTAAACCCTTTGTAGTAGCTGGTGTAAACTTGGAGAAAACGCTTCTGATGGATTCCACTAATCTGAACCCAGCTATGCTTCTCAACTCCATTCACCTCGAAGAGTGAAAAGAACAAACCAACAGCAGGGATAATGTTCAAAACCTCACAAACTCTTTCAAAGGCCTTTATGAAGCCCTAGTTGTGAGGTCGGAGTTGAGAAGAGGCCACATTCATGATTTTCAGATTGTATGCTTCAAATCCGAGAAAGGGATACGAACTTGAAAATCTTCCAGCACTCCCGAATAAAAATAAAAGAACTCCTTCTTGGAACTTTCAGGGCGGAGAATGCACACTCGTTCTCAAGGATTGCAAGCCTTCAAAATAACGTCATCCTCGTTCCCGGTGGAAGAGATGTTCTTTAGAGACTGGAGTTTCCCTATCTTCATTGCGTCAAAAAGACTATTCTTATAGCTCATTATTTCTAGATCAAAGGGAGCGGAGGTTTCTATCACCATCTTCACAGAACCTAGGCGTAGTCATAATCACTTTAAAAAGTGAGGATTTTATTATAAACCATGTTCATGACTCGAGTATAATCATATATGCTTAAGACAGTTTGCATCTCTCACATGCACCCATCCCACAAAGTTTTTATTTCATCATCGTATTTGGGTTTTATAACGTTTACAGCGTTATCACACTATCTTATGACAACCATTCTTATGAAATAGCAGGAAATATGAATAAAGTAAAAAAGGAATGAAGAATAGGGGAATACCTGGTTAAAGCGTGCTTTGCGTTTGAGAAGGATTCACTGATGAGGAGAGTGTTACGAAAGTTGCAAACGATAAGAATTGATAAAAAAGGGGAGAGAAATAGGGCTTAAATAAAGATCCCTAATAATTGATGGTAGTAGTAAGGGAACAGGCACCTATAATCAAGTCTTTATAAAAGGTCATCATTATACTAGGAAGAAATCACTCAAAAGATTCGTCTCTCTGTTGCCTTCCACGTGCGCGAAAAGGTTCAAACGTGTGAATATTTTCTGGGCTCATTTATGACCGAACACCACATCCCGATATTGATATGTATGTTCGGGGGACTTATGTACATCCCGAAATAAATATGTTGGGTCGGGACCTATAGTCGGCTTAAGAAAGATGGCGAGAAGGCAAGAAAGTGTGGGTACGTGTGTACATCTGATTATTGTCTTCGGGACCAGAGGGCTAGGCCGCATCCTATCTTCGGGTACCTACATCCAGATAATGCTCTCCAGGATATGACCCAGTAGGATACGAAGGGTCATCATGAGGACACGGCCGTAACTCCATAAACGGTCACTAGCTATTAATCACCAGTCGTTATCCTGAGTTAAGTGCATCAATGATGATTGGCGGCAAACGTTTCAGGGTAATGATAACGTGAAGAACTCCAAGGGCGCGCCTTAAAGAAAACTCTTGGAGGTATTATGGAGGCTATATATAGGGGCTCTCGTAAGAGGGATAAACAAGACATTCATTCTTGGAACAATAAGCACTGCAAGTATAGCTCTCAAATCCCTAATCATACTTAGAGAAATCTACCTTTGAGACTCTTCACATTCTTACAAGAAAACTAACCGTTTAGTATAGTTCACAACATCACTCTCCCATTATTATAAGAAAATTTTGCAACTGTAACAAATTTTCCTGAGTCCCCTATTTGAATGTTGAATCAAGAAGATATTGTTCTCATAAACATATCAAATTGTCGACAGGAATTCTACTGTTGTCTTTTTGCAACTCTCGGTCAAAAAACAACATAGGTTGCTTTTGCATTGCACACTTTGAATCATTTCGATGTTACCATTGGTTTCTTAAACATTCTTAAGGTTTTTTGTTTTGTTCTGATCAATGGCTTTAACCTTGTCCCCAACAATTCATATACATCACATATCAGAGAGAATCATCGGTTTGTCTCAACCTCTCTTCCGCCTGGGTTACGTCCGATGCAATGAAGCTGAACAACGGCCGGAGCGCCAACAAAGAACCGGCGGAGAAGAGTCGAGTTCTATTTTGGTGAATAGATCTGAGAGCAGTTTTGAATATGTGGCCAGGATCAGCGTGGCTTTGCGCCACCGCTACAGTTGCCGCCATCCAAACACGGTTCAAGTAACTCATATTTGCTGTTTACCGTTCTTATAATCTTTTCCTTTTTTAAGTGTGAAAATGTGTGAGTGGTTGAGAGTGAAAGGAGGTATTTGTAGAGGAAATGAGAACCACTTAAGTGGATTTTTTAGTTAATAAGTCTAACTCAAATTACAAACAAATCCATGGTGTTCATTAGTGACTAATTAATTAACAAAATCTTTCATTTTTTTGGGTTGAATCTACTAGTAGTATTTAACTAGTACTATTATAAATTCATTGTATCATTTGAAAATGTTTTTAATTGGTGAAACAATTAAGAATCTGTGTGATAAGATCATAAAAAGAGCTTTTAATTTTTAGTTTTTCAGCTTAAAGAAATTTAAAAAAATTGTTTGGTATTGTTTTTAGTTTTTAGCTTTTTTTATTAGTTTTTGGTTTTTCTTTTAAAAGTTATTTGAAGTAGTTTTTAGCTTGTAATTTTTTCTTTCATTTATATCTTTATTAGACGTTTATCCGTGTGATATATGGTAAATTGATTTTTTTTTAAATAATTATTTTTTTCAAAATTTTTTTTTGAATAATCATTTTTAAAAAAAATCTATCAAACTGACTACTTTTCAAATAAATTTTTTTTGCCACACAGAGGAGTAGCCACTTTGTGTGGCACATGCTTGTATTTTAAAAAGGAGGCGCCACACTGTATGGCTTGTCCTCTTCTGTAAAGTCATACAGTGTGGCGCATGCATGTGTTTCCAGAGAGGAGGCGTCACTCTCCTTGACTTGACAGTGTTTTTGCTAAAAAAAATTTAAATAAAATAAAGTAACTAAAAATAATTTATATTAATATTTAATATTACACAACACATGGATACATTTTTTTGGACGTCCCCTCAACCTAAGCGGGTCCCAATATGACATAAATGGCTATGCCTTTGCCTCACCCCTTGTCTCACTCCTCTCTGTTGATTTTTCTGAGGTGTTTGTGGTCTGTTCCGACTCGCTTGATTATGAGGTGCTTGATGTGATGATCCTGGTACATCAGGATCATACATCTCATCGATCATTTCGCCTCACTATGATGTGCTTCCAAAGAGATCGGTGCCCATGTTGTTGAAGTTTGATCTTGTTGGTTGGGATATGTGTGGGTGGGGTGGTTGATAGTATTGGGATGTTGAATCGTGATGGAAACGAAGCAACGGTTCTTGTGGTGTATGAAATTCATATGATGGTTGGGTACTTCGATGGTGTGATGTTTGACTGTATGTTGGTTGGGTGGTATGGTATGAAGGAGATGTATCATATGTGTCTTGGGTGTTGTGATAGGATGAGGATGGTGCATATTGTTGGTGGTGGGTCGAGTCGTGCTCTTGGTATTGTGTTTGTGTGTGTGGCATGAATTGATGACGGGTTTGGTTGAATGAGGTGGTGTATGGTTGTTGGGTTTGAGTGGGTTGACATTGTGGTTGGGTTTGGTATTGTTAAGGGGTTGGTTATTGGGTTTGGTATTGTTGAGGGGTTGGTTGTTGGGGTTGTTGTTGGGCGTATGTTGCAGCTCTTTGGCGTGGGTCGATCAAATATGTCTCTTGAGACAGAAACAAATTTATTAAAGCCGATGCGTACCATCTCAAATATTGGAGTGTCGGTTTTAAGTCATCTTGCAAGATTGGCTCTCTTAGGACCAATTCACGTCTATGCCTTCATTGACGATATTAATTTTTAGCGAAGTCTCTCAAATTGTTAAGTCCCCATTGGTCGTCAACTCTGAGTAGATGCCATTGGCCCAAACATGTTAGGGGGTCGAGGATACCCTGTTGCATTCTGAACTGTAGCTTCACACGATCACTATGGTGCATCTCCACAGTAGTGAATCTGATGAGTGTTGTTTTTGCAGTCCAGACTTCAGCATCAGGAGGGTTAATCTCATGGTTGAGATCCTTATACGGCCTCCACACAAACTGTAGAGGAAAAAAGTTATATAAAATATTAAACTTAATTAACCTATTGAATGCGTTGTATAAAATATGTAATTTTAATACCTCTTCGGGTCCAATATGATCAATAAGATTTTGGTAGACTACTATTGCGTTTCTAGGGGATTTGTTGTAATTCATCCTAGGAACAGATCACCTACATAGAAAAAATGGGTAATAAATTAATACACCGCATGTTTCGGTATATAATATGTAAAATTATGGTTTTGTAATCTTACTTTGTAGCAAAGGGGAAGACGAATGGCCTTGTGTTGTGGGGGGGGGCGAGTGTCGGCGTTCTCGACCAGCACCATGTCTGGAGTAAAAAGGTGCAGGAATAGAAAGAACAACTACCATTCGATGCATTTTTACACAAGGAACTATACAGATGGGCCAAAACAGCAGAACCCCAACTATTGGTGTTTATTTTATCAAATTGTCTTAACAAGGGTACATACATGATATTAACAGTATTACCCGTTGTTTCAGGAAATAAAAAATGCCCAAATAATATCGTTATGTAACATCGAGCTTTCACAATTTTTTCTTGCTCGGTATAGTTTTCGATTATTACGAGACTACTATGATATTCTCTAAGAAGACGGATATTAATACCTTGTCCTCTAGACCTTTGTTCAAATAAAGAGACTCCCAAAATCTCCTCGCATATGGCGTTGTCTTGGTTGACTCGGACATTGACAGTCTTACCATCGATCGGTAGACCAAATAACATGTACACATCCTCTAGTGTGACTGTATATTCACCACATGGAAAATGAAAGGTATGAGTTTCGGGTCTCCATCTCTCCACTAATGCGAGAATAATTTTATAGTCAACATGGTAATTGACTATGTTGAGTAACGAACCAAAACCGGCATGTCGTAAGTTAGGTTCAATTTGAACGTCGTAAGGGGCATACTCATGGACACGGCAACAAAATCTTTTAACATCCTATTAAAAACATGAATTACGTATAAGAAATACGAGATTTACGTATAATAATCATAAGAATTAAGGATAAAAAAATTGACGGCAAAAAATGGGTATTGAGGAAAATACACTTACAAAGGTTTCAATGTTGTTCGGAGTTTCTCTATGTTATCACCCATGGTCAAGAGAGACATTTTTTCTTAATTACTTTTGTGTTGTTGTTGATACTTCAAGAAAGAAATAGTGTGTGAGTTATGATTGTGATGAACATATAAGGTGAATGTTACATGTATTTATAGAAAAATCTTGAAGAATACTTTTCATGCAAGAGATACACATAGGTGCCACACTAGGTGGTGCATGCTCTTCCTTAATACACATAGGCACCACACTAGGTGGAACATGCTCACTATGATACACATAGATGCCATTCAACATGGTTTGTTGCTTTTTGCATGCATGCAAACCTGCAGTGTGGCAGGGATCAGTGGCATGCATGCAACTTTGTTGTACAATGACAAGCCACCCTAGGTGGCGCATGCATGCAAAAAGAGGAGGATAAGCCACCGTAGGTGGCGCATGCATGCAGAATATAGAGTACATCCCATATTTTCATCAGTCTATTTAATCGTCTGTGTAGGGTGCATTACTAGTATACATTCATAACTCACAAAAAACATACCTCAACAACATGGATCATTCACAAAATTATACTATTATTGCCCATATTAACGGTGAGATGTTCAACTGCGATAGCTTAGGTTTTAATTTCCGTTATACCGATTTTATTCGCTTTTGGATAAACAAGAAATCAAGTTTTGCACGCTCCAAAGATAGACTGGAAGCCAAATTGCAGTGTGGTCCAGTTTACCGAATTCTTTATAAGTCTAATTTCTATTTGACAACAACCAAGTCAGATTTTATCAACTTAAGGTGCGCAACGATGATGATGTTTGAAACATGTTTCGAACTTATGAACAATCCGGGTTCGATGAGATTGAGTTGTATGTTTTATTATAGCAACCAAATCAATCTCAGGTGGTAGATCCTTCTCAAGACTTTGAAAAAGAGGATGAATCTGGCGAGGACAACCATCCTGAAGTCGATGTTATTAACCAAGAAGAAGATGATGAGGCAATGATTGATTTTATGGTCAATGATGACGCTGCAGATCAAAAGCATGAACCTATACCTGCAATTCATGCGTACAACCCTCTTTTTCACATGACGAACTTGAACTTGGGGGAAGATAAACCAGCCTCAGATATCTTTCACAATCCTTATATGCAGACCGAAGGGGTCTTGAAAGTTGGATACAGATTTGGAACAAAAGAAGAGTGCCTTAGAGCTATCAAAAAATACCACATGGAAATTTTAGCTGACTTCACTGTAGATAAAAATAATTCACGGAGGTACGTTATTTTATGTCGTCAAAACCAATTTTACCTTTTCGGTTAACTGCATCTTACAGGAAGAGAAGTGATTAACGGGAAATAGGTTCCATTGATCCACTTCACACTTGCATCACCACCGTTCCGACACAGGATCATTGGAAACATAGTTCTCAACTAATATGTCAAGAAATCTTGCCTCTTATTAGCAAGGATCCATCATTAAAGGTGAGTACAATTATTTCTCATATCACTACAAGATTCAATTATAATCCCTCTTACATGAAGGCATGGATCGGGAGGACTAAAGCAGTTGAACTTGTGTACGATAATTGGGAGGAATCGTACAAAGAACTTCCAAGATTTTTGGTGGCACTCAAATATTATGCTCTAAGAACTGTTATAATTTTGGAGACACTCCCAGAATTTACCTCAGATAGGACTTGTGTTAGTGGAAATGGAATATTTCATCGATTGTTCTAGGCGTTTGAACCATGCATCAAGGGTTTTGCATTTTGCAAACCTATTATACAGATTAATGGAACTTGGTTATACGGGGAGTATAAAGGAACATTACTCATGGCAGTGGCACAAGATGGAAACAATAATGTTTTTCCGATTGCCTTCACTCTAGTTGATGGTGAGACAGGTGGTGCATGGAATTTCTTTCTGAAGAATCTCTGATTACATGTTTCTCCTCAACCCAACCTTTGTTTGATTTCAGATAGACATCCATCGATTGTGGGTGCATACAATAACCCTGATAACGGTTGGCAGGATCCCTCTTCGACACATGTCTATTGCATTAGACATATCACACAAAACTTCATGCTCCACATCAAAGACAAGGCACTTCGAAAGAAAGTTATTAATGCAGGGTATGCCTTAACAGAACCGTCACTCCGACACTATCGCAAAGAAATCCGGTTGGCAAACTCAGAAGCATTAAGGTGGATCGGTAACATTCTAGTGGAGAAGTGGACTCGGGCATTTGGCAATGGTCAATGATGGGGCCACATGACAACAAATTTGGTGGAATCATTGAACTCTGTATTCAAAGGCATCTGAAACCTACCAATTACTGCTTTGGTTAGAGCAACATATTTCAGGATGGGGTCATTGTTTGACACAAGAAGTTCAAAATGGAGGGCAGTGTTACAATCAGGGCAGTTGTTCAGTGAATGCACGATGAAAACATTTAACGAGGAGGCTCCAAAAGCAAACACCCATAGTGTCGTCGTGTTTGACCGTATTAAAGGTTGGTTCAGTGTACAAGAGACAATGGATCATAATGAGGGGAGGCCAAGGGGATATTATCAGGTCGAACTAGATAAAGGTTGGTGTGATTGCGGAAAGTTTCAAGCATTTTGCATGCCTTGCTCTCATGTCATAACGGCATGTTCGCTTGGACCCAATACAACATATATCCCCCGCGTACACAGTAAATAGTGTTTTAAGTGTGTACATCAATACCTTCTCCGTGTTGGCAAAGGAGGATTATTGGCCTGCTTATCAAGGGGACATTGTTTGACACAATGAACAAATGAGATGGAAGAAAAAGGGGTGTGTAATACCGTGGCAGAACTGATTGTTATACTAGTTTTGCATTTTTTATTCGGGATGCCCCTGTTTTTTTCTTAAGTCTCCTTCGTAGGTTTTAACTTAGCGGGATTTTCTTTTGAGAGATAATGACTGCCTATTTTAATGATTATGCATAACCGTCACCGTATTTTGTTTTGGAATGATACCACTGACACTACTCGTTATGTATGAAGGGAAAGTTTGTGATTGAATGTACCATTAAATTAACTGAGAAACTACCCTGTCTCAGGTTATGATTAAAGGTTTTAATTTGTGTGAAAAAGAAAACTCCTACTTCTTAGGCTCAAAGGGGTTGGCTAGGGATTATCCTCCTTATAACTCCACTATTTTAGGATTTGAAAGAACGCTTGTACATCATCAACCATGTCTGTTCAAAAGCATACTGTATAGATTATGGTATCTTTTTTGTCATCCTCCCTCTAAAGGCTTACAAGTTTCAATCGAGAGTTGAATATCACAAAAAGAAAGTAAAAGCATAGTTTCAGTATAGTGACAACGAATGGATTAATTAAAGACAAACATATGCAATGCATTAATAGAATAAAAAAGTTTGACATGAAATAAGTGTTCAAACAATTAAAATAAAATTACAACTTGAAAATTCTAATGAACAATTAATCCTCTTTGTCTGAACTTGTCACTTCAGATGGGGTGCCTTTGAGGGATGGCAGGAGAATTCAGTCTGGCCATCTTGTGTGAACTCTTGCACCCCTTTGTCGATCAAGTTCTGAATCTTACTCTTTAATGTCCAACAACTATTCGTATCATGTCCAGGACTATTGGAATGGTATGCACACATTGCATCAGGATGATAGCTAGGAGCAGAGGTATTGAGATTCCGAGGAGGATCCCTCAATGTAATCAACTCCATCTTTAACATGTGTTGCATTACTTGAGCCAAGGACATGTTGATTTTTGTGAATTTCCTTGTGGGCGTGTCCTTCTTATGTTGATTGCCTTTTTGTTGTTTCTACATCGGTGTTGGATTAGAGATATGCACTACCCCCACAAATTGGTTGAGATTACTCTTATTACAGCCCTTCTAATCGTACACAGTACTGGACTCCTTCTTTCCATGGTATGGTCTCTTCTGAGTACTTGAAGATGCAGTCCCTTGAATTTCACCTCTCCTGAGTTTATTTCCGACGTGCTCCCACATGAACATGTCACTCAATTCCTTATCTGCCAAGAGAGGATGATCATTGATTAGGCCCCAAATTCTAGCAGTTTTCCCCAGACGGTCGTATCTGTCCTGATGAAGCTTACTGATGAGAATCCTCAACTCTTCTTGTCCCCGAGCTAAATTTTGGGTAAGAGCCATCTGACTATTCATCTGGATTCTCATCCTTTCCACCTCAACTTGCAGTTGTTCCAACTGGTCATCCTTGTTGTTGTCAGTATTTTTCTTGGTCAAGTTCCCAGCGAGGAATGCTTTCAATTCTTCTTGCCCCTTGGATAGATTTAGGAACATTCCCTTGAATTGAGCATCTTGAGTTGGGAGATCTCTGTCATTCTGTTTGAGAGTCATTTTCCTTGCTGAAATAAACAACGAGAAAATGAGAAATACGTACTGGAAGACCTGTTATGTATGACATGCATGCAATATTTTCAAGGATCTCGTGGTGTAAACATAAGTTGTTAGAATCTGACTGCAACTTTGATTGAAGAACTTTGTATCATTGAAGGTCCTTATACAAGAATTAAGTTCACCATGTCGAGTGGGTCATAGCCTCTGACTCAAGTTGTTGTGCTTTGGTCTTTTGACGACATTGACTAGAGGAAAATAAATCCCCTTGCCCCTTGCTAGACGTCTGATTTATCATGACCTACACCATAGACCCTTGAGATCCTTGAAATGGTTATTGAAATGAGAATAGATGTTATGATGCATGATGTCATGTTTGAACAATTAATCACACACAAGAAAAACACATAAGACCTTAGGTTTAGGCTTGCATGGGGTTTATAGGCAAGTACCCTCTTGAAGTTTAGTTGGTTCAACCTGTCCTAGAAATGTAATCGGGTTCTAAGGAATCTCAATATCACCAATCTTTCTTCATCAGGCATTATTTCAGTGCAAGCCTCTTTATTGGCGACTGAAATATCCCGAAAGTCCGATCTCAATAAGTGTAGTATCGAGTATCAACCAACTTCAAACTGCACCAAAATCGGCTAGCTCACTACTTCCTAATGGCCAAGTTGTTTAATTAAAGGTTCTAAGGCCAGCTAGTGCTTTATGACACACACATCAGCCCCGTATTCTCCTTGGCTAAACTCAAGGGCTACCGGTACCAACAAATGTGCCACACTAACGTAGCTATCATTTCAACCATGTCGGTATACTCCGTGCAGTCCCCATGATCTATTGCTACTTACCTAATAATGTTCCCCGATCTGGGTGTATGATCTTTTAGTAACAATCCAAACAAGCCCTCAAAAGTAAAGCATACAAAACACACAATGTAAACCAAAAACTAAAATGATCTAACTCTTAAGGTAACCCCACTTTATAAGATTTATGTCCCCAGCAGAGTCGCCAGTTCTGTAATACGGTGGCAGAACCGACTGTTATACTGGTTTTGCATTTTTTATTCGCAAATGTTGTGGTAAGCAAGAGTCGCCACCAACTTTTCTTTTATCCAACAAAGGAAAGGGTAAAAAGAATAGAAAAAAACTTTTTGGGAGTTTTTTGAGTAAGGGGGATAGATTATGGAAAGGGAAGGTGTTAGCACCCTTTCCATCCGTAGTTATTTATGGGCTCTTAGATGCTTAGCTCATTTTGAAATACCTTGTACTTTGTGTGTTTTAAAAAGTGTTTTTGAAAGCGCCTTAGTGCGGCGAACTTTATAATGTTTCTCGGAATGGTAGAGAACGTATACAAAGTGTTTGAAAATGTTTTTGAAAGATTTTTTGTGTAAGTGTAAAAATTGTTTGAGCAAGAATCTAACAGCTATCTACTTTACTCGAAAGGTTGTTCTTTTCCTCTTTTCCTTTAGACAGTGCTATCCTACTATTAATGAGTAGGTAGCCCTAGTCATTGGATGTTTGAGGGACATTCGAAGGGACGTTTATACAGTCACAAAGTTAACTGGGCAAAAAACATTAGTAACTACCCTAGGGTTTTTAAGGTCATACCGAGGCAACGTCGAGAGGGTCATCGAGGGACTTATGATCTTTAAACTGGAGGATAGACACTAAAATATTTCACGTTTCGAGAGATGTGGCTGTTTTTCCGAAGGCATCCAAAGAGGGATACCCTAGAGTTGTATATGTGCAATTGTGTTTGTATTCAGTTATTTTTGTCTTTGTATTAGGTTTGCTAGCGTTTTGTTTTTTTATTCTTGTCATACAATCCTATTAGTCATGCATCTAAATAATTAATAGTTTGCAGTAATTAAAAATGCGGAAATATAAATCTAACTATTACAAGGCTTCGGAGAGGGGGATTATTACAAGTCCAAAACTTGGGGGAAAATAAAGAAAGCAGTAAAGTAAAAAGTCCTAATTATAATTTATTATATCCCATAAGCAAATACATTAATATGAAAATAAAGTAAAAATATCAAACGCGCGCGAAATGGAAAAGACGTTTAAAACCTAAGTGAAAGGAAATCTTTTTGTTTGTTTTTGTTTTATGTAAGAAACTTTTAATTGATAATTAATTAAATAATCTAGATCTAAAGAAAAAAATGTCAATTATTAAAGAAAATTGAAAAAAGAAATTAATTCTAAGTTTTCTTGTATTTTTGTTATGAATAAAATAAATTAAATGAATTAAATCCTAGGTCTATTTATTTTTAAAATAAATAAAAGGTTAAAGTTATTATTTACAATTTTAATTTAATTAAAAAAAGACTAATATAATATTTTTATAATTTTTTTATTTTAATGTTGTAATGAAATAAAATTGATTAAAACAGAAATGTTAATTAAAACAAAATAAAGAAAATTGAAATGGGCCTGCAAACAAAATGAAATGGGGGGTGCGCTTCAAAGAAGTATCAGGCCTATCAGCAAGAGGGTCCAGGCGATGCAAAAATAGTTAGGGGATGAGAATAAACATAAACCCCAAGTCTAATGACAAGAGGGCCCAGTCGCCTGTGGGATCTGCAAAACAAAGGTTAGAAAAAATTAAAATGTGTTTCCTGCCTGGGTCGAACTCAGGACCTGGCAGAGGAGTGCTCTAAGAATGGTGTTCTTGGATTCAGATACCTAAGATCGCATGTAACATGTTAGATCTACTCAAAACATCAATAGTAATATGAATACATGCATAAAACTGATTTAAATTACATAATTTAGAGGATTTGAGATTCAAAATTTTACCAAAAACCGTAGGATAGTCATGAGGAGGATCTGGGACGTGTAAGGCTTGAACCTGGGGCTCTGGAAAACTCCTGGGAAACTCAAGAGAGGGTTGATGATTTTGGTTTGGGTTGATAGCGCCTGGAAGTAAAGTTACAGATTTTGCAACTTTTTGATTTTTTTAAGAGAATTTTGAGAAGGCTTTTGGAGAGATTTTTGAAGAGGAATTGCGTGCTCCTCTTGGCTTGCATTGTTGTGTATTTATATAGGGAAGATAGGAGTGAACAAACATGTTAAAGAATTAATGCATTCATTACCTTGGAGACAAGGATAAAACACATTGAAAAATGTCCATATTTGTGATATCTTTGCCTCTTTGGTAACTTTGCATGAAACTGGTCCCTTTGGATGTATCTTGCACGAAAATATGGGCCTTCTAATAGATCAAATCAAACCCCAAATGTCATGGCTCATTATTCTTTGTATTTGATTTGATTTAATTCATATTTAAATGAATAAAAATTCAAATATATAAATAAAAAATGCATGGAAAGATTTAGAGGTCCTTGGACATATCATGAACATGTTTGAACTCCAAAAAGTTAGGCCCAATAACTTAAAATCACAAATTTGCTCAATTGAGATTTCATGCATTTCCTTTGGAAATTGCCCAACTTGTGCAATCCATAATTTGCTCAATTTTTATTCAATGATGATGATCTTGGACTTTTTCGAAAGCCCAAGATGTCTACTTCAATCCCTATTTTGATTAATTTTTCATTTTAAGATTTTATCTTGATTTAAAAGGTCTTGGAAAAAAGTGCCTTTTGTTGACTTTCTGAAAATGACCTATAATGTATGAGCTTGTATCTTTCAAATGGTGCATTTATTAAATTTGGGGATAAAAGAGAAGTTTTAGGGAATTGGATTCTCTTCAAAATGAGCTTTAGTTGGGGGAAAATGAATGAAGTATATGAAAGTTATGTCTGGTCAAAGTTCAGTTGACTTTTCCTAAGAAACCCTAATTTAGCAAATCTTGACTTTTGATGATCTGAGGACTTTCCTTGAGGAATCATGATCAACCTTTTATTAAATGATGAATATCACTTAAAAATGTTGATGTTGACCAAAAATCTTGAAGTTTGACTGTATGTTGACCATAATTGACTTTTGATCTAATGTAGTTGATTTGTAGTCATCTGTGCAATTGACTGAGCAAACTTGTGATGCAAGGCATGAAACTTGGCATGGACATTCTTGAGGACATATTAAGGAACCATGGAAATCACTTGAGGCCTTTGAAACCCAAACTTCTTTGTGAAAAATGCAAACCTAGTTGGAAATCCATCGCTTAGGAGGAGAATTTGTCTGGTCAATTCTTGGTCAACCTTGAACAATTGAGGACCTCTATGAGCATGTCTTGAAAAATGAGAGGGAAAATTTTGGGATACAACAGGGCGTCCAAAAAACATTCGTATTAGAACTGAAATGGATACGGCCAACAAAATGATAAGATTATGCAGTACATGTCGTCTTCCCGGACACAATCGGAAAAATTGTCCGAATATTGGGTCTAGCTCTGCAACCTAACTTTTTTATAGCAAACTTTCCGGAGTGTTTAATTTGTTGTACGTAATATATTTCAAGTTAAATTTGAGTTATCATTTCGTGTTCAATTTATCATTCGATTACAACAACTTTCACATAATGACACAAAAAATTACAACACCACATACTCAGGACAACAATACAACAACATGATAAACAGAAGAAAAAAACAACTAAATAAATCATAATATCTAAGAGATAAAAACTATCAACACAATATCGTCTGGTCCAAGCATCATTATCATGACATCAGCGTTACATCTCACCTTTTTTCATGATCGGCTTACTACATTTTTGTTCCTCACTGTAATGTGCCTTTCTATTTTTCTGATTTGTTCACCTTCAGGAATGTCTCCTTCCAACCAGTGAATCAAGTGCCTCTAAAAATGCTCGAACGTCTGCATGTTCCAGAATTTGATCTTCACCGGAGGCTTTGTCGCTGAAAAAATAACATGTGCATCTCTTTTGATCAGTGAAAACTTAGGCAAGGGAGTTGAAGACATTTTCTAAGAGTTATATAACAAATGGTATGAAAAAATAAAGAGGATGGGTGGTTGCATTTATAGAAAACCCTATAACACTGTCAAACCAAGGAGAGTGGTGCCTCCTCTCTGGAAACACATGCATGCGCCACATTGCATGAATTTACAGAGGAGGACAAGTCATGCAGTGTGGCGCCTCTTCTTTAAAATGCATGCATGCGCCACATAGAGTGGTTACTCCTCTATGTGAAAAAAAAATTATTTGAAAAGTGGTCAGTTTGATAAATTTTTTGAAAAAAGGATTATTTGAGATTTTTTTTTTTGAAAAAAGTAGTTATTTAAAAAAAACTGGTAAATTCTATTAAATTATTATTTATAATTATTATAAATTGAAAAATATTGTTGAATATATTATTATAAATATTTTCAATAATAATTATGCTTATGATTAGAATGTAAAATAATTATTTTGAAATTTATAATATTATATGATATTTTAAAATTAAAATTTAATAAAATTGATGAATAAGAATTTTTTTAAGCCACCCTCTCTCACAATTTAACTTTTTCAACAATATATGTTTTTTATTTTAAAAAAAATACATTTTGTGATGTCAAAATATATATTTAAAAAATTATAATAAAAACTAAAAATAGTATAATTAGTTGAAGCTAAATTTTATTATGATAATTAAATTTTTTATTTTTTAAATTCAAATAAAAAACACAATTAAAACATTATTTTTTAAATTAAAACGATGATATAATTGAGAGTATAAAAGATAAGAATCTAAAAGCTAATACAATACTTAATATAATCACCATTCAATGTAATATCGCTATGTGATTCATATAATTATTTGAATTCTCTTTTTTTCACGATTCTTCTTTATAACAACAAATTTTATATCTAAAAAAAATATAACCTAAAGTTATTGGATAACCAAAAAAATTAAAAATCAAAGAAAATAAAAACCCAAAAACAAAGAGATAGTTAATAAATTGATGTTATTATTTTTTTAAAATATTGGTGGTAGTTGTGGTTTTGGTAATCTAAATCCTAAAATTTAATTTTTAAATGTTATTTTTACGAATAATATTTAGGTAAATAAATTAGTAACCATTTAAAATGCTGGATGTGAGAATGATGGTTTTTCAAACTCACACTTTTAGGTAATTAATAAATAAATAATTCTTTAAATTATAGAAATGAGTGATTTTAATTAATAATAAATAAAATAAATTGTGAAAATGACTCGTGACAAAAATGCTTAAATCGTAGGATGTGGGGATGATGATTTTTCATATCCATAATTTTGGGAAATTAATAAATATTTAAATAAATTCTTAAATTATGAGAATGAGTGATTTTAGTTAATAATAAATAAAACAATTAATAAATCAAATAAATAATAAATATGTAACATAAAAATATCAATAAAAATAGAAGAAAGTAAAACTTTATAACCTTAAATGATAAGAAAGTATGAATTATAAAAACAATAAATAATAGAACCTTTTACATGCATTTTATTAACTTTAAAGTTATTAAATAAATTAAATATTTTCATGAGTGAAAGAAATATATAGATTTAGAGAATGAGATAATTATATTCATCATGTCATCTTTCTCCTATGTCCAATTTCTTTAATAAATTATCTCAATAATACTTTTTGTGATGATCACCCCTACCTAAAATGTGTAAATAAGAAAGAAAAAAATTAATAAAAAAGAAAGAAATAAAAGAGAAAGAATTAAGAGTGCTTACCCATTGTGATTTGGTTCGTTATATATATTATTATTATTAGTGGTGGTTTATATTATTATTATACTATTATTATTATTATTATTATTATTATTATTATTATTATTATTATTATTATTATTATTATTATTATTATTTGTATTATTATTATTATTATTTATTTATTTTAATATAGAGTTTGTATAATTAGAGTTGTATATTATTATTAGGTATTATATTATTATTATGAATAGTGGTGGTTTATATTATTATTATTATTATATTATTATTATTATTATTATTATTATTATTATTATTATTATTATTATTATTATTATTATTATTATTATTATTTATTTTAATATAGAGTTGTATTTAGAATTATTGTCAATATGACATGTGGTTAGAATTGTTACCAAGATTATATGTGTTTAGGGTTGTCATATTGACTTCTTTGGATTTAGATAAACTCATTCCTATCTTTGAATATATATATATATATATATATATATATATATATATATATATATATATATATATATATATATATATATATATATATATATATATATATATATATATATATATATATATATATATATATATATATAACAGAAATATTAATTTTGATTGTGTCATGAAGTCGTCTGAAAAGAGAATAAAATTAGTGATCGATCTATAATAATGAGGGGTACTCGGAAGGAGGTGCAACTCGGCTAAAGGTGCTGAAAGCCACCATTATCTCTGAGTAGCAATCCATCTACACCACCAACCCGGATGACACTTGTAATTGGAGTCCACCTACCCATAGTTGATCAGAAACCCGGCTCATTAATGATTATGACGGTCACCGACGCATTAAACTCAAGGTTACGTAGCTTTGAACACCTTCATTCGCGGTGACAGCGGTTGTTATACTATTACAAAACCCAAGGGTCACACCTTGGTTGAGGTTCTTAATGGCGCTAAAGAAAGACTATATAAGGGGTTCCTACAAGAGGGATAAGCAAGACATCCATTCTTGGGATAATACACATCATTGTCATAGCTCTCAAATTTCCAAATAATCTACAGAAATCTATCCCTTTCGGCTTTTCCTATTTCTATAGGGAAGCGACTTGTTTATTATTCATATGCAAGAAATTTGGCCTTCACCGTGGGGCCTCGATAAAACAGTCTTAGGCCGCACCTCAAATCATATTCAACAGAATGTCAACTGACGGAGATTCTCCAGACATGGCGCAGCTACTGGCCATGGTGGAGGGCCTAAGACAATAAAAAGAAACTATGCGGGATAGCGTAACAGACCAGCAACAAAGAAGTCAAGAGGACGAACACCCAAAACATGAGCTTCTGGAACCCCATCCGCTTTCTCAAGCTATATGGGACGATCAAGTCTCTGAGAGCTTCAAATCACCATCGCTCACATCTTACGACGGTAAAATTGACTCACAGGAGCATGTTATTACTATCAACAAACAGATGGCAATAATAGGCCCTACAGTTTCACTGAAGTGTAAATTTATGGCAGGAACCTTCAAAGACATAGTACTTAGGTGGTACATGAGTCTTCCTCATTTGTCCGTAGAAAGCTACTCAGACCTGACCAAGAAACCGGTACAACACTTCTCGACCAACAGACATTGGAAGGTCTCGACAACTACCTTATTCAACGTCCGACAAGCACAGAGAACCTCTGCAGGAGTACCTGGCTAGGTTTAACGAAGAAACCATTAAAGTCTCTCACCCCAATCAAGAATTGTTCGTTGGGGCATTCCATCACGGTCTTCGAGCTGGGCAACTCAACGAGTCCCTAGCACAGAAACTGACATCCAACATGGAAGAGATCATCACCAGATCTGAGTGCTACATAAAAGGTGAAGAAAGTAATTGGGAGAAGCGATCTAGGGACACCATCGAAAGAACTAAAAACAAAGAAGAGGGATTGGGGCGAAGAAAAGAGTCTTCTCGTCCCGCTCTGAGAGAACGACTGCGGAAATGAGCTACTCAAAGGCCGAGCCGACAACCTCTTGATTCAAATGATGACCTAACGCCACTGAACACCAAGAGAGGTGATATCATGCAGGAAGTCAGCCATCTAAACCTAATCCTGGAGGGCCCCATTCAAAGAGGGTGAATGTCGTGATAGGAAAAGATGTCGAGATTGGTGTAGTTATCATCAGCTTCGAGGACACCACACCGACGACTGTTATGAACTAAAAAAATTAGTTGAGGTGTTGATACAAAAGAGGACATCTCTTAAGCTATGTGAAAGATTCTAGAGCCTAATTAGAAAAAAGAGATACTCAAAGAGAGAACACAAATTTGGAAGGAACCTCATAGAAAAAGGGGAAGGGTACTGAGGAAGTACATGAAACAAAGGCAGCCCACCATACACTCAACACCATCATCGGCAGATTCGTCGATGGCAGAGAAACAATCTTAGCCAGGAAGAGGTATGCCCAAGCCGTAATTCATGTGTCCGACGAGATGATCAAAGGTCAAGAGAAGGACTTAAACCCTGTCAGTTTCTCTAAGCAAGATGTTATAGGAATTCTGGAACACGAAAATGATCTGATGGTCATTAAGGTGCAAATCCAGGATTGAAGCGTAAAACTGGTGATGATAGACCCTGAAAGCTCTGTTGATGTACTCTATTGGGACGCCTTCAGAGGAATGGAGTTTGATACGGGCGAGTTTCTACCCTTGAAAGGCAACTTGGTAGGATTCTATGGAGAACAAGTGCAAGTGTTGGGGCACCTGCCAATGCTAACTACCTTGGGAAGTGGCGCAGACGCAAAATAAGTCAGAGTAAGGTACTTAATTGTCAACATTGCCTCTTCTTATAATATCATCATAGGGAGACCATCCTTTAACTCTTTGGAAGCTGCACTATCCACCCTATACCTCACCATGAAATACCCTTTGGGAGATGGTAGGGTTGGCGTGGTCAAAGGCGATCAAGAGCTCGCAAGAAAATGTTATAAGGACAATGTGAAGCTAGAAAAGAGGATTCAACCCGGCGAAGTCGGACACTCAAATGATATCAAGGTCAACATGGTCGACATATACCTAGGTGATGACCCACCAGAGGACAACTTATCACCTTATAAGGAAACCAAAAAAGTCCAGATCAACAGCATGCCTTCCGAGATGACATACAGCGGTGTCAACTTGTCCCCGAAAGAGGAAGAATAGATCGTGACAATATTAAAATATAATGTTGATATGTTCTCCTGGAAGCCTTCAGATATGCCCTGGATAGATCCAAACTTCATGTTTCACCATTTGACATTGAACCCTGATACGGAACCAATATCCTAAAAGAAACAGAAAGGAGGTGAAGAGAAGAGAAATGCTGTGAAAGAAGAAGTCGGGAAGCTACTTGACGTCGACTTCATCAAGGAAATAAAGTACCCTACTTGGTTGTCCAATGCGGTGATGGTCAAAAAGAAATCGGGAAAATGGCGTATGTGTGTCGACTTCAATGACCTCAACAAAGTGTGTCCCAAAGATCCCTACCATTTGTCGCATATAGACCAACTTATTAACGAGATGTCAGGCTACAGACTGCTCAGTTTTATAGATTCCTACTCCAAGTACAACCAAATTCGCATGAGCCTGGCCGACCTGTTGAAAATTACTTTCATGATGGACCGAAGTAATTACTACTACGAGTTAATTCCATTTGGCCTAAAAAACGTTGGAG
The DNA here is from genome assembly GCA_948472305.1 of Vicia faba. Taxonomy (NCBI): domain Eukaryota; kingdom Viridiplantae; phylum Streptophyta; class Magnoliopsida; order Fabales; family Fabaceae; genus Vicia; species Vicia faba. Next base: position 330,075,716 of record OX451735.1, read on the forward strand.
CCACCTACCAGAGGTTGATGGGAAAAGTATTTGCTACCCAAATCGGAAGGAATTTGGAGGTGTATGTGGACTACATGGTCGTCAAAAGCACCACCAGGAAACAACACATCATAGATCTGACATAAATGCTCGTGTCAATAAGGAAATATGATATGAGGCTAAATCTAGATAAGTGCATCTTCGGGGTTCATGCTGGTAAATTCCTAGGGTTCATGCTCACAAGCCAAGGAATAGAAGCCAATCCTGAAAAGTGTCAGGGGATTATAGACATGAGAAGTCCATCCTCAAAGAAAGAGGTCCAGCAGCTAACAAGAAGGCTATTCGCCTTGTCTCATTTTCTATCATGTGCAGGTGGTAAGTCAATCCACTTCTTTGTAGCCCTTAGAAAGTCATAAGAGTTCGAGTGGACAAGGGCGTTTGAAGAAGCCTTATAGGACGTGAAGAGTTGTTTGTCCTCTCCTCCTATCTTGATAAGGCCAAAAGAGAATATGCCCCTAATCTTGTACTTGGTCGTATCTGATAGGGTCATGAGCTTTATTCTTGTGCAAGAGGGAGAAGACAGGGAGAAGCCGGTGTACTTCGTCAGCAAGGTCCTGAAATGGGCCGAGATGTGATATAAAAAATTAGAAAGATTGGCATTAGCATTGGTGATAATGACATGAAATATAATACACTATTTTCACAGCCATCCGATAACTGTGAGAACCAATTATACAATAAAACGGATACTAAAGAAGCCTAACTTGGCCGAGAGAATGGTCACCTGGGATGTGGAACTATCTGAGTACGACATAGAGTTCACCCTAAGGATAAGCATCAAATCACATGTGCTGGCCGATTTCCAGGCCGAGTTGAGTTACCCTGTACCAGAGGAAAGTGAAAGCAGATGGATTCTTCATGTAGATGGCTCGTCCAACCTTAAAGGGAGCGGGGTCAGAATTGTAATTGAAGGACCAGAAGACTTCATACTAGAATATTCTTTAGGTTTCAATTTCGAATCCAGCAATAAAAAGGCAGAATATGAGGCTCTGATAGCAGGAATGAAACTAGCTAAAGAAGTTGGAGTCACTCGTCTAACAAAAAAGACTGACTCACAGCTGATTATGGTATAAGGGTAGAGTATTAGACCAAAGATTATGCACTACTGAAGTACCTGCAGAAAGCATTGGGGATGCCAAAAACCTTCTTGGAGTTTGAAGTCAATCACATCCCAAGAGAAGAAAATGTATGAGCCGACTTTCTATCCCAGCTTACCAGTGCTAAAAGGCTGAGGCTGAACAAAATAGTGATACAAGATATCTTGGAAAGGCCGAGCATTGAAAGCGAGGAAACTATGACAATTGAGCAGTCAACTGGATAGATGGAACCAATAATACAATACTTGATGCAGGGGATCCTACCCGGAGATATCAATGAAGCGAGGCACATAAAAAATATATCTACATGTTATCTCATAGTGGCCAACAACTATACAAGATAGGGAAATCAATGCCCATGTTGAGATGTGTATCAAAAATAAAGACTAAACTGATAATGAGAGAGGTCTATGAAGGAGCATGTGGTAGTCATATCAGAGGAAGAGCCTTATTAGGAAAAATCCTCAGAGTTAGGTACTATTGGCCTCGTATGCTGCAAGACTGCACTGAGTTTGTAAGCAAATGTAATAAATTCCAAACATATGCCTCATTCATACACTCTCCATCCGATTTGCTTCATTGTATCTTTTCTCCATGGCCATTATATCAGTGGGGAGTAGACATACTAGGCCCATTTCCCAATACACTTGGACAACTTAAATTCTTAATTGTGGCTGTAGATTAATTCACAAAATGAGTGGAAACTGAGGTTGTGCCACACATCACAGTTGTTGTACCCAAAAAATTTCCCTCTCAATTTTCCCAAAGCATTCTTTCAAGGCTCTTCAAATGATCAAAACACTCAAGGGTTAACTAGTCAAGATGCACCTCCTAAACCAAAGGCCTACAACTAGGATTTGGAGTTTCTCAAGGAAATTTGGTTTTCAAAGGTCTTAAGTGGCTTCCATGTTTCTTCATAGATCCTCAACAAGGTTAATGTCAAGTTTCAAGTCCTACATCATAAGTTTGCTCAATCAATCACTCAAATGTTTGAAAATCAACTATATTGGTCAAAAAGTCATTTATGGTCAACATACAGTCAAACTTCAAGATTTTTGGTCAACATAAATATTTTGAAGTGATATTAATCATTTAATCAAGGTTTGATCATTATTCCCCAAGGAAAGTCCTCAGATCATCAAAAGTCAAGAATTGTCAAATTAGGGTTTCCTTAGGAAAAGTCAACGGAACTTTGACCAAGCATAACTTTTACATGCTTCATCAAATTTTCCACAACCAAAGCTCATTTTTAAGAAAATTCAATTCTCTACAACTTTCCTTTTGTCCTCAAATCCAAAAAGTGCTTCATTTGAAAGATATGATCTCATATATTACAGGTCATTTTCAAAAAGTCAACAAAAGACACTTTTTGTCAAGATAACTTACATCAATATAATACCTTCAAAAGCAAAAATGGTCAACATAGAGATTGTAGAGGACATCTTGTTATTTCCAAAAAGTCAAATATCATCTTCAAAAGATGAAAATTGAGCAAGTTATGAATTGCACAAGTTGGGGAATTTTGAGGAATTTCAAGAAGAACAAATTGAGCAAAATTGCATTTTTAGACCAATGAGCCTACTTTTTGGACTTCAAATATGTCCATAACATCTTATAGGATCTCTAAGTCAATTTTTTCATGGCCTTGATTTTATTTGTATTTATCTTGATTTTATTCAATTTAAAATCAAATAAATTAAGACAAAAATGCAAGAAATAATGGGCCATGGTATTTGGGCTTGACTTGACCCATTAAGGGAGCAAAATTTAGTGCAATATACATAAGACATGACCAGGTTCATGCAAGAGGTAGAAATGGAAAGAATCATGTAATTTTGGCAATTTTTCAAATATGATTTTTTGTCATGAAACCATGGTTTAATGGTGTGAGTCCTTGCCATGTTAGTGGCTTTAATGGTTTCATTCCTTGCCATGTTGGTTAAACACTCATTCTCTCTATAAATGCACAACAAATCATAATCCAAAGGACCATGAAATTCCTACATGCAAAAGCTCTCCAAGACTCTCCAAAAGCTTGCCCGAATTCTTCATCAAAGAAATTTGCATAGAAATTTCCAGCCATATTCGAGCAATTTCAAGCCTCGTACCATCTTCCTGAGGTTTCCAGGAGTCTATACCAAGCCTCACTCATTGCGAATCAACCCCATAATCCTCCTTTGCACTAGCTCTTATTGGTAAGTTGGTAAGTTTCAGTTTATAAATTTCAGCACACTTTCAATCATTGCAAGCATGCCAGCATGATTCATATCGATGATTTAAGTTGTTTTAACATTTTATATTTGAGTTTTAACGCAGAAACATCATCGTGTCATTGTTAGGGCACGAATATTTTGAAGCTTCAGATCTTGCAATACAGGCATTGTTAGATCAAACTAACTGCACCATGGGATTCACAGGGTTTTAATTAGTCAAATAGGATCATTTTCTTTTCCATTTTATTTGAATCGTGCAGATTTTGATTTTTACATCATCGGAGGGGATGACCAGAACCACCATCCAAGTTGGTTTGACCGGTGGGAGAATCCGCGTGGCTCAAAGAAATAATATGATTGACCAATTCAAACATCAGGGCCCCAACTAGGCACGCACGCTTTTATTTAAATGATTTTAAACTTGATTTGTAATATAATGTTATTATTACCTTGTTGTTTTACTTAAATTATATTTTCCTTTTAATTTCTTAAAATCATAAAAAAATCATAAAATCAAAATCACAAAAATAATTAGACTTAGATTTTCATTAATTAAATTAATTTTAATTAATTATATTTAATCAATTTCTTTTTAATTAATAATCACCTTATTTTTTATTAATTAATCAATTAGATTTAGGTTTCTATTATTTAATTTAATTATTTTTCCTAACAAATAAAAACAACAAAAACATTTCTTTTATCACTAAGAAAATTTTCTTAGATTTTTTCTCCATCCTTTCATTTTTCTTTCTTTCTTCCCCAGCGTGTCTATTTATTTATTCGCATTATTTTTCATAATTATGTAACTGTATAAAGGATGTAATAGTTTAACTAGGACCATTTACTTTTTATTTCCCCGCTTTGGTTTGTAATTCCCCCAGCCCGAAGCCTTATAATAGCGTAGATTTAAATTCCCACATTTTTATTTTCATACTGATATTAACTGTTAGATGAATGCTAATAGGATTGTATGATAAGACTAAAAGCAAATGCTAGCAAAACTAACATCCAAAGATAAATAACTGAAACACAACACACTCGCACATGCACACCTCTAGGGTACCTCCACATGTTGCCTTCAGAATAAATAGTCACGTCTCTCGAACGTAGGAGATTTTAGTGGTAACCCTTTGGTTTTGAGATCATAAGTCCCTCGATGACCCTTTCGATGTTGCCTAGGTATATGATCTCAAAACCTTAAAGTAATTACTAAAGTATCTTATGAGTTGCTTTCGTGATTGTACGATGACCCTCGCATGTCCCTCAAACATCCAACGATAGGGCTACCTACTGACTAATAGTAGGATAGCACTATCTAAAGGAAAAGAGGAAAAGAACATAAATCTTTAGAGTATGTAGATAGTTCATAGTTGTTTGCTCATAAAAACAAACAAAAAAACTTTTTCACACATACACAAACTTTTTTCTAAACATTTTCAAAGACAAAAAACACTTTGTATACGTTCTCGCCGAAACAAGAAACATTACAAAGTTCTCCGCACTAAGGCGTCTTTTCAAAAATATTTTCAAACACACACCACAAAGCATTTTCAAAATGAGCTAGCAGCTAAGAGCCTGTAGATAACTATGGATGAAAAGGGTGCTAAGACCTTCCCTTTAAACCTACCCCCCGAACTCAAAATCTTTAAAAAGGTCTTTCCTGTTCTTTTCACCCTTTCCTTTGTTGGATTAAAGAAAAGTCGATGGCGACTCTTGCTAACCGCAACAATTGCGATAAAACATAAAAACCAGTAAAGTCAATTCTCTCACCGTATTACAGAACTGGTGACTCTGTTCGGGAGACTAAACTTAAAAATGGGGTTACCTTAGAGCTAGATCATATTTAAAATGCTTTCCTTGTTTGACTTGTATGCTTTACCTTTCAGGTTTATGTTTAGGCTATTTTTAAAAGATCCTACACCCGAATCTGGGATACTTTTAGGTAAGCAAGAATAAATAGTGGAAACTATACGGTATAGACCGATATGGTTGAAGTGATGGTTGCGTTAGTGTGACATATTTGTTGGTATCGGTATCCTTTGTGTTTAATCAAGGAGAATACGGGGTCACTGTGTGGTGTCATAAAACACTAATTGACCTTAGAACCTTAGTTGAACAAACTTGGCCATTAGAAAGTAGTGAGATAGTCGGCTTTGGTATAAAACTGAGGATTGGTTGATACTCAATACTACACTCATTGAGATTGGACTTTCGGGATATTTCGGCCGCGAGAAAAGATCGCTTGAGCTGAAACAATGCCTGGTGAAGAAAGATCAGTGACATTGAGATTTCTTAGAACCTGGTTACTTCTTTTAGGACAGGTTGAGCCGACTAAAACTTCAACAGGGTACTTACCTACAAACTCCATGCAAGCCTAAACCTAAGGCTACTTGTGTGACTTGTTTGCTTTCATTATCTAATAATTTAAACTCATTGCAGGGCTTGTTTGTACTCCTTACAGGACTTGTTTGTAGTCATTATCCAATAACTTGGATTTCCTACAAGACTTACTTGTCTTCGTCCCCTTACACTTTTGTTTGGTGCATATCATACACATCATAACATCATGCCATAACATTTCTTTAACCATTTCAAGAATCTCAAGGGCCTGTGATGCAGGTTATGATAAACCAGACGCCTAGCAAGAGGCAAGGGGATTTATTTTCCTCTAGCCAATACCGTCAAAGCATGATAACTTGAGTCAGAGGCTATAACCCACTCGACATAGTGAGCTTGATTCTCGTAGAAGGGCATTCAACAATACAAAGTTATTTAATCAAAGCTGCGGTCAGATTCAATTGCTAACATTTTCTTGTGTTTACCCCACAAGATCCTTGAAAACATTGCATGCATGTCATTACATAACAGGTATTCTCAAGAAAGGTTTCTCATTTTCTCGTTGTTTATTTCAGCAAGGAAAATGGCTCTCAAACAGAATGTCAGATATCTCCAAACTCAAGATACTCAATTCTAGGAAATGTTCCTAAATCTATCCAAGGGGCAAGAAGAATTGAAAACACTCCTCGCTGGGAACATGACCAAGAAAAATCCTAAAGACAACAAGGATGACCAGTTGGAACAACTGCAAGCTGAGGTGGGAAGGATGAGAATACAGATGAATAGTTAGATGTCTCTTATCCGAAACTTAGCTCGGGGACAAGAAGAGTTAAGAATCCTCATCAGCAAACTTTGTAAGGACAGATACAACCATATGGGACAAACTACTTGGGGCCTAATCAATGATCAACCTCTCTTGGTAGACAGGGAATTGGGTGACATGTTCGTGAGGGAGCATATTAAAAATAAAATCATAAGCAGTGAGATTCAGGGGACTACATCTTCAAGAGCTCATAAGGAGTCCAGTACTGTATACGACCAAAAGGGTCGCAATAAGAGTGATCTCAGCCAATCTGTGGGGGCAGGGCGGATCACTAATCCAGCACTGATGCAACAATAACAACAAAGAAATCAGCGTAAGCAAGACATGCCCAAAAAGCAATTCACCAAAATCAACATGTCCTCGGCTTAAGTATTGCAACACATGTTGAAGATGGAGTTGATAACATTGAAGGGTCCTCCTCATAATCCCAACACCGCCTCTCCTCGGTACAATCCTAATGTGAGATGCCCTTATCATTCCAATAGTATGGGGCATGAAACTAATAGTTGTTGGGCACTGAAAATAAGATTCAGGACTTGATCGACGAAGGAGTGTTAGAGTTCACACAAGATTGTCAGACTGAATTCTTCTACCATCCCTCAAAGGCACACCATATGAAATGACAAGTTCAGACAGAGAGGCTTTTTATTCATTATAATTTTCAAATTGTAATTTCTTTTGATTGTTCGAACACTTATTTCATGTCAAACTTTGTTATTCCATTAATGCATTGCATATGTTTGTATTAAATTAATCCATTCGTTGTCACTATACTGAAACTATGCTTTTACTTCCTTTTTGTGATATTCAACTCTCAATTAAAAGCTTAAACCTTTAGAGGGAGGATGACGAAAACAATACCATAATCTCATACAATATGCTTTTGAACAGACCCTACTGACGATGTACATGCGTTCTTTCAAATCCTAAACAGTGGAGTTATAAGGAAGATAATCCCTAGTTAACCCCTTTGAGCCTAAGAAGTAGGCGTTTCTTTTTCACACAAATTGAAACATTTAATCATAACCTGGGGCAGGGTAGTATCTCAGTTAATTCAATGGTGATTTCAAATGCATGCTTTACCCTCGTACACGACGAGTAGTATCGAAGATACTCTTCTAAATCAAAAGACAGTGATGGTTCCACGTAATCACTAAAACAGGTAGTCATTATCTCTCAAAAGAAAAGCCCACTAAGTCAAAACCTATGAAGGAAACTTAAGAAAAAAAATTGGGGCATCCCACTGACTGAAATCATAAAAGAAACAGTTCAGGAAAAAGGTAGGGATAATAAAATTTAAAAAAGAGGTTGCTACACATCCTCAACAAAAAGAAAATATTACAAAAAAAATGACGATTATCTTCTCAAATAAACTTTCAGTATCCGAACCATCATCAGAATATCAGGGTAAAGATTCCAGACTCAATTGGAATCTAAACGTACAATTAACTGAGTATAGGAATGAAGAACATCAGGAAGAACGGGTTGGGTACACATAAATTTTGATCATTTATCCTTTGTGTCTTAAACCGTGAACTAGGCCACGGTACAACCCTTAAAAGTCCTAGCTCAAGCATGGGTTAGTTTGAAAGCATATTGTTACAAAAGGTATCCTGACTCCTGTAAGGTTTACTATAAATCCTGAGTTGAATTCATATTCTTACAAAATTCTGTTTATTTACTAAAAATGCATTTTTAAAACTTTAAGACACACATAAGCTTTGAATTCTTTAAATGTCATTATTTGCATATGACTAATCGTTCGACAGCAGATAAATTCGCATGGCGGAAGTTCAATGAATGAAAATCCTCTCAATGGACAGAATCACCTTAGATGGAAAGATATTTCAAGTAACAAGCCTTTCATAATCAAGGGGCATGACATGGTGTATTACTGATCTGGGGGAAGTTGAGTCAAGATTCGAGGAATCACTCAAAAGTGCCAAATATCCAGAGGCAGACCTCCGTCTGAATCACTTAGGGAATTGAACATGAGTTCCATCAAAGGGCCACGTTGTTTACAGTAATTTCTGGTAAACAACCGCTAGTCCTCCAAACTATCAAATAATCTTAATGACTGTTATTTAATCTCTCTGGTAACTTGCAGGATCGATTAGATTGATCCTATGGGGTATTGGTCGTTTGGATAAATCTAATTGCAAAACTGATATTCATAGTTAGGATTTGTATTTAGAATGTTTTATAGACGTTCAATTCACTTCGATTACCATGTTAAAAGAATCTAATGACATGATCAAGTAAAGAAATACGAAACTGAATTGATTGAATAAAGATTCGATTGCAAAGAAACGTTTAAATGCAGAAATAAATAAATGACTTTGAATGTAAAGACTTTAATGTAAAAATCATGAATATAAAAGCATGAAATGTAAAAGAGTTTCTGAAATGTAAAGGATTCGAATAGAAGAAAAGCGTTTAAATGCAAGAAATAAGTAAATGACTTTGAATGTAAAAGTATTTGAATGACATTGACATGAAAATGGAAGATAAACTGGAAAAGATAAAGAGTTTTACTGAATTATAAATGTTTGGTGTTATCATACGTACATTGTTCGAGCATTCGTTTCTCTATCCATATGGTATTTTGAATGTTTACTGAATTTTGTACAATAGATATGACACCCGAAATCCTAATACTAAGACTTCTATTTATACTACTTCGACCATAACGGTCTTGCTTATAAGATTCTGCCACGTTCGGAACATGCAGAGCACTGCTCCTCTCTAGCTTCCACGCGTCTTCGAACGCTCCAGCGCATATATATTTGAATTCCAACATCCCGCTCGCGTTTGAATTTCAAATGCCTTGGCATTATTCGCTTCAAACTCATTTCACAGACACAGTCTCGTTACCACTTCGAGGCTTCTTTTAAATATATCTTCACAACTGTCACTCGAAGCTCTGAGCTTTGACATGTCCGTTCGAAGAACCGCTTCTACCATTCCGAACTGTAACATTTTGCTTTATTCCAATGAAACATCCATATTGCTTCATTTCAAATTGTATCATCAAAATCTTCAGCCAACAAAATGCCCCTTTAAAATATGTATTTCGATCCTTTGAGAAACACTTATTTTAAATATATTTGCAAGATTTTGATGTGACTTTTGAGTAATCATAACATTTATTGTGTATGACTTCAACCACGTCAATCACGATGCCTCTTGGATTTCTTAACCGTCTTGAATCAGTATTCACAGCATGGTGCAGTTATAAAACAATGATTATTATTAATCACGCTTATTACCAATATCAACCTTTACGCCACCTCCTCCTCAATCCAACCCACGACTCCCACGTATCCTAGTCTCACTTAGTGGATGTTTAAGCTTCCACACTATAAAAACTAATCAACTTAGTCTTTTATTCTTTTTTCACATTCTGAAACTTTTTCTTCCTCTCCTCTTACTAAAACCCTAAAACTTCCAACAATCTTCAACAATGTCTTCAACAACATCATCCCAACTGAAGAAAACTTCCAAGAAGAAAAGCAAGAACACATGAACAATTATGGAAAGCAAGGTCGGTACTTATCAAGGTCAATCTGTGCTTATCCCTAAAATGATCTCCAAGGAAAAGGAAATGCTCTACGCCTCTCAGGTATTGATTCCAACTAACGCTGCTGGAAAGAGGTTTGCTCTAATGGGTCTTCTTACAGTTTTTGAAATCTTGAAAGATACTAGAAAAATCTTCCTTGTCTGTTACAACTTTAAACCCTTGTTTAATAAGATGGATATCCCTAAGATAGTCGAGTCTTCTAATTCGAAAACCATAGAAACTCCAATCGTTCCCCCAAAAGATCCCTTTGTGTTAGACTACGTGAAGAGCAACTTTAAACCATTCTGATCCTGCCCTACCTCTGACATAGCTTACCAAAACTGGCTCACCAAAGTAGAAGCCAAGAAATCTCAGTAATGGGAGGAATTAGGAATCTATAATCTGATTAAGTTATTGAAACCAGGCTTCACCTATAGTAATCCACTGTTATTTGCATCCTTATATTTCTGGGACAACACCTACAACACCTTTTATCTCCCTGGGGGAATGATAACACCCACGTTTTTCAATATAGCAGCCATCACTGGTTTGTCACCAGTAGGAGAAACCTATATCCCTGATAATGAAGAACACTCCAGCATTATTGACTTTGATGTCAAATTAGCCAGTTTTTCCAAATTCATTAGCCATTACCACACTGAAGGATATAGTGTGTCAGATGTGGAACATATTGCTTTTCTCACTTTATGGTTATCAAGATACATATTCTGTAGCAGGTCCTTACAGGTAGCAAGCAGGTTCATCCCTTTATCTAGAGACTTACATGAGAATAGGAGGGTATGTTTGAGCGAACTGTTACTTGTTGATCTTTACGAAAGCTTAAGATCAACCGTTTTGAGTTTGAAATCCCATACTCCCAAAAACATCCTTCTAGCTGGCCCCTTCTGGTTACTCCAATTATGGCTTAATGCCATGTTTGAATCCTCATTATCAACTGCTGACACCATTGTTGAACAAGATCCGGAGATAGCGGATAGAATTATTGAAGGTACAAGGCTGCGAAAACTCACCCCGAATGATGATAAAGATGACTTCAAGGTCCTTTTCTCAAACTACATCATGATTTTTTCCAAAAGACACAAATTTGAAGAGACCATGGCACCCTTTGCTTCAAGGACTCATGGACCATCATGGTTCACCATGTCTCTTTCAGAAGCAGTTAAAAGTAAAGAAATTCAAGATATTTGGAAAGCCTTTTTGCTTCCTAGATTAATTTCCTCACGAATCACTCCTTCCAAGAATCAAATCTTCCCCTTTGCCTATCAACCTAACTTTGTTTCCAGACAATTTGGCCTGAGTCAGTTAATCCCTGAACCTCTGTTCCAAACACAGAGTGCCATCACTTTTGGTCGAACCTTTAAAGCAAGAGAATCCAAACTGCAACAAGAACAATATCAAGACTTCACTCAATTCGAACTACTACCTTTTGAACCCACACACTTCACAGCAAAGGGTTTTCTGGAATGGTGGACTAAGTTCTACCAATCTTATATGTTCGATACCCTCTCCATTCAACAGAAAATAACGGATGCGTTCGATGTGCAGGTACACTCCAAGAAAGGTATGTTTACTCACGCCAAAGAGATTAGGGCTTTTCAGAACTATTTCGAAACAACTTATGATCCTACACGCTTGGAAACCACTGTGTATCGAGCATCCCAGACCTTGAAGGAAAAATTTAAAGAAAAAATTTCTAAGTTCAAACTTCCTTCAGGGTTGTCACCTGAGGATAGGTATAGGTTGGCACTCGAAATGCATCCACCTAAATTTCCTAGATTGCCTACCTCAGAACTGGCTCTGGCTTGGTTTCCTCCATACCCTTGGTGGTTGACTTGCAAAGAGATGTTCAAATATAAATCTCAAAAGAAACTAAAGCCATCTGAGACTGTGACATGGGCTCGTCATTGGCTCCATGATTTCCCAGGACATCTTCGCTATGACCTTTCTGCCATGTCGATTATATCTAATCAAGGCGCATGTGCGAATGCTTGGGAAAATCACAAATGTTTCTTACTTTCTTCATTTTTAACATTTACCTTAATTGTTTCGATTTTCAGCCATCAGGATAAAGTTCGTTCCTTCGAAGTCTAAAGAAGGAAGTACCTCCCAACAATCTGTCGAAACCACTGATGATGTGCCCTTAGCCATACCAACAACAACTACTGCAACAACAACAACACCAGCAATAATGTGATCGGTGGAAATAGAACTGACTGTTTTTTAGCTGGTTCGCGAAATGTCGCGGTAAGCAAGAGTCGCCACCGTCTTTTATGTTCTCCAACATGGAAAGGACAAAAGCACAGCAAAATTCCTTTTCGAGAATGTTTCTCGGTTCGGGAGGTAGATTTATAGAAAGGGAAGGTGTTAGCACCCTTTCTATCCGTGGTTATCCACGGGCTCTTAGGTACTTGCTCACTATGTTTTCAAAAATTTGTTTGCTTTTCAAGTGTGTGTGGGTTTTGAAAAAGTTTCGTTTTGAAAACTTCTAGGTAACTCTTGTATCAGTCCTCAAGAGTGTATGAAGTATTTGTTTGAAAACTTTTTGAAAGTGTGAGTGCGAAAAGTTTGCTTTTGTTTTTGAAAGAGCAAGTACCCAGGAGAAATCTACCTACTCTAAGGAATTAGGCTGTGTAAGAGTCCTTTAGATAGTACTATCCCACTATTGAGAAGTAGGAAGCACCGTCGTTGGAGTTATTCGGGTCAATTCGATTATAGGGACAATGTGGTCACCAAAGCAATAGTAGGACGCCTTAGCGGTAACCCTAATGTCCTAGATCCTTTTTATCTGAGGCAACCGTTTCGAGGCAACTGGATCTTTAGACAGGATGGCGACCTCTAACACACTCTATACTTGACGACCACTTCGAGGCAACCAAGTGAGGCGTACCCTAAGAGTGGCATGTGCATGTGTGTTAAATTCAGTTAAGATTATCTTGTACATGTTATTTGTGAGCTACGATTTGGTTTTATTTTCATACAAGTCTTGCAGGCATAATTAACAGTTAATATTTATGCGGGAAATAAAGTGCGGAAAGGTAAATCTACGCTATTACAAGGCGCAGGTCTATACATCACCAAAAACAAAACCCGTTTAGAAAATAAATGCGAGAAAAGTAAAGAAAGCGGTAAAAGACCTAATTAACTATTACATCCTCGGAAACAGTTACATCAATATAATCAAAAGGAATTAAAGCGCGAAAGAAATTAAATCGGGAACATCTTAGGGTTTTGACCCTTTTTGAGAAAAGAAAGTAATTTGTCCTTTTTTTGCAATTAATGAAATATTAAACCTAATAACTAATTAATTAATTAATTAAAAGAAAAAGTATTTTTTGTGTTTTTTATGTTTTAATGAAAATAAAAATAAAAGGAATTAAAAAGTTAGTAAACAAAACCCTAATTCTAAGCTAATTTTATTTATTGTAAAAAAGATTAAAGTTAACCTAATTTAACTAAATTAATTAATTTACATTTATTTACAAAAATAATAATTAATAGTAAAAATAATAAATAATAAAAATATTTACATCTTTTGATTATCTGAATTTATTATAAAAATAATTTGTTAGTTAATAATAATAATAATAATAATTATAATTAAAAGAAAAATAAAAAGAAAGAAAATAAAAGAGAAAATAGAAACCAGGGGGTGCCAGGCCTTGTTTGGAGGTTTGTTTGTAAATTCCAGGCCCATTAAGCTCAAGCCCTTCTGACTTTCTGGAATTGTTCACGCTGGTTTTGACTAGGGAACATGGTATTCATCATCCTTTGGCCATTGGATCACTGCTTGAAGCCACATGGTAGGCTGGGACATGAGGTCCATGGTGGAATGTTTTTGATAGCCTGCACGTGAATACGTTAAACAAAATAATATGGAATTTTGGGTGGACCTGGGAATCGAACCCAGGTCCCAATGATGCACTACCAACACACCAACCGCTAGGCCACTTGCTCGCTTCTGTTATTAGAATAAACAATGAAATTAATATATGAAACAAGTGAATATGCTGTACACAAACATAAAAACGCGCGCTCCTTTTGAATCGTCCAATGGCACGCTTCCACGTCCTTCGTCTTCCTCCCTGAATACTTGTAAAATAAATCAAATAGCGGGGGTTTTTAACCCCCACAAAGTAGCTTGAGGAATAATAGCGATTAGGCACATGGTTAATATAAATTCATCGCGAGGGTTCCATCTTGCTCGTCTTGTTCAGACGGTTTCAACCATGGGCATTAGGGGTCCTGATTTTTCTTGTGCAGCAAATCCCTAATTTGAAAGCTTCGAAACCCTAAAAATCGTTAATGGCAATTCACAATCCTGTGCATTATAATCCAATTAATCAATACCAATAGCTTCATATGGATGCAAACAATATAAAACAAACCATAAATCACATCAAATGTTCATGAATTGTGAGTTTCGATTATGGCAAAAGTGTGCAAACCGTATGACTGTTCTTGCGTGTTCTTTGTGTGTTAGCCCTTGATTTTGATTCCAATCCGTTCCTGGGAGTGCTAGCAATGTATTTGAATCACTGAAACGCCTTGAATTGGCTTGGAAGATAGCAAACAGTTTTCACTTTTTCCTTGGATTTTTTGAATTTGATTATGGTTTTCTGCAGCAGTTTGCACGTGAACAGCATTAGGGTTGGCTTGCTTGCATATATGGGAATAGAATTAGGTTAAGTCTTGGCCCAAAGATCCATTGCATTCATGTTTTCAATGTTTGATTTTCAATTAAATCTTTTGCATATTTTTGATTGGGAAAACTTGCCAAAATTGGATATTCTTGTCTCTTTGATTGGCACGCGAAATCTCCAGCTCATATTGGTCATATTTGCTTCATGAAAAGATTTGAAAACCATATCTTCATATTTTCCTACAATTAAATGAATTAAATGAATTAATAATTAATTAAAAATCCAAATAATTAATAAAAATAAGAAAATAATTCAATTTAATCTCAATGGGTCGTGCATAGGCCTTGGACAAAGTTTCAAGAAGAAATTTGAGGCCCATTAGCAAAAATGATGTGTTTTGAGCAAAGTTGACTTTTGCAAATTCACAAAAATTTCCCAACTTCTCCAATGCATATCTTGCTCAATTTTGATCATATAAACATGTTCTTGGACATTTTGGAAAGGTCTTGAAGTCCTCTAACTAATGCCTTTGGTCCCATGTCATTTTGATTTACCAATCGCAAGTTATGGTCTTTGACTTAAAGTGCCTTTTTGTTGACTTTTGAAATTGACCTATAATGTAGAAATTGATAACTTTTTGTGAGAGCATTTCTTGGACTTGGGATATGAAGATGAATTGTAGGAAATGTCATCCCCTTAAAAATGAGCATTGGATGGGATTTTTCTTATGAACCATGAAAAAGTTATGCCTTGGTCAAATTACAGTTGACTTTTCTACTGTCCAAAAATAGCAACTTTTGCATCTTGATGATTTTTGAGCCATGCTTGAGGAATCATGATCAAGACTTGATCAAATGATGATTGTGAGCTCAAAATAATATCTTGACCAAAAATTCTGACTTTTGACTGCAAAATGACCATTTTACCCCTACAGTTGACTGTGAAGCAAATAGGGCTTTTGACTGTGCAATTTGATGCTGTGAGTCTTGAGACTTGGCATGTAGATGCTTGGCAATGTATATAGGCCCATGGGACTTGATTGGACCACTAAAAACCTCAAATTCCTTGCAAGAACCAAAACCCTAATTTTGACTGGCTTAGGAGGTGTTTGGACTGTGCAATCCCTTGAGCAATCTTGAGCCATTTGAATATGATTCTTGACAAATCATGAAGAACATGGGAGGGAAAATTTTGGGGTACAACAAATAACAACTGTTCCAACTCCAAAGGTAATCAATTAGCCCAGATGTTTCGAATAAACTGAAATTCATGATTTAGATCTAACTCATGTTTAAATCTTTTCAGACTAACAAACTCCCACCAACCACTCCAAAGAAAAGGAAACCAAGCACTACTGGGAAGAATCCCAATGCTGGAGGGAATTCACCAACCGCTTCGAAGAAGAAGCAGAAGAAAGAAGTTTCCAAAGGCGTTGAACCAATTGGCATTTCTAGACTCGATTCCAGAGATGCTGCTCCCTCAACAAAATCCAAAAATCCACCTTCGACCTCCAACGTAATGTTGGAACATATAGATAGTAACATTTCCTCTGAGAATCCACAGGTAAATTGAACTCGAATCTTTAACAAAAATAGTTATTCATTACCTTGGTGCATGCTCTTAATATTCTTTGTCTCTGTAGGACATTTCGAACCCAACTCCTACTACTTCGACTCCTCCATCAAAGACTGCTGCTCCCATCAACTCTTCTCCTCATGGAGGTTCTGACTGGGGGTTCAGAGAAACAAGATGACCAAGGCACTTCTCCTCCTTTGAAAGAAACGAACGAAGCAACGCCTCATGAGTCTGCAGATATTTTACCATAAACTTCTCTTCCAAAATCTCCTCTCGAAACCCTTCAAGAGAGCCCAAAGGACATTCATGCTGAAGAGGAGAAGCTGATTCTGATCAAGAGAACGAAGAATCTGCAGAGGAAGGATCCGAGGAAGAAGATGCCCAGAATGGTTCGACTGATGGAACAGAGTCAGATGTCAATAGCAGTGAGAACAATGATATCGAAGTGGTGGATCTGGTTGATGATGAAGAAGGCAATGAGCAAGAAAAAAAGTGAAGGTGATGGTGACCAGACCAATGAGCCTATGGAAGTCGAGATGGATGTGACTCCCTTGCATATGGAACTTTCTCAATCTTCTCAATCTCAAATGACTGAAGAGGAGTTAGCTCTCCTAAGACGAAATGACCCAATTGGGTATATGAAGGCTAAACTAGCTCAAAGGGACACTCCTCTTGCTAGGGCTGGTACTAGTTCGACTAACGATCCATTGCCCTCAGATGATAGAGTTGTACTCCTTAACAAAATTAGGAGAACAATCCTTGATGTGGACTTGTTCGAAGTGCTCAAGAAGGATAGTACAGCTTGCTATACCATGAAAGAGCTACTTACGCAAGTTAACCTCGCCACCTTCTCTTTGCCAGTCAGCACCATATTATTCGATCTTCAAGCTTTGTTAGATAACGTGACTGGGTGTCTTCTTCAAGACGAATTTGCTACTAATAAGGTCCAGGAGAAACGAACTGCCATGGACGCTGCTTATGAGCATGCTTCGAAGCTCTCTAAAGAAGCTGAAGGCCAAGCCATGCATATAAAGCAAACCAAAACTGACTATGAAGCTCGAGCTCAGTCTATTCTTCTCTGGGAAAAGAAAATTCAAGAGCTCCAACAAAAGGTTAAGGAGGCTCAACAACAACAATTGGCATATGAAACCAATACTGATGGCAATCAGTTTGAAGAGCTCCTCAACAAAGGACTTGCAGAAATGGAAGCAGCTGAGCAACTTAAGGGAGAAGTAGCTACCCTGGAAGGAGCAAGGCGCTTCACTCAACAAAGGCTTGAGTCCTTTCGGAGTACTTTTGATAGATTGAGGAACAATGCCTATTTTTAAATCTCTGTTTATTTAATTAGTTTTGAATCTTGGTTGAATTTTGGTCTGTAATATCCACACAACGCCATTTTGGTAATCTATATTACCATTTTGGCATTCCTTTATGATGCTTCGATTATGTTGTTATTATTCGAATCTCCTGCAGGCGTGGCTTATATTTCTTTAAATATTTCCCATTAACCTTTAGGATTCGCTTATCATCAGCCAACTCTTCGATTTCATATGCATTGTTTGAAAATATCTTTACTATTCGAAAAGGTCCTTCCCAATGAGGTGACCATTTACCTAATGTTTTATTTTTCTTGTCCATGGGCAATATGACTTTCCAGACTAAGTCATTAATAGTGAATGATTTTCCTTTCACCCTTTTGTTATATGCCCTGGCTACCCTTTCCTTTTGTCTCATTAGGATTTCCAATGCATGCAATCTAACTTCATCTAACTCAACTAACTCATTCATCATCATCTCCCAATATAATGCAGATGGGATCTCGTTTTGTCTTTGAATTCGAACTGATTGTAGATGAATTTCTACTGGTAGAACTGCATCATGACCAAATGTTAGTTGGAAAGGCATGGTGTTAGTAGCTTCTTTAGGAGATGTTCTACAGGCCAATAGTATTTGGTCCAAAGTCTTGTGCCAGTTCCTTGGCTTTTTACCAACATGTTTCTTAATTAACCCTATTATCACTTTATTGGCTGCTTCGACCTGACCATTTGCTTGAGCATAATATGGTGTTGATGTTAGTAATCTAAACCCCATCTCTTGAGCAAATTCTTGCATCTTCCTACCAGTAAACACAAAACCTTGGTCTGTGGTTATGCTCTCTGGCAATCCGAACCTATAGATAATTTGTTTCTATATGAACTCAATAATAGCCTCTTGATCAGCAGCTATTAATGGTATTGCTTCGATCCACTTGGTAAAATAATATATTCCTACCAAGATATATTTCTGTCCTTTAGACGAAGCAGGATTAATTTCTCCTATTAAATCTAATGCCCATCCTCTAAAGGGCCATGGTTTAATGATCGAATGTAACTCACTTGCAGGAGCATGTTGAATCCCTGCATGTTTCTGGCATTCTTCACACCCTTTAGCAAAGTCTATACAATCTTTGAGCATGCTGGGCCAATACATGCCATATCGAAATAACAACCATTTCATTTTATGACCTGCTTGATGTGCCCCACATGCCCCATTGTGGACTTCTGACAATGCTAAGTATGCCTCACTTTCTCCTAGGCATTTCAGTAATACGCCTTCCTGGGTCTTTTTGAACAATTCATTTCCCATGAGGACATATGATAATGCTCTATATTTTATCTTTCTATCAACATTCAATGTTGGATTTATTAAATAAATCACAAGTGGACTTCGCCAATCCGCATCTGATAAGGTGTCTATGGCTAGTACTTCGAATCCCTGTTTATCAGCACAACCTAATTTTATATTCTCTAGATCTGGTGGTATGAGTCTAGTAGCCATAACCCTACCTCTTAATTAGACCAAATCCTCAAAGTTTTTGGTAGAAACTTTATAACCTGAAGCCAACTGTGCTAAGTCATTTGCTTCTTGGTTTTCTATTCTTGGTATATGTTGAATATCCATGTATTCGAATTTTCTAAGTAGCCTGTTAACTATGACGAAGTATGTCATCAGATTTTCCTTTATGCATTTGTACTCCTTTGTTATTTGCTTGACCACTAACTCTGAGTCTCCTTTAATTTCGACTCTAGTTGCCCCCAATTCCAACAAAGCTTCAAGTCCAACAATAAGCGCTTCGTACTCAGCTTCGTTGTTCGAGCAACGAGGACCATCTAACTTATACTTGAATTTTGTTGGAATTCCTTTAGGAGAAATTATAAGAACTCCAACACCACTACCATCTCTATGGGTCGAACCATCAAAGTATAATTTCCAAGGTTGCATTTCAACGTAACCCATGACAGTCTTTTCGACCAGTGAATGGTCCACAATGAAATCAGAAATTACTTGACCTTTCACAGCTCTTAAAGGCATGAAAGTCAAAGAATATTCTGTTAAGGCTAAAGCCCATTTACCAACTCTGCTATGCATTATTGGTTTCGAAAGCATGTGTTTGATAACATCGAAATGAGATGAAACATAAACATCAACAGGCTTTATATAATACTTCAGTTTCATACAAGAAAAGTACAAACAGAGACATAGCTTTTCTATATTGCTATATCTAGTCTCTGCATCATCCAATACCCTACTTAAATAGTATATGGCTCTTTCGATGCCATTGCCATCTTCTTGTGCTAACATACTACCTATACTAACTTCAGAGGCGGATATGTACAATCTCATGGGCTTTCCCCATGAAGGTGGAGACAAGATAGGAGGCTGAGAGAGAGATTTTTTTATCTTGTCAAATGCCTCTTGATGGGCTTCATTCCACTCGAAGGCTTGGCCTTGCTTCAAACGAAGCAACGGAGAGAAAGCTTGGGTTCTTCCACTTAGATTCGAAATGAACCTTCTGAGAAAGTTAATCTTCCCTAGCAAAGATTGCAACTCCCTTTTTGATGTAGGTGCTTTCGTCTCCATTATGGATTTGGTTTTATTTTGGTTGATCTCGATTCCTTTTTTATGAACCACAAAGCCAAGGAAATCTCCAGCCTGCACAAAAAATGCACACTTAAGGGGGTTCATTTTTAAGCCATGTTTTCTCATTCGTTCGAATGATTGGCTCAAATGATGCAAATGGGTTTCTGCAGATATAGATTTGATGATTATATCATCAATATACACCTGCATAAAGGTTTCAATGAAATCATGGAAAATCGAATTCATTGCCCTTTGATAAGTTGCCCCAACATTTTTTAAACCAAAAGGCATCACTACCTATTCGTAGGTGCCTAAGGCTCCTGGGCAACGAAATGCTGTCTTGGCAACATCTTCTTCAGCAATAAAAATCTGATTGTACCCAGAGTATCCATCTAACATACTTAAATATTCAAATCCTGCAGCAGAGTCTATTAACATTTCTGCCACAGGCATGGAGTACTCATCTTTAGGGGTTGCAGTATTTAAATCCCTAAAATCTATGCAAATTCTCAGAGAGCCATTTTTCTTAATAACAGGCACTATATTTGCTAACCATTCGACATACCTTGTGGTTCTGATGAATCTGCAGCGCAACAACCTTTCGATCTCAGCTTTGATCTTTGTGAGAACCGTTGGTGCGAATCTTCTAGGAGTTTGCTTAATGGGCTTCTTGCCATCCTTGATTGGAAGTATGTGCTCCACTAACTCCCTCTTTAAACCAGGCATTTCATCATAGTCCCACGCGGAGTAATCTTTGTTTCTCTTGAGGACTTCGATCACTTCCTGCTTGAGGCCTGGATTAAGTTTTGCGCTTATGTAGGTTATTATTTTCGTGTTCTCATCCCCCAAATTCACTTCTTTGAGCGGATCCTGCGCCAACATTTTGGCACCTGAGTCTGTGGGATCCTTCTCAAAGCCTAAGGGTTCTTTATCATAGATGGCATCTAACCTTTGATCTATTTCGTGTTCTTCAAAGGGTGAGCCTTTCGAACCATCCCCATTTATTTCATTCACTTCTACAGCCAATTTATCTATTTCAGCCTCTAAGGCCGCTTTCCATTCGTTCTCAGCCATATAGGCCGAAATCCTTTCGAAGAAGGAGGACTCAATCATGAGCAAGGTTGTCGAACTCCCAACCTGCTGACCGTCTTTACGTAGTACCTTCGACTCCTTCATCTTCACTGACTATTCTTCTATCCCAATACATGCCATCATGGCGAAGGGTCATGTAATAATGCGCATTCATGGTCTCATTGATTTCATCATTAGGGGCACAAGGAGCAATCTTGGCCAAGTGTTTGTCATAATTTCTCTTATCAACTAGATTGATTTCTGTCATGAAGTAACTTTGGTCAGCTTCTATATTCTCAACAATGCCATCCTCTCTCCATAATACTAACCTCTGATGCATTGATGAGGGGACTACTCCTACGCCATGGATCCACTCTCTTCCCAACAATAAGTTGTAGTTGGCTTTGGCTTCGATCACCATGAACATGGTGGGCCTGCAGCTCGATCCTACCGTCAAGTCCAGTTGAACTACCCCCAATGTTTGACCTACTTTCCCTTCATAGTTGGATAGGACCATGTTGTGTGGTTTGATGTCACCCTCGTGTATTTCTAACTTTTTCAGCATGAAATGGGGTATTAAGTTAACTGCAGTGCCTCCATCCACTAAGACCTTATTTACGCCATGGGTACCAACCTTTGCTCGAATGAATAATGGCTTCAGATGATTTTTCATAGCTGGCTCTGGGTGCTCGAAGAAAGCATTCTGCTCTTCGACAGCTCCGTTATCCATTACGTAGTAACACACTGGCCTATGCTTCATCAGATCTATTGTATCATCCTCCTCATGCTCTTCGATTTCAGTTTCCTGTCCAAACTCACAAGGTAGTACAGACACCACGTTGCAATTGATATTGAGTGAAGACTCCCCCTCTGATTCGAAGTTGTCCGTTAGCATATCCTCGTCTTCTTCTGGACTTGGTGTGTACTCCTTCGATTCATTTGATTGTGTTTCAGAGAAGAGTCTCCTACTAACTGGGGGTTTGTCCTCAGGTTGATTATTTGGTGTAGGTTTGTTGGTGCTTGATTCTCCTTGGTTTTTGATCGAAGTTGCTCCTTTATCTGCCATAGCTTCCCTTTCAGCCTTTCGAATTCTCTGTTGCCTTCGCCATTGAGATCTTGACATAGGGTTTCTTCCTTTGTAGTTTTCTAACCTCACTTCTTCCCTCTTCGCCATATTGAACTGCCTTCTATATGTCATGGCGTGGCGTGCGTTTCATTCATTGTTTCTCCGTTTGTCTTTGCCCTTGTCAGTTCTGACTTGCAGCCATTTGTCTGTTGGTATTTCAGCAGGAATTTTGAACGTTACCCTTCGAGCGCCTTTGGGATGAGGACTATCAGGCCTTCGTTGAGTGTAGTTGCTCTCGAAACATTGGCTCATCTGACCAGTCTCTTTGTGGTTCCAGCATGGGGCAAAAGGGATTGTTTCGAAGGCTCCGACCATATTTTGATCGTACACTGCAGAACACCTTGGGCATACTAGGCATTTGGTTGCCCCTTTGTGACAGCGAACCAAAAACTCCAACAAACTTTCTCCAGCTTTAGGGTAACATCTGAATAACTGGTTATCCTGGCGCCAGTTGATGCCAGTTCGTGCCCTTTGTTTCCTCTCGAAGTCTGCAGCAATTCTCTGGTTGCAGATGATGCTGCATCTAGGGCATAGTATCATTTAGGCATCTCCTTTGTGGCACAACATGAGGTAGTCTTTAAGACTGGCATCCCTAGCATAATTATCCTCCATTTTGTATTTTTCTTTTTCTAAGTATCTTTCCATCTCCTCCATTTCAGAACGAGGTCTCTCCATATCCACCATGTTGACATCTACATCCTCCCCCTTTATGTCATCATCTCCCCATCCTGTAGGTTTGACATCTTCGATTTGGATTTTTGAACTTTCTGGGTCAGAATACTTCACCAAGTAGTCAAACTTTCCACTGGGCTCTCCCAAAGTATCCCATATTTCTTTCTGAGGGGAGGCTGGCTTTGTGATTTGGACTTTCTCCAATTTTAGCCTCAGGCCTTCAGTAACCTGTGTCAACTCTTGCTTTTGGTTCTCCTGGCCTTCAGTATCCTGGATCTCTTTCGAAACAGCCAAAGGTACTGCTTCGATCGAAGCCTCTAGTTGCTTGTGGACGTCCTCAGTGACCCCCTTGTTGACTACGACTAACACACGGTTTTTATTCTCAGTGCTTTTTTCTCCTAATGGAGTGTCATCTTGATCTGCTTCCACCATATTGATTTATCCAATGCATGCAGGCTCGGAGTAATTGGTGTCTGCAACATCCAAAGGGTCTTCATCTACTTTCATTTTTGGTTTGTCAGCGAATTTCAATCTGCTATCCTTAATTGCATTTTGAATCAGATCCCTGAAAAGAAAACACTGTGAGGTTTTGTGGCCTAGGAAATTGTGATACTTACAAAATCCTCTTTTCTTTCTTTGATCTAAAGGTGGTAATTTGACATTTGATGGCACTATTAGTTGGCCGTCTTTGACAAGCAGATCAAAAATTTCATCACATTTCGTTACATCGAAGGTATAAACCTTCTTTGGGAACTTGTCACTTTTCTCATTTTCAATAATTTCTTTCCCTTTTGTGGGAACTAGTAATTTACAGGAATAAGGGGGAGCCTGTTTCAATTCAGCGAGATCAATTTCGACCTCTTCGAATTCAGGGTAATCTTCTGCTTCCTCAGTTCCAACATAGGAGACCCTTTCTTTCTTGTTATTTTTAAAAACTCTGGCCTTCTCGGCTTTTAGTCTTTTGACTTGTCGAACCCTGTCTGCTAGTTGGGCCATATCCCTCAAGTGTTGTGTATCTAATTTCTTTCGAATGGAGTAATCTAGGCCACCAGCAGCCATTTCGACTAACTCATGTTCGGGAACTACTGTGAAACATCTAGACTTCAAGAGTCTGAACCTATTCAGATAATCATCTATGGGTTCAGTAAACTTCCACTTGACACTGGCTAACTCTTTCAGGCTTATTTTAGATTGTCCCATGTAGAATTGTTCATGAAATAACCTCTCCAACAGAGCCCAAGTATCTATGGATCCAGGAGGCAAAGTGGTGAACCATGTGAAAGCGTTTTTAGTTAAGGAACTTGGGAAATATTTAATCCTAAGGTCTTCATTGTTTGCTATATCTCCTGCTTCGGTTAGATACCTGGCTATGTGTTCGACTGTTGACTCATTGGTGTCTCCAGCGAACTTTGTAAATTTAGGGACTTTATATCCTCTTGGTAAATCAGTGTGCATCACATAATCTACTATGGGAGAGGAATAGTTTGGCCTTCTAATACCTGTATTGAGACTGTTTTGAGCCATAATCCTTTCTATCATGGTGGTTAAATTATTTTCTGCCAAGATGTTGTCATTTCTAATTCTATGAACGACTTCATCAGCATCTTGGTGTCGTCCCACCATGAAAACTCCTTTAGGTTGTTCTTCTCGAAACTCTGGGACTTCTAACCTTTCGACCCTTGCCCCTGGTTCCATAATTTCCCTTTGTGGGTCTCGAATCACTGGGGCTTCTAACCTTTGTGCCCTTGCCCCCAAGTTAACCCCCTCTCTGGCTAGTCTATAGGGTGGGTCATCAGCAATTTGCTTTATGATGGGTATGTTCGCTCGAACCCCCACCTGATTCTGCCTACGCCTTTCTGGCGGAGCGAAAAAATCTGCTATTCGACTCATGTTGTCCGCGTTTTCTCTGTTGGTTACAGTTACGTTTTGTACTATTGGGGCAAAGATCTCTTGCATAGTTTGTGCTAATACTCCTATCATATTATGGTTACTATCATCCATTAATTGCCTAAAAGCCATCTGATTTTCTGTGGTTAAGATAGGCAATGCACTATAACCTACTGACCCTTGGTTATTTGTCATAAATTGATTAGCCCCAGATCCAGACCCTAATTATGGTGACGTATTCGATGTCGAAGTGTGCAGACCCGCCATAAAAGATGTTGGCATCCCATAAGAGGGATTTTTGTGTCTGTTACCATCGAAACCGGGTGGTCTAGTTAGTGGGGTGGCGAAATGGGTTTGTGTCCCTGATGGTGGGACGAATCCCCCAGGATAACCAGTGGTTCCTGTATTTCCTAGGATCAAACTGTTAGTCAACATGCCACTTGTTCCATTCGTGGCTACACTACTGGTAGAGGATGCAACAGACTGTGCGCTCGAAGGGATCGCATTAGACGTTCCCGTCGAAGCAGACATATTAGTGTCTGTTCCATGTGGGGCATTTTGTTCCCCTTGTTGATTGTTTGGATTAGACATCTTGTTATTACGTTTTCTTCTGGGTAAGGGTTGGTTGCTATTGGTTATTCTACCACTTCTAAGGTTCATATAACAACGAACTTATCACTCAGAAAGAACTTTTACAATGATTATATCCTAACAATCTTTACTTTGTTTTAAATTTCGTAACGACCAATGACCGTCCCACCAGGTGTGCCAATTTGTTTATAGTGATTTCTGGTAAACAACCGCTAGTCCTCCAAACTATCAAATAATCTTAATAACTATTATTTAATCTCTCTGGTAACTTGCAGGATCGACTAGATTGATCCTATGGGGTATTGGTCGTTTGGATAAATCTAATTGCAAAACTGATATTCATAGTTAGGATTTGTATTTAGAATGTTTTATAGACGTTCAATTCACTTCGATTACCATGTTAAAAGAATCTAATGACATGATCAAGTAAAGAAATACGAAACTGAATTGAGTGAATAAAGATTCGATTGCAAAGAAACGTTTAAATGCAGAAATAAATAAATGACTTTGAATGTAAAGACTTTAATGTAAAAAGCATGAATATAAAAGCATGAAATGTAAAAGAGTTTCTGAAATGTAAAGGATTCGAATAGAAGAAAAGCGTTTAAATGCAAGAAATAAGTAAATGACTTTGAATGACATTGACATGAAAATGGAAGATAAACTGGAAAAGATAAAGAGTTTTACTGAATTATAAATGTTTGGTGTTATCATACGTACATTGTTCGAGCATTCGTTTCCCTATCCATGTGGTATTTTGAATGTTTACTGAATTTTGTACAATAGATATGACACCCGAAATCCTAATACTAAGACTTCTATTTATACTACTTCGACCATAACGGTCTTGCTTATAAGATTTTGCCACGTTCGGAACATGCAGAGCACTGCTCCTCTCTAGCTTCCACGTGTCTTCAAACGCTCCAGCGCATATATATTTGAATTCCAACATCCCGCTCGCGTTTGAATTTCAAATGCCTTGGCAATCTTCGCTTCGAACTCATTTCACAGACACAATCCTGTTACCACTTTGAGGCTTCTTTTAAATATATCTTCACAACTGTCACTCGAAGCTCCGAGCTTTGACATGTCCATTCGAAGAACCGCTTCTACCATTCTGAACTGTAACATTTTGCTTTATTCCAACGAAACATCCATATTGCTTCATTTCGAACTGTATCATCAAAATCTTCAGCCAACACACGTGCGATCAAACAAACATCTTTCTGGCAGTGCTACAACACTTACTACTATGGATAGTGACAATTCTCCGCACTCTAAACACGGACATAGTCAGAAAATACTACGCATAAAAAAAGACACGTTAGGTTGACTGGCCTAGGCAAAAATAAGGGTATCCCGGAGAACCAAAAAAGTTTGGGCAAAAATTAGGGATATATAAATAAAACTGTACACCCGGAAAGTTGAAAACCTGAAAAGGCGGATTAGGCAAAAAAGGGTATCTCGGTGGACTAAAAATCTGAAAGGACCGTCCAGGCAAAAGTTAGGGATTAAAGCGTACGACTATGTCCCGTCATCTCGTCACTTATCTATCAGTAGAAGACTTATCGCCCTGATCATCATTCACCGGAGGATTTAGAAGTTGAGATATGTTCAAGTCTCCATGAATCCCCACAGAGACACTGCCATGAGATTATCCCCACAAGGTAATCTTCACAAGTTCATACATTTCCCGCAATTTCTCCGGCAGATCACTCTGGCTGATAAAGGAGTATGATCTTCTCCCCGACAATGTCACCAACATACAGGATCCCAAACATTACAGTCCATGGGAATTCCTCTCCCCAGCTGAGTTTTCAAAACTATAAAAGCCCCTGCAGATTACTTCTCTCCAGCAGAGCACATTCTCCTCGACAAAGAGCTTCTCTCAGTAGGATATTCCTCCATCGTCGGGGTTTATTTCCCCAACATGGTTTATTTCCCCAACATGATTTATCTCCACAATGAGGTCCAACCTCCCCAACTTAAGTTTGTTACTCAGATGACAATGAGTCACCGACAAGACTCCCTTCCCCAGTGAAGTCATCACTATCCCCAGAGAGTTTCTACTGAATCTAAAATTGGATAAAATATCAATCAACTTTATCCTCCTCAGACGATCCAGAAAGTTATCCATCGATGTTATATCAGTCAGGGTATACAAAGAATTATAACTCCCCAGTAGAGCAATGAACGACCAAAGTTTTGAACTCTTCTCCCCCAAGAAGGAATTAACACTCTCCAGAAGTGTTTCCTCAGAAAGCAGAAATCAACATTTCCCAGTAGAGTTATCCTTAAACAGCAAGCATAAGTCCCCAATGGAAATGATTTCCCAGAAGAACGAAGTTGCACATACTCTTCATCCCCAACGACAGTCAAGGATTTATTTTCCCCAGACTAAGATGTTGCTCAAATTTCAAAAACATTGCACATTCATACCTCATTTACAAAATATCATAGCATATGCATATGAAACGAATACAAAAAAGTCTCATTTATTTTAAGATCATCATTACGCAATGTATTTCATATATCATGATATTGTATACAGCTAACTCTTTATCGTTTCAGATGAAGTTCACAGACCAACGAATATCATCGACTACTTATACGATATGACAATCTTCTCAAAGACTATATCTGACGAAGAGCTATTTCAGCATTTTCCTCAGAAGGTCATTCTCAAAATACCTCTGCTGGTTCAGTTTAAATTGATCAACGATTTATCCTGATTTGTTTTCCGGTAGACTTCTTTCTCTAGTTCAGCTAGATCAACCCCAAGATTTTGTTGATTTATTTCCAGTTAAAGATAATTCAAGAACTCTACTGGTTCAATTTAAATCGATTAACGATATATCCTGATTTGTTTTCCGGTAGACTTCTTTCTCTGGTTCAACTAGATCGACCCCAAGATTTTGCTGATTTGTTTCCAGTTAAAGATAATTCAAGACCTCTGCTGGTTCAGTTTAAATCAATCAACAATTTATCCTGTTTTGTTTTCCGGTAGACTTCTTTCTATGGTTCAGCTAGATCGACCCCAAGATTTTGATGATTTTTTTCCAATTAAATATAATTCAAGACCTTTGTTGGTTCAGTTTAAATCGACCAACGATTTATCTTGACTTGTTTTCCATGAGACTTCTTTCTCTGGTTCAGTTAAATTGACCCTAAGATTTTGCTGATTTGTTTCCAGTTAAAGATGATTCAATACCTTTGATGGTTCAGTTTAAATCGATCAACCATTTATCCTGATTTGTTTTCCAGTAGAATTCTTTCTCTGGTTCAGCTAAATCGACCCTAAGATTTTACTGATTTGTTTTCCAATTAAAGATGATTCAAGACCTCAGCTGGTTCAGTTTAAATTGATCAATGAATTATCCTGATTTATTTTCCTGTAGACTTCTTTCTCTAGTTCAGCTAGATCGACCCCAAGATTTTGCTAATTTTTTTTCTAGTTAAAGACAATTCAAGACCTCTGTTGGTTCGATTTAAATCGATCAATGATTTATCCTGATTTATTTTCGGGTAGACTTCTTTCTCTGGTTCAGCTAAATCAACCCTAAGATTTTTCTGATTTGTCTCCAGTTAAATATGATTTGAGACCTCTGCTGGTTCAGCTTAAATCGATCAACGATTTATCCAGATTTATTTTCCTGTGGACGCTTCCTCTGGTTTAGTTAAAGTCGCCCGAAGATTTTTCTGATATTTCTTCCATTTGAAGTCATCATCTATTTAGGATGGAATCTATAAGCCCATCTCCAACGATTCTCCGTCACCCCTCCAAATGGTATCGCTAAACCCATTCCCATTACAATCAACCAATAGCATTACCTCTTGCACAGGCGAGTGCAAATTTTTGGGCACTTAAGTTTTCAATCATCCTCTACCTTCGAGTCACGAATGGCAGACAAACCAATCAAAATCTCCAGGTTTAAGAAGATTGAACAGGGGCAGCTGTTGTACCCCAAAATTTTCCCTATCACTTTTCTCAAAGCATTCTTTCAAGGCTTTTCAAATGATCAAAACACTCAAGGGTTAACTAGTCAAGATGCACCTCCTAGACCAAAGGCCCGCAACTAGGGTTTGGAGTTTCTCAAGGAAATTTGGTTTGAAAAGGTCTTAAGTGGCTTCCATGTTTCTTCATAGACCCTCAACAAGGTTCATATCAAGTTTCAAGCCCTACATCACAAGTTTTCTCAGTCAATGACTCAAATGTTTAAAAATCAACATTATTGGTCAAAAAGGCAACTATGGTCAACATACAGTCAAACTTCAAAATTTTTGGTCAAAATCAACATTTTGAAGTTATATTTATCATTTTATCAAGGATTGATTATGATTCCCCAAGGAAAGTCCTCAGATCATCAAAAGTCAACAATTGTCAAATTAGGGTTTCCTTAGGAGAAGTCAACTAAATTTTGACCAAGCATAACTTTTACATGCTTCATCAGATTTTCCCCAACCAAAGTCCATTTTGAATAAAATTAAATTTTGTACAACTTTCCTTTTGTCCTCAAGTCCAAAAAATGCTTCATTTGAAAGATATGATCTCATACATTACAGGTCATTTTCATAAAGTCAACAAAAAACACTTTTTGTCAAGACAACTTACATCAAGATAATGCCTTCAAAAGCAAAAATGGTCAACATAGAGATTGTAGAGGGAATCTTGGTATTTTCAAAAATTCCAAGATAATATTCAAAAGATGAAAATTGAACAAGTTATGAATTTCACAAGTTGGGGAATTTTGAGGGATTTCAAGAAGAACAAATTGAGCAAAATTGCATTTTTAGACCAATGAGCCTACTTTTTGGACTTCAAACATGTCCATAATATCTTAGAGGACCTCTAAGTCCATTTTTACATGGCCTTGAGTTTATTTGTATTTATCTTGATTTTATTCAATTTAAAATCAAATAAATTAAGATAAAAATGCAAGAAATAATGGGCCATGGCATTTGGGCTTGACTTGACCCATTAATGGAGCCAAATTTTGTGCAAGATACATAAGACATGACCAGGTTCATGCAAGAGGTAGAAATGGCAAGAATCATGTAATTTTGGCAATATTTCAAATATGATTTTTTGTCATGAAACCATGGTTTAATGGTGTGATTCCTCGCCATGTTAGTGGCTTTAATGGTTTGATTCCTTGCCATGTTGGTTAACCAATAATTTTCTCTATAAATACACAACAACTCATAAGCCAGAGGACCGTGAAATTCCTACATGCAAAAGCTCTCCAAAAGCTTGCCCGAATTCTTCACATTTTCAAAGAAATTTGCATAGCAATTTCCAGCCATATTCGAGCAATTTCAAGCCTTGTACCATCTTCCCGAGGTCGCCAGGAGTCTATACCAAGCCTCGCTCATTGCGAATCAACCCCAAAATCCTCCTTTGCACTAGCTCCGATGGATAAGTTGGTAAGTTTCATTTTATAAATTTCAGCACAGTTTCAATCATTGCAAGCATGCCAACATGATTCATATCCATGATTTAAGTTGTTCTAACGTTGTATATTTGAGTTTTAACGCAGAAACAACATTGTGTCATTGTTAGGGCATGAAGCTTTCAAAGCTTCAGATCTTACAGTACAAACATTGTTAGATCAAACTAACTGCATCATGGAATTCACAGGGTTTTAATTAGTCAAATAGGATCATTTCCTTCCAATTTATTTGAATCGTGCAGGTTTTGATTTTTACGTCATCGGGGGGGATGACCAGAAGCACCATCCAAGTTGGTTTGACCGGTGGGAGAATCCGCGTGGCTGAAAGTAATAATATGATTGACGAATTCAAACACCAGGGGGCCATCTGGGCACGTGCGCTTTTATTTAAATGATTTTGAACTTGATTTGTAATATAATGTTATCATTACCTTGTTGTTTTGCTTAAATTATATTTTCCTTTTAATTTCTTAAAACCATAAAAAATCATAAAATCAAAATCACAAAAATAATTAGACTTAGATTTTCATTAATTAAATTAATTTTAATTAATTATTTTTAATCACTTTCTTTTTAATTAATAATCACCTTCTTTTTTTATTAATTAATTAACTAGACTTAGGTTTCTATTATTTAATTTAATTATTTTTCCTAACAAATAAAAACAACAAAAATATTTCTTTTATTACTTAAAATTTTTTCTTAGGTTTTTTCTCCATCCTTTCATTTTTCTTTCTTTCTTCCCCCGCGCGTCTATTTTTTTTATTCGCATTATTTTTCACAATTATATAACTGTATAAAGGATGTAATAATTTAACTAGGACCATTTTTTTATTTTCCCATTTTGGTTTGTAATTCCCCCCACCCCGAAGCCTTGTAATAACGTAGATTTAAATTCCCGCATTTTTATTTTCGTACTGATATTAACTGTTAGATGAATGCTAATAGGATTGTATGATAAGACTAAAAGCAAATGCTAGCAAAACTAGCACCCGAAGATAAATAACTGAAACACAACACACTCGCACACACACACCTCTAGGATACCTCCACTTGTTGCCTTTGGAACAAACAGTCGCGTCTCTCGAACGTAGGAGATTTTAGTGGTAACCCTTTAGTTTTGAGATCATAAGTCCCTCAATGACCCTTTCGACTTTGCCTCGGTATATGATCTTAAAACCTTAGAGTAATTACTAAAGTATCTTGTGAGTTGCTTCCATGACTGTAAGATGACCCTCGCCTGTCCCTCAAACATCCAACGATAGGGCTACCTACTGACTAATAGCAGGATAGCATTGTCTAAAGGAAAAGAGGAAACGAACAAAAATCTTTAGAGTAGGTAGATAGTTCATAGTTGCTTGCTCATAAAAACAAACAAAACAATTTTTTCACACATACACAAACTTTTTCTAAACATTTCCAAAGACAAAAAGCACTTTGTATACGTTCTCGCCGAAACGAGAAACATTATAAAGTTCGTCGCACTAAGGCTTCTTTTCAAAAATATTTTCAAACACACAACGCAAAGCATTTTCAAAATGAGCTAGCAACTAAGAGCTTGTAGATAACTACGGATGGAAAGGGTGTTAACACCTTCCCTTTCCATAACCTACCCCCCGAAATCAAAATCTTTAAAAAGGTCTTCCTGTTCTTTTCACCCTTTCCTTTGTTGGATAAAAGAAAAGTCGGTGGTGACTCTTGCTAACAGCAACAATTGCGATAAAACGCAAAAACCAGTAAAGTCAGTTCTCCCACCGTATTACAACAACTAAGAAGGTATGTGGCTTTTACTGGAAAAGTATTATATGCAGGTTCGACTTACCCATGGTCATAGTGTCTGATAATGGAACCCAATTTGCGAGTGCTTCTGTGGTGGAGTTTTGCAAAGACTTAGGTATCCAAAACAGATTCACATCAGTAGAACAC
Source organism: Vicia faba (assembly GCA_948472305.1). Taxonomy (NCBI): domain Eukaryota; kingdom Viridiplantae; phylum Streptophyta; class Magnoliopsida; order Fabales; family Fabaceae; genus Vicia; species Vicia faba. Next base: position 330,108,646 of record OX451735.1, read on the forward strand.
CCTCAGGCCAACAGACAAGCAGAAGTAGAAAACAAGATAATCCTAACTGGGATGAAGAAGAAGTTGGATGAAGCTAAATGTCTTTGGTCTGAATACCTCCACAAAATCCTTTGGTCATACAACATAACACCTTACTACACTACCCGGGAAACACCTTTCTGGATGGTATATGAGGTTCACGCAATGATACCGGTGGATATCAACACCCCCATTTGGAGGCGAGAGCATTTCAATGAAGGTACTAATAAGAACTATCTAGACAGTTCAGCCGACTTGCTTGATGAAGTCAAAGAAATGGCCCAAATCAGAGAATTTGCAGCCAAGGACAGATTGGCTAAGAGGTTTAACCTGAAGGTCAGACAAAGAGGTTTCTATATTGGTCACTTAGTTCTCAAAAATAATTATTGATCCGAAAAACAAGGGAAACCATCTCCAAACTGGGAAGACCCATATCGGGTCCTACAGAAGCTAAATAATTGAGCCTACAAGTTAGAAACTTTAGATGGCATAGAAACACATAGGACATGAAATGTATCTAATCTTAGGATTTATTTCAATATTAAAATTGTGAATGTCATCATCAGTAAAATGTACATGATGCACTCTTTTCCCTTGCAAGGGAAAGGGTTTTTAATAAGGCACCAAAACTATAAAAATCTTTGTAACATTATCATGAAAAAGTGAGACTAAGACAGTTATGCCTTAGGGCCTCTATCCGCCACTAGGATGATTATGCCTTAGGGCCTTTGTCCTCCACTAAGTCAGTTATGCCTTAAGGCCTATGTTCGCCTCTAAGTCAGTTATGCCTTAGGGCATATGTCCGCACCTAAGCCGGTTACGCCTTATGGCCTCTTTCCACCACTAAGTCGGTTACGCCTTAGGGTCTTTGTCTGCCACTAAGCCGGTTACGCCTTAAGGCCTCTGTCTACCACTAAGTCGGTTATAAATTAGGGCCTATATCCGCCACAAAGCCGGTTACTCCTTAGGGCCTCTGTCTTCCACCAAGCCGGTTACAACTTAAGGCCTCTGTCCGTCACTAAGTCGGTTACGCCTTAGGGTCTCTGTCCACCACTAATCCGGTTACGCCTTATGGCATATGTTCTCCACTAAGTCGATTATGCCTTAGGGCCTCCGTCCGCCACTAAGTTAGTTATGCCTTAGGGTCTTTGTCTGCCTCTAAGTCGGTTATGCCTTAGGGCCTCTGTCTATCACTAAGCCAGTTACGCCTTAGGGACTCTGTCCTCCACTAAGTCAGTTACGCCTTAGGGACTCTGTCTGCATATAAGTCAGTTACGCCTTAGAGCCTCTGTCTGCTACTAAGCCAGTTACGCCTTTGGGTATTTGTCCTTCACTAAGTCGGTTACGCCTTAGGGCCTTTATTCTCCATTAAGCTAGTTACACCTTAGGGCCTCTATCCTCCACTAAGCCTGTTACGCCTTAGGGCCTATATCCACCACTAAGTCAGTTACGCCTTAGGGTCTCTGTCCGCCACTAAGCCAGTCACTCCTTAGGGCATCAGTTCTCCACTAAGCTGATTATACCTTAGGGCCTCTGTCCGCCACTAAGCCGGTTATGCCTTAGGGCCTCTATCTACCACTAAGTCAATTACTCCTTAGGGCCTCCGTTTGCCACTATACTAGTTATGCCTTAAGGCATTTGTCTTCCACTAAGCCGGTTACACCTTAGGGCCTCTGTTTGTCTCTAAGACAGTTACACCTTAGGGCCTCTGTCCGCCACTAAGTTGTTTACGCCTTAGGGCCTCTATCTACCACTAAGCCGGTTATTCCTTATGGCATATGTTCGCACTTAATGGTAATCCTTGTTAAAGAGTCTTTAAATCAAGAGAGCCTGAGGCTTCTATTGATTCGCGTGAATATCCAAGAGTAAGTTAAGGGTTCATTATCCCAAAAAATAGCAAGTGAATAATCCCCCAACCCCATACAGGCTTGAGGCTCTCAAAAGAGACACCGTAGTTGACTCCATAAAAACAACAGGTATACAACGCCTAGACGCTTACTCCTATAGACCTTGCATTTGGAAAACCTCTTGTTTATGACACAACTCAAACGAAAAGGATACCTTAGTGGTTTATGTACTCGGGAAGTCTTTAATATTGAATATTAAATCCGACTCTACAACTCGTCGGGGTTGTAAGTCATTCGGAAAAATCAAACATATGATCAGACACATATAGCCTGAAGGACCTTGTGCCCAAGAGGCTTAGGTACATACACGTGATTATTTTAAATTATGTTGATATCTAAAAATGCAACCAAACAATTAAAGCTACAAATACAAGAAAATAAGTAAGAGCAATAACAAGACGATTACAAAGCCTTGAAGGGAAGTTCAAAATACAAAGCCCGAAAGCAGAAGTCATAGTCATAACAAAAACGGGGGGACAAAACCGTACTCCCTAAAAAAATTACATAATTGCATCCTTATTGGATGACTAACAGAAACACAACTAGAAAATGACATCACACAGTTGGGTTCTCCTTCCCATCACCATCATTGTTGTCCTTCTCACCAGAAGGATCCTCAGAGTTAGGTTGAGAAGAGGGAATCTTTTTGACCTCCTCAAGATCCATAAGGCGGCCATCCCGCACCACCTTGAAGTATTCCATCTCTGAAAAATCCAAGCTTAGATGGATGTACAATATCTGGTCCTTAGCCCGTTCGAAAGCTTCATCACCAACAGAGAGAAGATTCACTTGAGACTTTTTGAGAGCCTCTTTCAGCTCGTCGGTGGTAACCTTCAGCTCGTCATTGTTAGCCTTATCTACCTTCAACCTTTGATTGAGCTAGCTAAGAGAAACCTTACTCTCAGACTCCATAGTTTCCCTTTGCTCTTTCTCCTTGGCCAAACTTTTCTCCAATCCTGATAACTTCTCAGACTGAGTCTTGTGAGTTTCCTTCAGTCGGGTTATCTCCTTCTTGAGATTCAACTTCGTCTTCTCATAATCTTCACTGGACTAAAAAATGCCACGAGTCTGAATCGCATACCTCATAAGGTAAGAACTGAGGTTCTGTGTCATCTTTTGAAGGCCTATGGTCTTGACCTTATTGACGTCTTCAATGGAATTGAGATGGTCATAGAGGAAGCGGAGCCCATCAAAGTTGTTGGACCAGAATTTGAATTCCCTAGACGCCTGACTGTCTACGGGCTCTCTCATCAAAGAAGTTATTTCCAAATCGGCCCAACAAGTGTCATCACTCATAAGAGTCTTCAGCTTCTTCAGAGTTCCTTGTTGTACCTCCTCCTAAAAGATGAAGCATAAGTATGCAGTTCGGCCATGCTCGAAGTAGCCTTAGAGCCCTCCACTTTCTGCCTCTTCAAAATCCGGGTTTCTAACCGAGCAAGATCAGACTTGGCCGTAGAAGACCCTTATGCCCCCTTCCGGACAGCTCTGGCCTCCTGCATCAATTTCTTCTGCTCGGCTACAGAAAGATATGTCATTTTATCTACAAAAAAAGTAAAAATATAGTGTGAGTACCATCAAAAGTTTTGCACGATTGAAAATCAGAAGAAAAAACTATTACCAAGAAAAATTGGGATCTGTTTGTCGGTTAGGGGCAACAAATCCTTAACCTTCATCATTTGGAAGGAGTTAAACACCTTCAAAGCTTGGACCTCCAAGTCCCCTGAAGGATAGAAAAACACAAGAAAGGGGGTTTGAATTGGGGTTTTCAAAAATAAAAACAGTATGACACATTTGGTTATCTTGGTTCGTTTGAACTCAAACTACTCTAGTTCACCCGCCAAGATAATTTTGCCTCTCTCAATCGAGTCTTAATCCACTAATCAAAACTTTGATTACAACACACAAAGACTACCGTCAATGTCTTCTTAAGACTAAACCATAACTTGGTTTCTCAAGGAATTACAAAAATATGAATCAAAATGTGTACAATAATGTTTCTAGAAAACTATATTACAGTTGTGATGTTTACACAATGTTAAGGCACAATGAATAGATCTAAAGAGCTTATGAATATTTCTTTTTATGTGTAAGTGTTGTTTGATCACCCTTCAAGAACTCCTTTATATAGGAGAAGCTCTAGATCCATTTGAGACGTGAGAAGATGTTTTTAGAAGGTTGATAAAATGTTATTAATGTACTTTCCAAAAATACAGATCTTGTCTGGTACCAGCTGTTACTCTTTGATTTGTTAATGAATGAATTGTAACGCATCAGAACTTTGCTTCTTTTGAAATTTGATCAGAATAAGAATATTAACATTGAGACTTTAGATCATGAGAGTATTGCTTCATCAGATGTTAGCTTGCAGCTTTGGTGCTTCAGAAGTTATAACATCATAACTTCTTCTATTGAGCGTGATACTTTAATTGTGTTTGTACAAAAATTCTTATCAGATCTTCTTAGTGCAAATTGTTCGCCAACTTCTTATGCTTCTTTTATTAAAACTTTTCTGCATATTTAAATAATTTATTAGAGAGCATAATTATTCTTTATATATAACATATATTTGTTATCATCAAAATTATTACTAAGATGTAGAACCAAACTATGTTCTAACATCGCCCAACTTGTCAAAATTAAAACCGGAGATGGGTGAAGGATCCTGAGTCCAGTAGAAAGGGAAGTATGGGTGCCTGTCTAAAGTGTACAACATCTGGGGGCATCTCGACCCACTCTTTACCTTCAGAAATTGATCCTTAAAACCCTTATAGTTGGAGGTGTATACTTGGAGAAATCTCTTATGGATACGACTACTTATTTGGATCCAAGAACACTTCTCGGCCTCTTTTACCTCAAAGAAGAAAAGAAAAAACCCACTATAGGGATGATGTTCATCGCTTCACATACTATTTCGAAGATCTTTATAAAGCTCCAGCTGTTAGGGCGAAGTTGAGAAGGAGTGGCATTTATGTTCTTCAGTATGTCCATCTCAAAATTAAAAAAAGGGTATATGGACCTTGAAGTCCTCTAAAACCCCGACATAAAAATAGAAGAATTCCTCATCGGTAACCTTCTGGTGATTTATGCATACCCGTTCTCCATAGACACGAGACTCTAAAATAACATCATCTTTCTCCTCGGTCGATGAAACATTTATCAGAGACCAGAGTTTGGTGATCTCTTCATCGTTAAGCGAACTATTCTTGTAGCCCATACTCCAAGGTCGAACAGGGCAGACGTTTCCATCAAAATTTATACAGAACATGAGGAGGAGGAATCAAAGTCAAAATTACTCAAAGAGGTAAAAGTACATATGTAAAATCCCCTTGTGATTTGATTAAACTCCTCTTGACCTAGGGTACCCTTAACCTCCCGCATGCATTGATTCCACAACTCCCTCTTCTCTTTAACATTTGTGGGTTTTATAATATTTCCCTCATCATCGCATTCTCTTATGGTAACCATTATCTAAAGATAAAAACAAAGAAGAAAGTGAAGATAAGGCGAAAGAAGAAAGGAAAAATACCTAGAATTGATGAACACCTGGGGAGTGTATATGCTTTCTCTGGAGTTGTAACGTTTCCAAATGCTGAGATGAAAAAGGAAACATGGAAATAGGGTTTTAAATAGGGTCAAATGAACAGTGCATTGGGGAAGGAAATGTCATCCAATGAATGAAGACTTAAGTAAAGTCATCATTGCACTATGAGAGAGAAGATGTGTGACCTTTCATTCTATGACACATACGCAAAGTTAAAGTCGGGTTACAACCAGGTCTAGACCTCAATACTTCTCGTGCCTTTCATGACCGAACACTGCATTCTTGCAAAAAGAATTTGAAATGGGGGGGGGGGGGGGGGTTATGTACATCGCAAAAATATAAATCCTGGTCGAGTCATGAAGTCGTCTGAAAAGAGAACAAAACTAGTGACCGACCCATAATAATGAGGGGTACCCGGAAGGAGATGCAATTCGGCTAAAGGTGCTGAAAGCCACCATTATCTCTGGGTAGCAACCCATTTGCACTACCAACTCGGATGACACTTTTAATCGGAGTCCACCTACCCATAGCCGACCAGTGATCCAACTCATTAATGACTATAACGGCCGCCGACGCATTAAACCCAATGTTACGTAGCTTTGAACACCTTCATTCATGGTGACATCGGTTGTTATACAATTTTGAAACCCAAGGGTCACACCTTGATTGAGGCTCTTAATGGCGCTAAAGGAAGACTATATAAGGGACTTCCGCAAGAGGGATAAGCAAGACATCTATTATTGGGACAATATGCATCATTGTCGTAGCTCCCAAATCCCCAAATAATCTAGAGAAATCTATCCCTTGTGGCTCTTCCTATATCTATAGAGAAGCTACTCGTTTATTGTTCCTACGCAAGAACAATATATATTTTCGTCAACTTACAAGATGATGAAATGTTTAATATTTTAAATAACATCTAACTTATAAAATAAATTTTAAAATAGTGTTGATAATTTTCAAGTTAGTGAAATATCGTAGGAGAATCAATGAGATCAACTAAGACAAAGAAAATTAAAAAATTTATTGTATTTTTATGATAAAATATTAAACAATAAAATTATTTTTATCATTATTTTAGATTAATTTAACTGAATTCAAGTTTCATGTATCTCGTTAAATTTTATTATAAATTTTTTATATAAAATTTAATATATTTTAATGTTATCTTAAAATTTTCAAATATATTAAAAAAAAATTTCATGTTTTTATTAATATTCTTATTTTTATTAAATAGAAATTAATTTAATAATATAATAATATAATATAATAAGATAAATAAATTATAATTTTTTAATAAGAATGTCTTTTTATGTCATTTTGTATTTATCAGCTAAGGTAACAACTAATTTATCAAATACTCAAATTATCTTATCAGCTATCAGTTATCAACTATCAATTAATTTTATCAACGAGAGCCTATTTGGTTTAGTGTGTGAGAATATTGAATGGAGAATTTCTCTTTACATCCAGTAGTGGTGATTTTCACTTCTGAAAATTCAAAAGTACCATGCGGATATGTACTTCCGAGCACACCTTATAAATTCAGAATATTAGATTACTTCAGATATGCATATTCGAAATAATCCTAAAAAATTTAAATTAGATGATTTCGGATATGCATATCCGAAGTCACCCGATATCCCAAATTTATTTTGATTTTATTTTGAAAAAATATTTATTTATAATATAATTATAATATAATTAAATTGGGTTATTATTAATAAAAACTAACTTAAATTTATAATTAAAAATTAAATATTAAATTAAATTTATGATTGAAATTAAACATATAATAATTAATTTTTTAATTATAATAGTGAAATGTAATTATCTTTTAATTATTTATTTAAAATTATGAATAATTTTTAATAAAAAATATAACAAATATTTTTTAATTTAATTTTAAAAATTAAATTAAATTTAGATGACACTTTTTAGTTTTTATTATAGAACTGATAATTAATTATTATATTACAATTAAAAAATTTTCATATATTAAAAAATATTTATATTATAATCAAAAGTTGAATGTTATTAATAATTAATAATATTAAAATAAAATATTTAATATTACATGAATAGATTCTTGTAAAAAATAATGAATGATATATATATATATATATATATATATATATATATATATATATATATATATATATATATATATATATATATATATATATATATATATATATATATATATATATATATATATATATATATATATATATATATATATATATATATATATATATATATATATATATATATATATATATATATATATATAAATCAATAAAAAACTGAAATTTGAAGTTGAAAAATATTTTAGAAATTTTGTCAGATGCACAAGAAATCTATTAAATGGAAAAAAAAATTCTCTACTGGGAAACAGATGGCAGACTTATCCACCAAATTCATTTTCATTTGATGAGTCATCCAATTGCAATCCAACGACCCATTCATGTTCTAACTTTTCAATTCTATCACTTTCTTTCTTTGTTTTTTATCTAACACTTTCTCTTTCTTTGCCATTCTTTTTGTGGAGGGTGATTTTGTCATTTTGTTTTGTTTTGGCACACGTATGTACTTAATCATTGGTCCTCACACGTTGAATTGTAGAATAGTGACACGTTATGCATCATGGATGGGGCTTGTTCCGATGTCCGTTAAGCTGTGCCTCGATTCATGGGCTAAAAACGGCTTCACGTGCATGCTCATGACTGCAGGAGGTCACCTCAGCATCCACATTCAAAAAATTTATTTTGATTCTTTAAATAGCCTCTATTAAATATATATTTTGCACTTTTCAATTAGTTAAATAATGTTTCTAGAATTTTTTTTTGGAATAATCAGATATTAATTTTTTTTTTGTTGTAAATAATCATATTTCAAAAAAAATTACGTAAATAATTATGTTTTAAAAAATTTTATAAGAGAAGAGTCAATCCAGTTGACGCATCCACTCTTCAATTTATCCTAGGTGTCATCCCATTTGGCGTCTCCTCTCTCTTTTAGTCAAATGAGATGGCGCATGCACTTTAAAAGTGAGAGAAGACGCCATCTCACTTGACTCCTAGAGCAAAATGCAATTTTTATAAATAATTCATCAGTTTCTCCGTCATTCCTCACACTTTCTCGCATTGTTCTCTTATTTTTTACCCTGTTATTTGCGTCATGACATCAACCATGATTTTTACCAGAGATGGTTACGTTATTTTCTCCGTCACAAAACCTCTGATGAAAATGAAATTCTGGCACATTCACTCCATGGAGCGTCTGAAGAGGGAGTTGATGCGATGGCTAGAGGGAGACATCGAGGAGGGAGAACAAATTAGAAGGATCCAGCGAAGACGAACAACAACCTCACTTGCGACAGGAAGACCTAATTTTTGGTTGGAGGAAGTCAAAACAGACAGCGACGTAATGTTGATGATGCATGGGTCAGATAAAATTGTTTTAACGATTGTAATTTCGTAGACAATTCATCGTGTTTTATTTCTTGTTCGCGCAATATTTATTGTAATAAATACTGTTAACGAAAAATCCTAATGTTTACAACTTAATAAAGGAGAGATTTTTTGTAATACAATTTTTATGTGGTTGAGCCAATAGCCCGATTTGGACAATTTTTGCAATTGTGTCCGACCTGACGATATAAACCACACTTTCTTTCCAGCTTGTCAAGGGAGTCCATTTCGGTCGTGATGCGCTTACTTTTGGGATGACCCTTTTTATTCCTTCGCATTTGGTCATTGTGCCATACTATTTCGCCGTCGTATGCAGGCCAATAATCAGGTTTTGCTACCAAAGGGAAGCTGTTGTTGTATACGTTGAGCAAGGTTTCAGATTTGTAAATGGGAGACAGAAGTTTTAGCGCGTCTTGATGAGTATAGGCACATGCAGTAATGACATGAGAGTAAGGCATACGAAAGGCTTGAAACTTACCACAATCGCACCAATGAGAAGGTAGTATAATCCTATGCTCTTGTCTTGGTAAGCCCTCGTTGTGATCGATTGTCTCTTTGACAATGAAGTTGTGGTTGTGTCGGTCAAACCGTATAACCAGATGGGTGTTGCTTTGGCACTTTCTTCCTTAATGTACTTCATGCAGCTTTCACTCCATAGTTGTCCAGATTGCAATACAATATTCCACATTTCACCTCTTTTGGCAAACAACGAAGCCATCCTAAAATATGTTGATTTAACCAAAGCAGTGACTGAGAGGTTTCGTATGCCTTTGAATATCCCGTTCATCGATTCAATTAGATTTGTTGTCATGTGGCCCCATCTTTATCCATTGTCGTATGACCTAGTCTATTTTTCTACCGGAATATTATCGATCCACCTACCGGCGTCCGGATTTGACAAACGGGTCTCATTGCAATAATATTTAAACGTAGGTTATGTCAATGCATATCCCGCATTCATAACCGCTTTCCTAAGAGCTTTGTCTTTGATCTCCCTCGTGAAATTTTGGACGATATGTCTAATGCAATAGACATGCATAGAAGGAGGGTCATGCCAACCGTTTGCAGGATTGTTGTATGCACTTTCAATGGATGCATGTCTATTAAAGATCAAACAAAGATCTGGTTAAGGAGCCACGTGTGTTCAAATATTCTTGAGAAAAAAGCTCCAAGCACCACCAGTCTCCCCCTCGCTAGGGCAAAGGTAATTGGGAAAATGTTGTTGTTGCCATCTTGTGCAACTGCCATCAGTAGCGTGCCTTTGTATTTCCCATACAACCAAGTCCCATCAATTTGTATAATTGTTTTGTATGACGCAAACCCTGTTATGCAAGGTTGAAAAGCCCAAAACACTCGACTGAATATTCCATTTCCATTGAGTTGACTACCATCTGGGGCGTACGCTGGCACTGTTTCCAGAATGTAAACAGTACCCGGAGAATAAGTCTGAAGTGCATTCAGGTAGCAAGGAAGTTCTTGGTATGACTCCTCCCAGTTTCCATATACCTTTTCAACCGCCTTGGTCTTTGCTAACCACGCCTTTCGGTAAGACAGAGTATAGTTAAATACCGTAGTGATGTGGGAGATTATGGTTTTCACCTCCAATGATGGATTGTTGCTGACGAGTGGTAGGATTTCTTGACATATGAGATCATAGTTTAGTTTCTAATGATCCCGTGATTGAGTAGAACTGACACACGTGTGGGTAGACATAAAACCTATGACCCAACAATCACCTCTTAATTTGTATGATGAAGTAAGCTTGAACATACAATCTGGATGGACACACTTGATCTTGTACCTTTCTGAATTTACACAGTCCACCTTAAAATCGACCGAGTTGAGCATGTGAAATTTTTTGATGGCTCGTATACATTCTTCTCTGTTACGAAATTTATCTTTCTCTTTTAAGTTTTCATCCGACTGCATATACGGATTGAAAAATAAATCAGAAGACTGTTCATCTCCGCCCATGTTGAAGTTTGTCATGTTCGGAGGTGGTGTGTAGATCTCGTTTGAAGGAATACCAGGTATCCCATCATCTTCGGAATCATCGTTGACCATGTCGTCAAACTCCAACTCGTCATCTTCTTCTTCTTCATCAACGACATCTACTTCTGCTTGTTCGGTCTCCAGAGGATCAACCACTTGTGACAGCTGAGGCTCTCGCAGCATAATGTACAACTTAATAGAGTCGTACCCAGAATACTCATGACTGGAAAACATATTCTGAAGGTCCTCGTCATCTTGAACCTCAACCTTATAAAATATTATTCGGTTGTTACAAAAAAAAAACTGGATTCTGATAAAATATTTGTGTCACGGGACCTCGTCTAAGTTTGGAGATCTGAGATATGGAGATCCGACTGTACCAAAGTGGATCTTCTAGATATGGAGATCTGACCGATTTCATGGATCCATAACGCATTGACTTCGCTGGGTCATCGACCCTGCCACAACAGGAAACGCGATGAAACCCAGCCCATTCAAAATTCTGAAAAAATGTTTAAGAAACAGAGAGAGATGACGTCGGGGGTGGAGGGAGACAGAGGGAAACGTATGTCATATGAGACGGAGGCCGGAGTCGATGACGGAGGCAGACGGAAGGAGACAAATGTCGTATGATGGCGGAAAAGAAAGGGATACGACTTCAGAGGCAGAGGGAGACGGATGTCGTATGAGACGGAAGGAGACACAGTCGGTCGAGAGAGATGAAGGCGCGCGGCGAAATGAACATTTGGTTAGGATATTAGGATTTTGTGAAATAAGAGGGGGGGTTTTACATTGGTTGGCCAATGGGCCCGATGTAACGATCAATATGTTGCATCAGTTGGGCCTTAAACCGATGTAAAGTCCACTTTTTTATAACAAAAACGCATCTTATTTACAAAACTACCATCGTGTTTTTATTTTTGTATCATTGGACTTTTTACATCGGTGGTAAGTAAAGGCCCGATGTAAAATCCTTTATAAAAAATTTCATTTTATTTACCAAACTGCCACCTTGTTATATTTTTCTCTAAATCACATGTTTTTTTATATCATGGAAAATAAAGGTCTGGTGTAAAATCTTTTGACAAATTTTTTTACATCATATATTTTTATATCTGATGTAAAGACCTTTTCTCAAATGTCATATTTTTAGTAGTGTGCTCCCGTAAATGTCTTTGGTTATACGACTTGCAGCTTTTCATAACCATATTCAAAGTATAACAGATGATATTAGCATGACTATATCGTCGAGGTAGTATAATCCACCTCCTAACTCTGTCACGAACCAACTAATAATTATGAGTCATTGTAGATTGCACCTCATTAGAACTAGAAGCGGGAGCCTCAACTTCCTCCCCATATCTTGTCTTACTAGTAAAAACTATCATCTAAAAATGAGTCTTTTTAAGCATAGTTTTATTTATTCTTTCACATTTAGATCTTTTCACTTCATCCTCGTATGGATGTTAGCAAAAGTAATATTTTTGCTTATGATGAATTTTGATCCTTTTGATTTCATCTTCCACGTCCTGTATCAATTCACACCTTCATAATAGAAAATGAAAACATACTTTATAACCCTCACATCAAACTTGTCTTGCTTGATTTGTGAAACGTCAAAGTTTTTAAGACCTTTAAATTATAGTAGTTTACCAGTTTTCCACTCTAAAACTCCATAGGTGTCTTAAAATTGCTCTCGTGGATGGACAGTTGTTGATCACATAAGTTGTGGTAGTATTAATTTCTTCTCATAAAATCTTTGGTAATATAGCTCCGGACCATATTCACCTTACCCATCTCCAAATAGTTTTATTCATATCTCTTTATTATACATTATTCTCTGCAAAATTCATTAAATTTCTCTAAAGTATACTTTTGGCTATCATCAGTTCTAAGCACATTCAATTTTGTTCTCATTAGATTTCTTATAAAAGTATGACATTTCTTGAATTTTTTTAAAGTGTCACTTTTAGTTTTCAAAAGTGAGAGGAAGGAGAGATAGTGGTTATGAGAGTTCTGGTGCGCTAGTGCTGACGAGTTTGGAGACATAAAAGAGTTTAGTGATGTACCGAGAATACTCTAATAACATGCTCTAAAGGAAGGAATACTTTGAGACTTTGGATTTGAAAGAAGATGGTGTCATTCGGTTCGTTAATGACAAGGCATGCAAATTTCATGGTTTTTGTACAGTCAAACTTAAAATATTTTATGAACATGAGTTCCTTCTTTGCAATGTGGGGTATGTTCTCAAGCTTAGGGACATTTTTTTATCCATAAGTGTGTTTTATGATCTAGGATATTACACTAAAGTTGAATATAGGGTGTTCAAAATTTTACAATGTGCATTGATCAGGGATAAATAGTTTATAGTGTGAGGGTTATATATTTCTAATGGTTCCAATGTTATTGATCATGCATCATTATCTAGAAATACTTTCATGACACAAAAAGAACCATGGGATTTGAAATTAAGGCATGATAGTGAAAGAAGAACTGACAACAAATTGAAGTTGGTTTCATGAAATCTTAATTTATTTTGCATGAAAAAAAGTATAAATGGGCATATAATCGTTGTTGAAATACCTCAACAAAAATTGTCTAGCTTAATGCATGAAAAAACCATTTTGGTAAGGGTATGGAGAATATGGTTAGAAGCTGGGTTTCCAAAGAATTTTTGGAGTAAGGATGTTGATACAACAACTTACCTGATCGACATATGTTTATTCACAATAATATACTTTGAGATGCCTATGGAGGTTTAGAGTAAGAAAAAATGGATTAATCTAATTAAAAGTTATTTATAGCTTTTTGTGTTTGCACATATCAATCAAGAAAAACTTAATGTTAGTGTTTTGAAGCGTGTCTTCATTGATTATCATGAAGGTATGAAAGAGTTACAAGCTCTGGAAGCTGGAACATGAAGGATAAAAAATATCATAAGCAAAGATTTATTTTTGGGGAGACCTATAAGGAGATAAAGTGTAAATATCCTGGGTTGAAAGAATCAAAAACTATGATGGAGAATACTCAACTTGAGGTGAAGGTTCCTAGTAGTAAGACTAAAGATAAGGAGGAAGTTAAGACTTATATTTCTAGTTATAGTGAGAGAAAATCCATAATGTATCCTAATTATCATTTAACTCATCATAGAGTAAGGAGGGAAATTATACCACCTTAGAGATATGATTGTGCTGATCTTATTTGTAATGCTTTGAATATTGATAAAGGGTTGCAAGAGTTGGATCCAAAAAACTTCTAGGAGACATTCAATAGCAAAGGGAGTCAAAAGGGGTTGAAGCGGTGAATTATGAGATGAATTCACAAATGAAGAATCATGTGTATGGGCCTGTGAGATTAACTAAGAAGGAAATAGTGGTTGGATGAAAGTTCCTAGATCAAGGTTCAAGCATTGCTTGGACTTTATTAAGTTAGTTTTAATAATGATTAAAGTTTTAGAGAGAGAAACAAGGTGGTTGATGGTTGAATTGATATTACCATCGGTTTTGGGTCAAGGTGGAGAATTATGTAAGTATGTATCAAATTTTCAAGTGATATAGGAAAGATTTTCTCATCAAATGTGTCTATTTTTAGCATTGTCAAACGATGTGGTTTGACAGTGGAGATTGACTTCAGAATACTGGTAGTGGCGATGGTCGGCGGGGGCTCAGAATCCCCGACGAAAGTCGATTGCTCAAGAGGCTGCTTAGAGTCGAGTCTTGTTGGGCTCGAAAGTCTTGTCCCTTATGGTTTCAGGCCTTTATAAATGTGGTTCTCGAATGGGTGGTGAAATATTAGAAATAGAAACTTAGAGAAATAGTGGTAGAAATTCTTAGTATTCATTATTCTAAGAATTGGCAGACCATTAGGGATAACCAATGGGATTAAGAATACTTCTAAACACATTAAGTTTGTGTGTGGTTTATATTTTGAAAACACTTCCAAACACATTAAATTTGTGTGATTTATTAGTGACATCTTTTAATTGCTTCTTTATCTTTTCATACATATTCATTCATATTTTATTTTTTTGTATATGGTCTTTATGGGTTTTTAACTGTTGGAAGCAAATCGAAATACAATAGATAATGAAGTTGAAACATTAAACTTACAATTGAGAAATTGTTGTGGTAAAGTTGGGATATGTTGATTGAAGATTCAAGAATTTGAAGTTCACATATATTCAACTATAAACATAGTGTTCAATTATTTTAAATTTATTACATTTTTTATATATAATATGTTAGAAAATATTTTATTTCCCTATTTTAGTGTTTACGTATATTCTCCTTTATTTTCCTTTATTCTCCATTAAGGAGAGAATTAATTGTAATATATGATATTCCCACTATATAAACCAGCTTGAGGCTGAGGAATAAAACACAACAGCTTTTTATTTATCTTCAATATGGTATCAAGAGCCCTAGTTTAGGATTTTCTTGTAAACTTTCCATAACTAGTGAAAAAAATTCTATTCAACCTACTTTCTTACCCGACCTACTTCACATAACTATTTATCACACTATGGAAATCGCAACAACATGTGGCCTTCCCTAGCACGGATCTACATCAGATCCAACCATGGCGAACAACCACCACCCGAGTTGGGCGGTAGCCGTGGAAATGTCAGCAACAGAGGACACAAAGGTGGTTGTAGTGACAGTGGTAACCGCGATGATGGTGGTTCTAGAAGAAACAACGATGGTCGCGAAAAGGGCATAGTAAAGGAATTGTTGTTGGTCACAAACAATGGAAGCAATAATGGAAACATAAACAACAATGTGTATGGTGGCAGTTATTCCAATATATGCGGAAATGACCAAGAGGGTTCCTTATACTCCCTCAAGTTCAATATTCCTAAGATTAATGTGAATAACTATATCTAATGGGCCCAAACTGTTCGCTTGGTATTGGATAGAAAAGACAAGCTTGGTTTCTTAACAGCAGCAGTAGATGAATCGGAAGAAGGAGACCCTTTTTATAAATAATGGAAATCAGAAAACTCCTTGATTATTGCATGGTTGGTAAGCTCTATAGAAACTGGAATAAGTAACTGTGATACGGTGGGAGAACTGACTTGAGGTTTTGCGTTTGTTTTCGTAAATGTTTCGGTTGAGCAAGAGTCGCCACCGACTTTTTATTTTATCCTAAGGAAAGGTTAAAAAGCACAACAAAAACCTTTGAGATGTTTTCTTGGGTTCGGGGAGTAGATTATAGAAAGGGAAGGTATTAGCATCCTTTCTATCCATGGTTATCCATGGGCTCTTAGTTACTTGCTTAGATCACTTGCCTTGCATTTTCAATTGTTTGAAATGGTGCTTTGTGTGTGGATTTTGAAAATGTTTTGAAAAGAGGCCAATGTGGTGGCAACCTTTGTAATGATCCATGTTAGGATGTATACAAAGATGTATGTCTTTTGAAAAAGTTTTCAATGTTTTTGAAAGTTGTTTTGAAAGTGTTGTGATGTGTGTTTTGAAAAATAGGCAAGTGTTTTTGTTTTGCAAGTTGGCAAGTAACCAAGAGTTTGTCTACTTTAAATTTCTCAAAGATCTTTGCTATGTTTTAAACCTTTTAACAATTTTGTTCCACCATTGTATTTGGTGGACAATCTTGTGTTAGGATGTGAACGGGACGGGCGCGGGTCATCGTTTAGACCATGATTGCAATGGTGCCAAGTATCTTTGGGCAATTTTTATTTTAAGGGACTTGATCATTTTTTAGGCAACCTTTGAAAGCGTCATCGAGAGACTATGATCATTTGATTGTTTTGTTTTTGCCAAAGATACTTAACATGCAATATGGCCCAATATTGAAGGCAACAAGTGGAATACCCTAGGGGTGCAAGTGTGATGAGTGTTGTCCATTTTCATGCTTGTTTATCTTGAATTTAGGTCAAACTATTTGTTATTTTTGATTTGCATACAAACCCTAATTCTAGCATGGCATAATTAGAAAGCTTTTAAATGCGAAAAATAAAAGGTCCTAAATTATTACAATGCAATATATGGGATGGGGGATACAAATGTTCAAATGGGGATGTTTTGACAAGAAAATAAATTCTAACTATTACATCCAATTTGAAATTCTACAAGGGATTTAATTACACAAGTATTCAATAAAATAAAAATAAATATGCAAAATGCAAAAATGGTTTTCATATGTATGTAAAAAAGTATTTATCATGTGTCAAATAAACAAAAATAAAAATGAATTAATTTTGGTATTTTTGGTATTTAGGGCAAAACCCTAATTTTATAAATAAAAAGTATTTATTATATAATATATGCAATATTTATTAATTATGTACAAAAAATAAATAAAAGAAGGTATTTTGTAAACAAAGTATTTTTGAGGTCAAAATATTAATAAAAATGAAATGTATTAATTCTTTGTATTTTCCCTAAATATACTAATAAATATATAAGTATTTTACATTATTTATTAAATATATATTATATGTACAGAAATAAAATATTTAATTTTATTAAAAATATATTTATTATAAAATGTTTTCAAGAGATAACATAAAATAAAAATCAGAAATAAAATATGTTTGTATTATTTTTTTGTATTTTAAAATAAAAGTATCTATATTTATTTATTTACAAAACTAAATAAAGCCAAATAAATATCAAAATAAATGCAAAAAATATGGGAAAAATAAATTTAATATTTTTTCATGCTTAAATAAAAATATGGAAACAAAATCAAAAGGAAAAAATGGAAAATGACAAGTAAAACTCAAAATGGGTCAGCGGGGTGCATGTGAAATACAGTGGTATGAAAAGGAAAAACAAATCTCAGGCCCAGCCCAAGACTCTGTCTTCTTCAACCTCCAGCATCTTTGTACAAAACACGTGCTTCTGTTATCTCAAGATTCTTGGACTTTTAGCACAAACTCACAACATGAAAAATGTTAAGCATCAAGCCACGATTCCATACATATAAAAAACTCAACCTAACTCTCAGAAATGAGAGAGAATTTCTCCATCCCTAATTCTTAACCTAAGTTTTTGTCAATGTTCAGGTTCAAAATACTCTCAACATATGCAATATAAATGGAAAGTAAAGATATATATAGCTTCAGGGACATGAGTAAAACATTTTTCATTCACAAACTTAGAGCTAACTCTTCCTATATTGAGAGATAGAAGTCCATGAACTTACCTGTTCATCTTGGATCGTGTCTGACAATGGAGGCACTTTCAAGGCAAAGTGAGTATTGGTACAACTTGCTTGAAGGTCAGGGATGCTTCTCCAACCTTTAGTTTGCTTTGAAACTAAGTGAATCAAGCTATAGCAATCCACCTGCAAAATAGAAAATGTGAAAATGGTGAAGTTGGTTAGAGGTGTTACAGTCTGCTTCCAAGGCTTGGGACAGTTTGTATGGATGGTAGGGAATGTGTTTGAACTGGTTTGGATGAAAATGCACGAGTGGATCGAGCTATGGGATTCAAACTGCAGCTTATGCCCTGTTTTTGCAATTTTATGGTGTTTCTGTGAATGGGGAGGTATTGAAGGTGATAGGCTCGTGTTTCAGCTCAGTTATGTTGTTTAGAATGTGTGTAATAAGTTTGTCTAAGCTTAGGTTTGCAGCAATGAGAGTTGGTGTATGTTATGCAAGTTTCTTCACACTTAAGCAAGAAAATGTCAACTTGGTTTCTAGGCCAGTACAATGCCTCTATCTATGCTGCACATTTGAGTCTTGATTAGTGGGATATGTCTATGCCTTTGTGCCTCAAACATCTGCATTGTACCTCATAGATTGCAAAGTTGACATAAAGTAACACTTTACAAAAATGGATAATATGCTTTTTCTTATTAAGGCTTAATCTTGTATGCAATGCTTAAACACACAAGGTAAGACTTAAACATGAAGGATTAGCATTAAATTTATGAGTGTGGATGGGATAAAAGACCTGTAATCTAGCTTAGAGCATGCTGAGTTCAAAAATGCAAAGTTATGGACATGTAAATTGGCCATGAACAAAGTGAGTTTTGCCCATATTGCCAAATTCGATTCTCCCTAACCACAAGGTTGTTTGATGAGTTCTTGGACATTTTGGAAAGCTTGGAATGTGTACTACAATCCATACTTGTAATGCAAATTGAAATTCCAAGTTGAAGCATGTGAAAAGTAGCCATGAAGTTAGGCAAAAATCCTGCCTAGAATAGGTCAAAATTTTTCTAAGTTAAGAATGTTTTGCACCCTTGTTCCAAAAATCATAACTTGAGCTACAAGCTTCTTTTGAGGAAACTTTGTGAATCAAAGTTGTAGATTTTGCAATGGACTACAACTTTCATGTTTTGACTTTTGTTTGAATCCAAATGCATTTTGATGAAAAAATGGGACAAAGTTGGGAAAAAATTAGGAATTTTCATAACTTAGAAAAATTCTAAGTTATGAAAATTCTTCATTTTAAACCCCAATTTGCAATTTTGGGTTTCTTGATGAACAAGTTTCATATTTTGACATTTTTTGATGAAAAATGAATCTTGACACTTGATTTTGACCAAAAAGTCAAAGTTTGACTTTTCAGTATACAGTAAAAAATTGATCAATTGACTGGAAAATTCATCTGTCAATCTTGTGCATTTGGGATCTTTTGAACTTGTTGAACATGTCAAGACAATTCCATTGGGTCCTTGAGTCCATATGTGAGCTTGGTTTGCCATTGGCTAGGTCAAATAGTCAAAAATTGCCTTTGTGCAGTTAAAACCCTAAAAATGACCATTTTGCCCTTTTGGTGATCTGATCAAATTTCTTGTGGAATGGTGATCCAAACTTGATCAAATGGTCCATATGAGTTCATAATGTTGATGTGGGTCAAAAAACATGAGGTTTGACTGTCAACTGGCCACAGTTGACTTTTTCTCCAATACAACTGATTTCTAGGTCAACTGTCCAATTGACTGGGCAAAGTTTGAGATCAAGACTTGAAACTTGGTATGGATAAACTTGGGAGTCCAATCATGAAGCATGAAAGTCACTTTAGGCATTTTAGGTTAAAACATCTTTGTGCAACCACAAACCCTAATTTGGGTCAACAGTGCAAGGAGAAGTCTTGAGCAGAGGAAACCCTAGCTGGATCTTGAGTTCCCAGGGTCTTGTGATGAGAAAATGTTGAGGAAATGGGAGTGCAAATTTTGGGGTACAACAGTTGCCCCTGTTCAATCTTCTTGGACCTGAAGAGTTAGATTGACAAGTTTGCCTTTCGCGACTCGAGGGTGGAAGGAGATTGGACACTAGAGTGCCCGGAAATTTGCACTCGCATGTTGGAGCATCAACAATGTGATGGCGGGAATGGGCTTATAGATGCCATCTAGAGATGTGACAGAACCTTGTCAGGAATGGGCTTATAGATGCCATTTGGTAGTGTTGATCGCGTAAGAGATTCCTTAGCGAGAACTTGTGTTCTTTGAGAAAGGAAGATGTTTTCCTGGCTTGTTACAGGTGTTGATCTTTAGTCTCTTCATGCAGATATGCCCTGGCTAGATACAGGTATCTAATCTACAATTGGTTGTTCACAGATGTGCCCTAGCTAGATACAGGAATCGAATCTGGAACTGTTGTCGACAGATGTGCCGTGGCTGGATACATGTATCGAATCTGGAATTGTCGTCTACAGATATGCCCTAGCTGGATACAGGAATCGAATCTGGAATTAGATGCTCACAGATGTGCCCTGGCTAGATACAAGTATCGAATATGGAATTGCAAAAGGTTGGTAGAGATAGCTTTCCTGGCTAGATACAGGTGTAGACCTCTGACCGGAGAATGAAGGATAATTTCCTGGCTTGTTACAGGGGTTGATCTTCAAGCTCTTCATGCAGATATGCCCTGGCTAGATACAGGTATCGAATCTACAATCCATCATTCACAGATGTGCCCTGGCTAGATACAGGTATCGAATTTGGAATTGTGATAGTTGATAGTAATCATCCTTGGATTGACTTTTCCTGAAAAGGCAAAACATTAGTTATATGAAATGTCATGATGTGCATGATGCTCGAAATGAGAATAGTGTTGTATGCACTTTATCATGTATGCAAGCAGGATGTATGAAATGTGAAATGTCTATGAATGTACTTTCGTCTAGGAAAATAAATCCTTGACGGCTGGCCAGGAAATCAAATCCTGGGCTGATGTTGAAGAGTAGAGTTCTTCGTTTCCGCTGGGGATGATGGTTGCAAGAATAAACCGGTAGGAGAAGATGACTCCGTTGGGGAATAAACTTGTTGGAGAAAATACTCTGAGGGGAATTACTCTGTGGGAAGAGATACTTCGCCGAGGTTTTAATGAGAACTCCGCTGGGAATTTCAACGATAAACTCCGCTGGGGATTTTGCTGATAAGTTATGTTGGGGAATTTTGATGAACTCCACTGGGGATAGGCAGAACTTTGCCGAGGACGATCTTTCCGTGGTTATTAGCTGAGGATAACCCAGTTATAAGCTCTTATGAGGAATAACTTTGAATAAAGTCTGGGAGAGACGTCCGTACTCTGCAGGGGGTAAGCTTCCAAAATCTACTGGGGATATGGATTCCACTTTCCTGGAGAAACTTTCAGACTGTACTGGGGTGTTGGTATTCCGCCGGGGAACAATCTTAGATTAAGACTGCCGGGGATGCTTGTTGAGGAATGTTTGTACTCCGCTGGGGAATGCTGAGATATTCTGGGGATTCCCAACTTCCTTAAGGCTGACAATAGACTAGACTCTGCTTGGGGAGAATATCACCGACTTGCTAGGGGAATATTGTGCCTTTCCAGGGCTGATAGGAAACCAACTCTTCTTGGGGAAAGTATTGCTGAATCTTGTCTTACTCTGTGGGGAGTTGAAGTGACTTGGTTACATTCTTCAGCCGAATCTACATTGGTACCTTGGTGGACAGAGTAACTAGACTGCTTGGACAATTCTGAACTGCCCCTGTTTCTGATGTCATCTGTAATTAGTCTTTGGTTTCATATGCAAGTATTTATGATTAGCAATTAATGGCAAATGCATATATCAAAAATGAACATTGGACGTTCTTCGCAAAACAAAACAGAAAAAGGAAAAACAATGGATAATTTGTCTAAAAAATTGAATTTGTATTGATTTTGAAATTTGCCTGTACATAGGCGTTTTTGTACAAGAGGCTGACGTCCTAGTAAGAGAACGCTGCCGAATAACATTGAGTTTATACAATTTTGAAAAGGAAACAAAACAACTATGTGAAAAAAAATAATCCCATTGGGTTCCAATTCTGCTATCGCCTTTATGTCTTCAAGCGTCTCATCGCTTTGCTGCTTAGTTGAAGATGAAGCTGATTGATCGATGCCGAAGTCCGAGCCCTGATAGTTGATGTCGAATTCTGGATGCAAGGTGATCCAATGAGACATAGTGTTATGCTTTATCCCTAACTTTTGCCTGGACCGCCCTTTCGGGTTTTCAGTCCACCGGGATACCCATTTTTACCTAAGCCGCCTTTTCAGGTTTTCGACTTGCCGGGTGTACAGATTTTTTTTATTTTCATCCCTTATTTTTGCCCGAACCCTTTTGGTTCGCCGGGAAGCCCTTATTTTTGCCTAGGCGTGTCAACCTAGCGGGTCTTTTTATTCATGCGTAGTATCTTTTTACTATGTCTGCATTAGCGGGGTGAGGAAGGTCGTCACCATCCATGGTGGTTAGAATCATAGCTCCTCTTGAGAAGATATGTTTAACCACAAATGGCCCTTCGTATGTAGGGGTCCATTTACCCCTGGGATCACTTTGAGGGAGAATGATGCGCTTGATTACCAGGTCTCCGACTTGATACTCTTGTCGTCTGACTTTCTTGTTAAATGCCCTGATCATCCGTTTTTGGTACGTTTGACCATGACAAATAGCAGTAAGTCTCTTTTCGTCAATTAGGTTTAACTGATCAAGCCGAGTCTGGATCCAGTCATCTTCGCTAAAGTCTGCATCTTTCATTATCCGGAGAGAGGGTATCTGGACTTCAATAGGCAAGACTGCCTCCATGCCATAGACCAAGGAAAAGGGAGTTGCCCCTGTCGACGTCCGTGCTGAGGTGCGGTAACCATGAAGAGCAAACGGTAACATTTCGTGCCAATCTTTGTAGGTCACTGTCATCTTCTGCACAATCTTCTTGATATTCTTATTCGCTGCCTCTACAGCCCCATTCATCTTTGGCCGGTAAGGAGAAGAGTTGTGGTGCTATATCTTGAATTGCTCGCAGAGCTCAGTGATCATTTTGTTGTTAAGATTGGTACCATTATCCGTAATGATCCTCTCAGGTATACCGTAT
This sequence comes from Vicia faba, assembly GCA_948472305.1. Taxonomy (NCBI): domain Eukaryota; kingdom Viridiplantae; phylum Streptophyta; class Magnoliopsida; order Fabales; family Fabaceae; genus Vicia; species Vicia faba. The sequence goes on from OX451735.1 coordinate 330,131,862, forward strand.
CGACATATCAGGTTGTGCCGAATGAATCGTGCCACGACGCTCTTGGTTACAGTGGCGTAGGAAGCTGCTTCAACCCACTTTGTGAAGTAATCAATCGCTACCAAGATGAATCGATTCTCGTTGGATGCCGTAGGTCGGATCTCGCCGATCATATCAATGCCCCACATTGCAAAAGGCCAAGGTGCTGTCAAGACGTTCAGAGGAACAGGGGGAACGTGCACCTTATCAGCATAGATCTGGCATTTATGACAAGTTCGTGAGTGTTGGTAACAGTCGGCTTCCATTGTGGACCAGAAATATCCTGCCCGAAGGATTTTCTTTGCCATGGTATGTCCACTGGAATGTGTTCCGAAGGTACCCTCATATAGCTCTGCCATGATCTTCTCTGCTTCAGTCTTATCCACACAACGCAGTAGGGTTGAGTCATGGTTTCGCTTGTAGAGAATGCCATTGCTGAGGAAGAACTTTGCTGCGAATCTTCTCAGAAACTTCTTGTCGTTAACGGATGCACCCTCGGGGTATTCTTGAGCTTCCAAGTACCTCTTCACTTCATGATACCAGGGTTTTTCTGTTACCTCTTCAGCTTCGAGATCGCAGCAGTATGCAGGTTTGTCCAATTTCCAGATAATGATCCGGGGAGCCTCATTGTCCCATTTGACTTTGAATATAGAAGACATCGTAGCCAACGCGTCCGCTAACTGATTCTCCTCTCTTGGGAAGTGTTCAAAAGTTATTTCTTCAAAGTGGGGAAGCAATGTCAGTATATACTCCTTGTAAAGAATAAGATTTGGGTGTTTCGTATCCCACTCGCCTTCGATCTGATTGACCACGAGAGCGGAATCTCCAAAGACACTCAGAAACTTGATCCTTAAGTCAATTGCAGCTTGAAGACCCATGATACATGCCTCATACTCCGCCATGTTGTTGGTGCAGTTGAAACATAACCGAGCGGTGAGTGGAGTATGAGTGCCTTTGGGGGATATGATCACAGTGCCGATACCATTACCCAAAGCGTTTGAGGCTCCGTCAAAATGCATAGACCATCGGGATCCTTCCTCAGGTCCTTCATACGGCCTAGGTACTTCACAATCAGTTACTACCATGATATCTTCGTCTGGAAATTCAAAGTTCAACGACTGGTAATCGTCCACAGGTTGGTGTGCCAAATGGTCTGCCAATACACTTCCCTTGATTACTTTTTGAGTCGTGTACTGGATGTCATATTCTGTCAAGATCATTTGCCATCTTGCTATTCTTCCGGACAGAGCGGGCTTTTCGAATATGTACTTGATTGGATCCATTTTTGAAATCAACAGAGTAGTGTGAGTCAACATATACTGTCTCAGCGGGCGAGCAGCCCATACCAGAGCGCAGCAAGTTTTCTCGAGCAGTGAGTACCGAGTCTCACAGTCGGTAAACTTTTTGCTCAGGTAATAAATAGCGTGCTCTTTTCGGCCAGACTCGTCATGCTGCCCCAGCACACACCCCATTGAGTTGTCAAGTACTGTCAAGTATAAGATTAGAGGTCTCCCTTCAACCGGTGGCATAAGAATGGGTGGTTATTGGAGATACTCTTTGATCTTTTCGAAAGCAGCCTGACATTCATCATTCCAACGTACTACTTGATCTTTCTTCAGTAGCTTGAAGATTGGTTCACAGGTAGCAGTTAGATGCAAGATGAATCGGGCAATGTAGTTCAGACGTCCCAGAAAACCTCTGACTTCTTTCTCTGTCTTGGGAGCTGGCATCTCTTGTATGGCTTTCACCTTGGCAGGGTCCACTTGAATACCTTTGTCGCTTACAATGAAACCTAGCAATTTTCCCGATCTTACCCCAAAGGTGCATTTGTTTGGGTTCAACCTCAGTTTGTACAACTTCATACGGTCAAACAGCTTCCGTAGATGGTCAAGGTGTTCCTCCTCAGTTTGGGACCTTGCAATCATATCATAGACATACACTTCTATTTCATGATGGATCATATCGTGAAATAAATCAACCATAGCACGTTGGTAAGTTGCCCCAGCATTTTTCAACCCAAATGGCATGACCTTGTAGCAAAAGGTGCCCCACTGAGTAACAAAAGTGGTCTTCTCCATGTCTTCAGGAGCCATCTTGATCTGATTATAACCGGAGAAGCCGTCCATGAAGGAGAATACCTTATGCTGAGCAGTGTTGTCAACCAGGACGTCGATATGAGGCAGAGGGAAATCATCCTTGGGGCTGGCCCTATTCAAATCCCTGTAATCAACACACATTCGGACCTTACCATCTTTCTTCGGTACCGGAACCACGTTGGCAACCCACTGAGGGTAAGAAGTCACTGCTAGAAACCCGACATCAAACTGTTTCATAACCTCAGCTTTGATTTTCTTGGACATCTCTGGACGCATTCGGCGGACCTTTTGTTTTACCGGAGGGCAATCTTCCTTGGTAGGCAGGTGATGAACCACAATGTCAGCATCCAAACCAGGCATGTCTTCGTAAGACCAAGCAAAGATTTCCATGTAGTCATGCAGCATCTGAATCAACCGTTGCTTCACACTGAGCTCTAGATTAGCGCTGATCTTGACTTCCTTTCTACCTGTCTCCATACCTAGATTTACCGTTTCCACTGGCTCTTCATGTGGCTGAATGGCCCTCTCTTCCTGGAGTAGTAGTCTTGCAAGTTCACCAGGCACTTCGCAATCATCTTCACCTTCGTCTTCGGCCAAATTGATCGGATTTTCGAAGTCATAACTGGCGGTAGCAGAGTCGTTACCAGTGAGATCCAGAGTGGATTGAAACCTGTATAAGTGAGTGTGTGTAAATATAGCTGTTTTGCAATATATGATAAAGAAAGAAAAGGAGCACAAGATTTGAAACGCAACAAACGTCCAATGTTTTGATTAATGATATATGAAAATGTCATACAAAAGCCCTCATAAATGGAGCCACTATGCCCCGGGTAGGACACCGAGCCATAAAAGTTTCAACATATTGTTTGTTACAAATTGAAAACAAAAGAGTTTATTACTGAGTGACAAAAGTAATAGGGGTGAAGTCTTTGGCAGTCCAGTTGCTTGGTCCATTGTCGGTTGTTGGGTAGATCCAGCTGTCAAATTCTGATTCTTCCATGCCGTCTTCAATAGCATTCACTCCCGGGTTGGTGATGAACACGGGAGGTCTTCCAATCCTTGCTTTGCGAACAGCCCTCTGAGCCTCTGCAGTGAAGCCCAAACCAAACTTGTCGGTCTTCGGAGTAAAGTCAGGAAGTCGGCCCCAATTTGCACATTCACCCTTCTCAATCACAGCCCGGGCATCCTTTAAGGAAGCCATCTTTAAAGGAGGGTCTTCAATTACAGTTTCAGCTGACGCCAGCGTCTGAGGCACCTCTTCAAAGTGTTGAAAGGGGGTTTCGATGAACTCCCCGTCCATTTCTATGTATCAGAACGAGTTTAAGTGGCTGACCATATACTCCTCTTCCCCTTGAATTGTAACAATCTTTCCTCTAACCGGGTACTTAAGCTTTTGATGTAGTGTGGAGGTCACAGCTCCGGCCTTGTGAATCCATGGACGACCCAGCAAACAAGAGTAGGATGGACGGATGTTCATCACATAGAAAGTAGAATCAAACACCTGAGAACCAACCCGGATTGGAATGTCAACCTCGCCATGTACCATCCTCTTCGAACCGTCAAAGGCTCGGACAACAATGTTACTAGGCTTGAGCTCCAGACCCTCACAATATAGCCTGTCTAGGGCCTTCTTGGGTAGTACATTCAATGAAGAACCGGTGTCTACCAACACATGGGCAAGAGTAGTGCCCCTGCATTCAATAGAGACATGCAGGGCGTCATTATGGTTCTTTCCTTTTGCAGTCAGATCGGCGTCAGAAAAGCCCAGACCATTATCGGCAGTCAGGTTGGCCACACAATCAGTAAATTGATCAGCAGATGTTTCTTGCGGCACATGAGCCGTCTTCAGGAAGGAGATCAGGTCCTTTGCATGGGCCTCTGAACACAACAGCAATGATAGCATAGAAATTTTTAATGGGGTGTGCCCCAACTGCTCAACAACATTGAAATCACTTTTCTTGATAATCTTGAGAATCTCCTCCATCTCTTGCTGGGAGGCTTCGACAGCGGTTGTCTTTGGCGCCTTCGTCAAGGCAGGCAAATCAGCAGCAACCCCTTTGCCCCGAGCATTAGAGGACTCGGCGGCAGGGGTAGAAACAGGAACTTGTTTAGGAAGGGAAACATGCACACTTGCGGGTGTGATGATAAGAGGTTTCTGAATAACTGGTGGCGAAATATCTGGTGAAAACAGCCTACCACTGCGAGTAATCTTGGCAGGCCCGGTGATGTTGCTAATACCAGTACTTGTATCAAACTTTTGCTTCACTCCAAGCACATAAACATCTGCCCCATAGTGCCATGGGACAGCTTTGTCGGATGTATAGGGGAGGGCCCCCGGAACTGTAATGATGATGGGAGCAAACTTCTGAGTGGACGTAATTTTGACAGGCTTTTTTGAAGGAGCCTTGGGAGGTTTGTTGAAAATAGTGACAATAGAAACTTCTTCGGCAGGGACAGCAGGAACGACAATCTTCTCGAACAAGATTTCTTTGCTATCCATCAGGCTTTGGATACCTGATTTCAGCAAAGGACAACCAAAAGGCGAAACAGCACATAGAAGGCAATCTTCACCACATCCCGGAAATAAACCGGCTAGCAACAGATTCCTTTTAACAGTTGATAACGGAGTAACAATCTCTTCCACGGAGGCTACATATCGGTCTTCTTCCACAGCATTCACTCCATGCTGGGGCATGGGAGCAGTCACAACATTGGGCCTTTCGGGTGCCTCAAACTGTATTTCCTTAGCATCAATAAGGTCTTGAACCTTATTCCTCAGAGCCCAACAATCGTCCGTAGTGTGCCTGGGGCTATCAGAGTGATAAGCGCAACGGGCATTGGGGTTGTACTTCGGAGAAGCTGTGTTCACCACCTTTGGAGCTTCCTTGACAGTTACCAGATTGGTTGATAGTAGTTGCGGCAAAATCTGAGACAGGGTCATACTAAGCCGAGTGTACTGCCTCTTGGGCCTCTCACCCCTTTGTTGATTATACTGCTGAGGAGCAGCAACAGGCTTTGAAATTACCAATGCATTGACGGCTTGGCGGCGTTCCGTCTTAACTTGTCTTCTAGGACCATAAACAGCACTAGCTTCCTTCTTGAAAGGCTTCTTTTCAGTACTAGCAGCGACACCTTTCTGTATCTTTCCCGACTTGATACCAGCTTCTATCCTCTCACCAGTCAAAATCAAATCTGTAAACCCAGCTGAAGAATTACCAATCAGATGATTAAAGAATGGACCAGACAAGGTCCCAAGGAACATATCAACAAGTTCACGGTCAGTCAAAGGAGGCTGCACCCTGCCAACCAGGTCTCTCCACTTTTGCGCATACTCCTTGAATCCTTCGCCCGTCCCTAATGACATACCCTGAAGTTGGGTACGCGTAGGAGCGAGGTCAGAATTATACTGATACTGTTTATAAAATGTGGTGGCCAAGTCTTCCCAGTTTCGGATACTGGCTCCATCCAGCTGATAGAACCACTCGAGTTGAGCCCCTGAAAGGCTATCTTGAAAGAAATGGATCCAAAGGTTCTTGTCTGCAGTGTAAGGTTGGATCTTCCTTACATATGATCTGAGATGCATTTTCGGGCAGGACATCCCGTCATACCTTACAAAAACTGGCACTTTGAACTTCGGGGGGATCACAATTCCAGCAACTAATCCCAAATCTTCGAAATCTAAGCCGGGAACTTTCTGAAGCTCCATAGCTGCCAACCTGTCTTCCAAGCCTTTGTACTTATCATCAGCGGGCGGGTATTGTTGATCAGAGTAGTCTTCGTCCTCTTCAGCCTCCTCTTCCTCAACCTCGGATTCGGAAGGTACCGCAGCCGCATTCCCTTTACTGGTTCCTTCTTCAGACGTAGGGGGAAATTCAAGCACTCTTCTGGCTTCACCCTCAAACCTTCTCCCTAGGGTAGCCACCCCGATTCTCTTCTTCTTCTTTTTCAGTTAGTCTTTGTTCCCCAGCAGGGCTTTCAGATCTTCCTGACCCTTAGCCAAGGTCATCAGGAGTTGTTGAAACTGTGCGTTTTGAGACTGCAAGTCCTTGACCGTTTGTTCGAGATCCATCCTACTGAAATAAACAGCAGAAAGATAAGGAAACCTGGTGTGGAGACCTGCTTATGCACATGATGAATGGTATGCTTATGTATGCAATGCATTCAAGGATTTAGAACATTCAAAATTGTTGCAAACAAAAAAGAACGCACGTCATATTAATAAGAAGAGATTTGTCAGTACATAAATGCCCCATGGGCCAAATATTATAAAAAACTTCTCAAGGTAAAAAGACATTGTGCATCCTCTTTGGTGCGATGTAGGTGTTGAGAGTCTCTTCCTCATGGAGTCGGCGGGTAAGCTCTAGAACCTTCTTCTCACTGGCGTAGAAGCTGGCTTCAAAAGTGTTTCGTTCCTCCTTGAGTTGGATCCAACTCTTCTGCATCTCCTCCCATGATGTAGGCATGTCAGGATATAGGATGGTGTAGGGAACCTCTCCTTCCGTAACGGGCTCTTTAATCACAGGGAGAACATGAGGATAAGGCATCATTAGACTCTGGGCTCGGGCTCGTACCCACTTGAGGTAAGGCTCAAGAGGGATGGAGTTCTTGTGCCCCAGTGTCTTGCTGTCAACTTTGTTAGGCATCCTCCAAGCTCTGATGAATCTTTGGCGAAGTCTTTGCGCATCGTTGTCGAAGTCAAAAACTAGGTCCGGAATCAACATGTCGTGAGGGCCATCTCTTCGTGCATAACCAAATTGTCTCAAAGCTAGACAAGGGTTGTAGGTAATGCCTCCCCTAATGCCAAGTAATGGAACATTAGGGAACTCTCCACAACGATCGATGATGATGACATTTTCTCTGGACCGAGAACACCAATGTACATCAGAGTGAGTGAGGGTCATCAACCTTTGTGACCACCTTAAGCCTTGGTCATTCTTCAGGACAGATTGTGGAAGGTGTGAAATAAACCACCTTGCAAGGAGAGGAGTACATCACATGAGAACACCCCTCTTTCTCATTGTTCGAGTGTAAAATGAGTGAAGAATGTCCCCAAGCAATGTTGGTATTGGATTTCTGGATAAGAAGATCTTGACGGCGTTGACATCTACAAGCTGGTCAGGATTTGGGAACAAGACCAACCCATAGATAAGGAGTGCCACAATTTCTTCAAAGGCTTGTAGGTCCAATGAATTCCAACATTCTTGTGCCTTCTCAAACAAGAATTTGGCTAAGAAACCTTTGACACCGCTTCTAGTTTCCCAATGCCCCTTGATGTCAGATGGCTGTAGATGTAGTGCTCGAGCAACATCTTCAGGCTTTGGTTCCTTTTCCGTACCGTTGTAGGGTAGTTGATTAAGGATAGGAATTCTCAGGAGTTGAGAAAATTCCTCCAAAGTGGGCACCAACTGGTAGTCAGGGAAAGTGAAACAGTGGTGAAGAGGGTCAAAGAACTGGAACAACACCTTCATCATGTCCTCTTCAAGGTTGGTGTTGACTAAGCTGAGCAGTCTACCATGTCTTTCACTGAAGGGAGAGCTTTCCGGAATTCTGGATGTGAGCTCCTTGAGTTGAGGAGGGATTCTCACAAGGTTGACCTGGATAGTTTTCCTACGAGGAATTTCCATGACCTACAAAACAAGAACAAAGATGAAGATCTAAACCCTTGAAATGGTTAGTGAATGCATATGATGTTTTATGATGTTCATGATGTATGCACAAAACATATGTACAAGCAAATCACACCAAACCCTAGTTTCAGGCTTGCATGAGGTTTTATAGGTAAGTACCCTCTTGAGTGTAGTTGGCTTAAAAACCTGTCCTATAAATAGTAACCAGGTTCTAAGGAGCTCAATATCACTGGATTGTTTTCATTGTTCATCGTTTTGGTTTAGCCACTTAACTAGCGACCAAAATATTCCAAGAAAACAACCCTCAATGAGTGTAGTATCGATATCTACCAACTTCGGACTGTACCAAAGCCGGTCATCTCACTACCCCTAATGAAAGGCCAAGATGGTCAAGTAAGGTTCTAGGTCATTAGTGCTTAGTGACATCACTCAGCGGCCCCGTACTCTCCTTGATTGAACTCAAGGGTTATCGGTACTCACAAATATGTCGCACTAATATAGCTATTGCTTCAACCGTGTCGGTATACCCCGCACAGTTTCCACAATGTATTGCTATCTATGAATGTTTCCCCAAATCCGGGTGTAGGATTGCAAACCCAAACAAGAGAGCCAAGATATAAAGCAATCAAAACAAAAAATTAGTCATGCAAGAGGGTGATCTAAGCCCTAAGGTTACTCCACTTTAAAGAAATCCCTAGCAGAGTCGCCAGTTCTGTGATACGGTGGGAGAACTGACTTGAGGTTTTGCGTTTGTTTTCGCAAATGTTTCGGTTGAGCAAGAGTCGCCACCGACTTTTTATTTTATCCTAAGGAAAGGTTAAAAAGCACAGCAAAAACCTTTGAGATGTTTTCTTGGGTTCGGGGAGTAGATTATAGAAAGGGAAGGTATTAGCACCCTTTCTATCCATGGTTATCCATGGGCTCTTAGTTACTTGCTTAGATCACTTGCCTTGCATTTTCAATTGTTTGAAATGGTGCTTTGTGTGTGGATTTTGAAAATGTTTTGAAAAGAGGCCAATGTGGTGGCAACCTTTGTAATGATCCATGTTAGGATGTATACAAAGATGTATGTCTTTTGAAAATTTTTTCAATGTTTTTGAAAGTTGTTTTGAAAGTGTTGCGATGTGTGTTTTGAAAAATAGGCAAGTGTTTTTGTTTTGCAAGTTGGCAAGTAACCAAGAGTTTGTCTACTCTAAATTTCTCAAAGATCTTTGCTATGTTTTAAACCTTTTGACAATTTTGTTCCACCATTGTATTTGGTGGACAATCTTGTGTTAGGATGTGAACGGGACGGGCGCGGGTCATCGTTTAGACCATGATTGCAATGGTGCCAAGTATCTTTGGGCAGTTTTTCTTTTAAGGGATTTGGTCATTTTTTAGGCAACCTTTGAAAGCGTCATCGAGGGACTATGGTCATTTGATTGTTTTGTTTTTGCCAAAGATACTTAACATGCAATATGGCCCAATATTGAAGGCAACAAGTGGAATACCCTAGGGGTGCAAGTGTGATGAGTGTTGTCCATTTTCATACTTGTTTATCTTGAATTTAGGTCAAACTATTTGTTATTTTTGATTTGCATACAAACCCTAATTCTAGCATGGCATAATTAGAAAGCTTTTAAATGCGAAAAATAAAAGGTCCTAAGTTATTACAACGCAATATATGGGATGGGGGGTACAAATGTTCAAATGGGGATGTTTTGACAAGAAAATAAATTCTAACTATTACATCCAATTTGAAATTCTACAAGGGATTTAATTGCACAAGTATTCAATAAAATAAAAATAAATATGCAAAATGCAAAAATGGTTTTCATATGTATGTAAAAAAGTATTTATCATGTGTCAAATAAACAAAAATAAAAATGAATTAATTTTGGTATTTTTGGTATTTAGGGCAAAACCCTAATTTTATAAATAAAAAGTATTTATTATATAATATATGCAATATTTATTAATTATGTACAAAAAATAAATAAAAGAAGGTATTTTGTAAACAAAGTATTTTTGAGGTCAAAATATTAATAAAAATGAAATGTATTAATTCTTTGTATTTTCCCTAAATATACTAATAAATATATAAGTATTTTACATTATTTATTAAATATATATTATATGTACAAAAATAAAATATTTAATTTTATTAAAAATATATTTATTATAAAATGTTTTCAAGAGATAACATAAAATAAAAATCAGAAATAAAATATGTTTGTATTATTTTTTTGTATTTTAAAATAAAAGTATCTATATTTATTTATTTACAAAACTAAATAAAGCCAAATAAATATCAAAATAAATGCAAAAAATATGGGAAAAATAAATTTAATATTTTTTCATGCTTAAATAAAAATATGGAAACAAAATCAAAAGGAAAAAATGGAAAATGACAAGTAAAACTCAAAATGGGCCAGGGGGTGCATGTGAAATACAGTGGTGTGAAAAGGAAAAACAAATCTCAGGCCCAGCCCAAGACTCTGTCTTCTTCAACCTCCAGCATCTTTGTACAAAATACGTGCTTCTGTTATCTCAAGATTCTTGGACTTTTAGCACAAACTCACAACATGAAAAATGTTAAGCATCAAGCCACGATTCCATACATATAAAAAACTCAACCTAACTCTCAGAAGTGTGAGAGAATTTCTCCATCCCTAATTCTTAACCTAAGTTTTTGTCAATGTTCAGGTTCAAAATACTCTCAGCATATGCAATATAAATGGAAAGTAAAGATATGTATAGCTTCAGGGACATGAGTAGAACATTTTTCATTCACAAACTTAGAGCTAACTCTTCCTATATTGAGAGATAAAAGTCCATGAACTTACCTGTTCAGCTTGGATCGTGTCTGACAATGGAGGCACTTTCAAGGAAAAGTGAGTATTGGTACAACTTGCTTGAAGGTCAGGGATGCTTCTCCAACCTTTAGTTTGCTTTGAAACTAAGTGAATCAAGCTATAGCAATCCACCTGCAAAATAGAAAATGTGAAAATGGTGAAGTTGGTTAGAGGTGTTACAGTCTGCTTCCAAGGCTTGGGACAGTTTGTATGGATGGTAGGGAATGTGTTTGAACTGGTTTGGATGAAAATGCACGAGTGGATCGAGCTATGGGATTCAAACTGCAGCTTATGCCCTGTTTTTGCAATTTTATGGTGTTTCTGTGAATGGGGAGGTATTGAAGGTGATAGGCTCGTGTTTGAGCTCAGTTATGTTGTTTAGAATGTGTGTAACAAGTTTGTCTAAGCTTAGGTTTGCAGCAATGAGAGTTGGTGTATGTTATGCAAGTTTCTTCACACTTAAGCCAGAAAATGTCAACTTGGTTTCTAGGCCAGTACAATGCCTCTATCTATGCTGCACATTTGAGTCTTGATTAGTGGGATATGTCTATGCCTTTGTGCCTCAAAGATCTGCATTGTACCTCATAGATTGCAAAGTTGACATAAAGTAACACTTTACAAAAATGGATAATATGCTTTTTCTTATTAAGGCTTAATCTTGTATGCAATGCTTAAACACACAAGGTAAGACTTAAACATGAAGGATTGGCATTAAATTTATGAGTGTGGATGGGATAAAAGACCTGTAATCTAGCTTAGAGCATGCTGAGTTCAAAAATGCAAAGTTATGGACATGTAAATTGGCCATGAACAAAGTGAGTTTTGCCCATATTGCCAAATTCGATTCTCCCTAACCACAAGGTTGTTTGATGAGTTCTTAGACATTTTGGAAAGCTTGGAATGTGTACTACAATACATCTTCGTAATGCAAATTGAAATTCCAAGTGGAAGCATGTGAAAAGTAGCCATGAAGTTAGGCAAAAATCCTGCCTAGAATAGGTCAAAATTTTTCTAAGTTAAGAATGTTTTGCCCCCTTGTTCCAAAAATCATAACTTGAGCTACAAGATTCTTTTGAGGAAACTTTGTGAATCAAAATTGTAGATTTTGCAATGGACTACAACTTTCATGTTTTGACTTTTGTTTTAATCCAAATGCATTTTGATGAAAAAATGGGACAAAGTTGGGGAAAAATTAGGAATTTTCATAACTTAGAAAAATTCCAAGTTATGAAAATTCTTCATTTTAAACCCCAATTTGCAATTTTGGGTTTCTTGATGAACAAGTTTCATATTTTGACATGTTTTGATGAAAAATGAATCTTGACACTTGATTTTGACCAAAAAGTCAAAGTTTGACTTTTCAGTATACAGTCAAAAATTGATCAATTGATTGGAAAATTCATCTGTCAATCTTGTGCATTTGGGATCTTTTGAACTTGTTGAACATGTCAATACAATTCCATTGGGTCCTTGAGTCCATATGTGAGCTTGGTTTGCCATTGGCTAGGTCAAACAGTCAAAAATTGCCTTTGTGCAGTCAAAACCCTAAAAATGACCATTTTGCCCTTTTGGTGATCTGATCAAATTTCTTGTGGAATGGTGATCCAAACTTGATCAAATGGTCCATATGAGTTCATAATGTTGATGTGGGTCAAAAAACATGAGGTTTGACTGTCAACTGGCCACAGGTGACTTTTTCTCCAATACAGCTGATTTCTAGGTCAACTGTCCAATTGACTGGGCAAAGTTTGGGATCAAGACTTGAAACTTGGTATGGATAAACTTGGGAGTCCAATCATGAAGCATGAAAGTCACTTTAGGCATTTTAGGTCAAAACATCTTTGTGCAACCACAAACCCTAATTTGGGTCAACAGTGCAAGGAGAAGTCTTGAGCAGAGGAAACCCTAACTGGATCTTGAGTTCCCAGGGTCTTGTGATGAGAAAATGTTGAGGAAATGGGAGGGAAAATTTTGGGGTACAACAGTAACCCTTACATGTTTTTGCCTTATACAAAGGATGTATGAGAAGTTGTTAAGGAAACATACCCTAATATTCAAAACTCCTCACAAATTTTTGGTTTAAAATCAAAGCTACGACATGCAAAGCAAGGTGACAGGAGTCTAACTGCTTATTATAATTGTAAGAACAAGATTTAGTTCTATCTGGACTTGACTTTTGATGATGACATTACATGGGTGATTAGATGACAATTTAGTACACTAATGGTTTGTTTAGTGTGTAGCTTTTGCTAACAGGTTCTGACTCTGAAGAATTGACGTGTGATGTCATCAGATTCTGGACTCAACACACTAAGAGATATAAGTGCATATGTCATTACTGAGAATGCTTTTAAGACAACGGTTCTGATGAAATTTAGTTTAAAGCTTATGATTGTGACTCTGAAAGAAGTGCTTCTTAAGGGTTCTCGAGCTCTGAAAATTCCAAGCTCTCTTGCTCCAAGGTTTTGAAGATTCTAAAGACAAGGTTTTGTTGAATAAGTTCTGAATATTCTGAAGATAAGACTCTAAAGATTAAGTGATGAAGACTCTGAAGACAAGGTTCTGGTGAACAAGTTCTGGAGACTCTAAAGACATGGTTCTGAAGACAAGGTTTTTTATCCTTCTAAGCATGCTTCAACTCTTACATATTCCGAAGCCTCTGGAGATTATAAGAGAAGATCAAAAGGTTTGCGTGAGAAATAATACAAGATCACTTCCTTCCACTACCTTGTTTTTATGGTGCAAGGACTGTACTATTGATACAATGTTGTCTACCATTCTCAGTGACCGTTGCTAGAAGACAACTATAAATTTTGGTATTCCTATTCTACTCTCCAACAGATTTCATTTTGGCTATAAAAGGAAGACTTGGATGAATTGGAAAACAATAAATTTACGCTGATTCAAATTGCTAAAATGCTACTGAGATTACTTTGTAAATCTTTTGTAAAGTTTTGTAAAGCAGGGAACTTTTGTTTGTAAACTTGCTAGCAAGGAATTATTGTTCATTAACTTGCTATTAACATTGTTGTGTTATTATATGTACTTCATTTATGTGTAATCTTCTTTCAAAAAGCAATCTTATAAACACACAAACTTTTATTCAACAATGAGTTTATTGTTCCTTGATAGACTACGGCTTTAGTCAGGATTCTCAAGAAGACATTGGTAGTTAGTCTTTGTGGTTGTAACATTGACGTTTAGTCTTTGTTTGTGTCTGTAATCAGTTTGGTTATAGTGGAGTAAGTCCTTGTTGAGAAAGGTAAATCACCTTTGTGGGTGGACTGGATTAACGTCATTAACAGTGAACCAGGATAAAAATGACTATGCTCATTTATTTTTTTTCTTGTGTTAACTTAAAGTGCTTGGTTTCAAAAAGATTTTATTTCTAAAAACCCAATTCAAACCCCCATTTCTTGTATTTCTTGCACCTTCAATAATGAGTTTTTGAGCTTATGGAAATTGTTGAATCTCTATTATGATGATAATTGAAGGTGTACGGAAGATAGTGTTATGTTTCTCAAGAGGCAGGAAAATGATCGTGTCTTCATGTTCCTTGTTGGGCTTAGTAAATACCTTGATGAGGTAAAGGGTAGAGTTCTAGGAAAAATACCATTGCCAACTCTTCGTGAAACTTTTGCAAAAATAAGAAGGGAGGAGGCACGATAAACTATTATAATGGGAAAGATACCAAAAAGCTCTGAATGTGAAGGGTCAACTTTGGCTACTAGGAACCTTGACGAAGGAAAAAGGTTAGACAAAGTTCCTTGGTGTGATCACTGCAAGCGCGAATGGCATACGTGTGAAACTTGTTGGAAGCTCAAAGGAAAACCTCCTAACTAGAAGAAGAAATGCGGTCTTTCATTTAAGGATAGTAATTTTGTTCAAGGGCATAAAATCTCTTCACCTTAGCTTCCACTCACTACAGAACAACTAGACAAACTATACAAACTCCTCGAGTCTCCAACTCTTTCTTGCTCTATAGAAATAAAAGGTAATTTTGTATTTCTTAGTGTTATTCCCAATCATACATGGATAATAGATTTAGGTGCCTCTGATCACATGACAGGTGAATCTACTTTGTTCTCTCTTTATAGTCCATGTGCATGTAATAAAAAATAAAAAATGCAGATGGCTCCTTTTCAACCATTGCAGATAAAGGGCCAGTTGTGTTGTCTCCAATGTTAACTCTCAAAAATGTTCTTTATGTTCCAAATTTATCATGTAATTTAATGTCCATCAGTAAATTAGCCCAAGATATAAATTGTCAAGCTAATTTTTTTCCCAATCTCTACTACCTTGTAATTGGACCTGCATCACAACTACCTTAAAAAAAATAAGTTCCTACTTTTAGTATTTTTATGTTTTGAATAATAAAGATGAAAATATTATGGTATGTCATTTAAGATTAGGCCATCCTAGTTTTCGTTACTTAAAACACTTGTGTTGCACCCCAAAATTTCCCCTATTCATTTTACCTTGTATGGCTTATGTTTCATCATACATACTCATACATTTTTTATATGTAATCAAGGTATTTCGGTTCCAAGTTCTCTACAAACTATGGAATATGGTTGTATTATCGATCAGTGTGAGGAGGGTCTCATATCCTCATTATGTTGATAACTAGGGCTATCGAGGCTTCTTAGGCCTTGAGACATCTTAACTGATTCTTTGTTTCATCAAAAGATTCAGGATTTGCAATTATTTCAAACTAAATTACATTTTTCCTCCTATCCATTGGCTCTTGGGCTAGAGTTGTTGATCACTGAAATGTGTGATGTCTTTCTTGACAGAATTCTTTGAATCATTATCTCCATTATGAGTATCATCTAAGTACACTTTTAGTTGTTGACTGAGTTCCATTAAAGGTTTTCTTCTTTAATTCCATTCTCATCTTTTTCAAAGATTCTTCAAGGACAAGTTACCATTGTTGGGCTCATTAATTAAAGAAAGATTAATTGAGGGTTTTATTAAGAGAATTCCATTGGGTCTCTAATGATCAAGAATGTTTTATTTGGGCTACTTGTTGGGCCAATCATATTAAGGATAGATATTGAAGTATGATATGCAAGAACTATTGAAAATGTTTGGGCTTTTAGAGTGCATCATGTTGGGCTTGTAGTTAGAAGTTATCCTTGGTTAAAGAAAATCATAAAGAGGTTGGATTTTAAATAAATGATATTGGAGGGAAATCATCTTATCCATTTGTTTCCTACTTAGAATATCTTGACATTTTGTCAAGTTTAGAGGTGAGCAGGAATTTAAAGATTTTGTTCTAAGATTCATAGCAAGGCAAATTTCAAATGCAATTCTTCTTTGATCAAAGTTCTATGTTGCATTCGAGATTCATGCTACCATTCAAATGTAACAAGTTTCGTTTTAATACATGGTTCATTCAAGACACAAAAGATACAATAACATTTCAAGTGTTCATGAGCTTAAATTTTCAAACATACAAGAGAAGGATTCAAACCTTTTTACATGGTCTAACTTCTAAACTATTTCATCAAATTACAAGAGGAATGTTTCTAAATTACAAAGAAAATCAAATGAACATTTGTCCTAAGAGAAACTAATCCATGATCAAGTCACTTGAAGATCCAAATTGCATCAATTCCCTTGACTTTCCTCCAAGACTTCTTCCTCTTTAAGATTTCCTCCAAACTCCTCCATTTTATCATGCTAGCCACGACCTTTCCTTCTACTGTGCCTTGCCATATTCATACATTCCTCACCAACACCTCATGAAACAAGAGAAAAGAAAGTTGTTAGTAAGAAATCAAAGCAATCAAGAACATTGAGCACAACCAAGAATTTGTCAAGAAAAAAGTTTTTCTCAATTCATCATTAGGGTATGGAAAGGACTCAGTTTTGGTTTATGGAGCTTGAATCAATCATGTTCTTAAATACAACAATAAGGCCTCATTGTTTTAATAATAATCAGAATTTCAGATTAATCATAGGCCAAATGACCTTTATTGCAAATCTCAAAAACATTTGGTTCACTAAAGAGGTTCAAAAGGCAAGTTATTACAAAAGCAGTAACAAGATCATCATGATTACAAAGCAGTACAAAAAGCTTTCAAAACAAGTTTAATTTTTAATCGATCCTCACCCTCTAATCCTTGTAACAAACTTTAGCATTTAAAGGCCAAGATTGTCTCAATCCCTAACTAACTTTCTCATCTCTAACAGAACTATAAAACAGAAAGTTCACACTGTTCATAGTCATTCTTCACATTCTAGAAGAATCACAGAAAAAAATCTCCACAAAATTCTCTCTGCTCTCTCAACTTCATGATTCATTTTCATCTTAACTCTCAAATTGCAACCTTCATCTTCAATCATATCCAAAATTCCAGAAAAGTATTTCAGAAATCAAGTTTCATTCACAAATATCACAAAACCGCAAGAAGCTTTCAAACACAAACCCTAACTCGTCATCATTTTCCTAAAGGCACAAACTCCTAAAATCAAAGAAATAAGAGGAGGAAAAGATTTGAATCAACGAATTCAAAAGAAGAAGAGAGATACAGTTACCGTCGCGAAGAGAAGAGAAGGAGGAATCTCAAATCATCGCCGGAAGGAGTCACCATTATTCTCCACCGATAAAACCTCTGATATTGCTTCAGAGAGGTTGTCTCAATGTTCTAGAGATTGGATCCTTCATCATCGTCATCAGTTTCCATCATCATAAGCACTTAGGGTTTTGTTTCCCCTATTTAAAACCTATGTGAAATAGTCAAGCATCTGCAAAATAAAATGTCAGATTAGTGTTCAGTATAAAGAGACAAATTTAATGATACAAGAAAATTAGAGATCATAACAAGTTTTCCGCTTGCCACCGCAGTCGTTGCAACGAGGAAATTTCTGGTGTGACGGCCATGTCTTCATCTCTGGCGAGCACTAGAGGAAGAGAGAAGAAAGAGAATGACGAGAGTGAGAGGAGAATGATGTTTTGTTTTGTTTGTTTAACAAAATTATTTTGTTAATTAATTTTGGATTATGTCACTAATCCGGAGGTGACAAGTTTCAATGTCCTTGTGGCTGCTTGTTGATTCAGTGCAGGTACCCTTACCATAGCTATCATGCACCCTGCCTCTTCAATTGCGAGATCAATCATCATCGTCATCCTTACAAATCAATGCTTCAGATCTTCACATCCACAGTCCACTCCTTATGAGGTAAGCCACATAATCTCACGTGTGTTCTCTGTCTAGCATGTGATGCACCCTCACCCTCGCAGCTGTCAAATCTTCATCAGATCTCATCATCATGATCAAGCGTTATAGCTGCGCACTTCTACCGTAGACTCCCTGGAACTCGCCACACAGGATCATGTAGAGGGCTTTTTTTTGACAACCTGGCTCAAATGTTCATAAGCCCAATGAAATGCTATCCAACACCCCCCCAATTGCTGATTTTATGCCCAATTTTATCTTTTTCTTTATATTTCTTTTTGTATTATTTGTTTAAATATTTTTCTTTAGAAATTAAAAATAAAAAATATATACTTTTGTTTCAAACAATTAATTAGATTGAAAAATGGTATTTGATATCATTAATTATTTTGTTAATTAATTTTATCAAATAAGATGGTTAAATTTAATTAGTTGTATAATTAATTTTGATTGGGTTGTATTGTTTGTTTGTTTAGACTTTTAATCATGTTGTCAATTTGATACATCCCCGTTCATAAACTTGTATCCACATCCCCATATGGTTTGTAATAGCATAGAATTTTATTTCTTTGTATGTTTTAATTTTTGCTCAAGTATGCATGTATCATCCAATTAAAACACATGGCATCCTCTTGGGCTCCTCATCAATGAGCAGGTATCCACCTACACATGCATACTTGCACATATTTCATAGCTTGGTCATGGGCTTTCTACGACGACAACTATTCGATCAATTGATCTAATTGGTCGTTTAGAATACTAGCATCATGCTAGTCCTCACTTTTTAGGAGCATGCATATAGCCACCTTGTATGGGCTCTTGATTTTTATCTTATGCATTGAAGCAACTCTCTTCTCTCCCCTTGGTCCATATACCAAGAATTTTCTTAAAGGGTCTCATAGTTGAGTTTGGGCATGGCCATTTTCACGAGATTAATCAAGTTTTTCCCTTTGTTAATCATAACCCGAATCAATCACTTTGGTCCATATACCAAGTATTCCATGCACAAAAGGGTCTCATGTTTGAGGGTAGGAGTACATAATCTCACAAGATTAATCAAGTATAGCCCTTGGTTAATCATAACCCGATTCAACTCCCCTACACCCAACACTCCATTTATCTTGTGGATACTTGTGCTATGATTTTGCGATCAATTGTTGATGCAACCCGGGTGCCTAATTATTGGTTGATGGAGGAAAATCAAGGAGGAATTCAGTAGAGTTTTCTTATCTCGTGCACATGGAAGAGGCAATGGACCTTCTCCGTTAGTTATTATCATGCCTCTCTTTATCTCTCATTCTCGTATATTGATACATGACATCTTGATGCATGCATGATGTTTTATCATCTCACCTTTGCATGATGTTTTACCATTCATGCTAGATGTTTTGTCATTTATACTTGATACATGATTCTTGATGTCTTGTCAGCTCTTTGTGTGATGTTTTGTCATCCCTTCTCCCTTCTTTATTAGACTCTTCTCTCGTATGCTCCCCCATAGGATCTTCAATTTACTCTTTTCTAAGTTTGAATTGAAATAGACCTTAGGCTTGTATCCATGTATGCCAACATTAGATAGATGTTCCGCTCTCCTATCCTCAGCTATAGGATCAACAATGCATGACAACTTTAGGGCTATTTTGATAGTCTCCCCTTAGACTTTTTCTTTCTCTTTTGCATCTCATTAACAAAAAAACTTCTTTTTATTTCAAACTTCAAAATACTTAAAAGTTACTGATGAGAATCATACCTTTGTTGAGTATAGGAGATGATAAACAAGTTTCTTCTCAATCTTATTGTTCTTCCATTCTAGGCTTTGGTGTGGTTCAAGTCTCAAAGACTCCTTTCATGGATAAGTGAAGAAGTGGCTAATATCTCTCTCTTGAGGTTAACTAGCTATTATCCGCAACAAAAAACACCAACCAATGCAAACTCTTTTTCGCCTTCGGGCCCTTTCTTTCAAAACTTTCAAAAGAAAATGTTAATTCACTTCTATGCTGACCCTGAATCTCTGAAGGTCGAGTTGTGGCAGAAGGCGAAATTAATATTATTTCATTAAAAATTACAAAACAAATGGAAACTTTTGAGCCGAACTATGATGCTCTGATTCCTTAAAAGGGATACGTAGGCATCTGGTCACGGGGCTCAGCCAAGCGACCTTTGTAATATTTCCTTCTTTTCCCCGTGTTTTCTCTTTTGCATTCATTCCTCCCTTTACATCTTTGCTTTTTAGCTCTTAAGCTTTAGGCGTAGATTTTATACACCCTTAGATTAGAACAAACATAAGTGGATCCTGTGGAGTACCACAGACTTGTGGGGTGCTAATACCTTCCCCTCGTGTAATCGACTTCCTTACTCGATCTCTATGGTAGCAAGACCGTGATTTAACCCTTTTAGGTTTACTTGATGTTTACCTTTCCCTTTCGGAGGAATAAAATACGTTCTATGGCGACTTCATTGAGTTTTATTTCGATAATTTTTCCCGTTGTTTCAGCTTGTTTCCTAAGTTATTTTATAATAAGAACCTTTCTTCGTTTAAATGTGAAGTATGTGAGTTTGTAGAGCATCATCGCAAATTTTCAATATAGTCTTATAAATCATCAAAACCTTTTTTGTATTATTCACAGTGATATTTGGGACCCTAACCGTACAAGTACACTCTCTCTTAAAAAATAGTTTATCATCACATTTATAGATGATCGTGCAAGAGTATGTTAGGTGTACCTGTTAAAGAGGAAATCAAATATTTTTCAAGCTATAAAGAATTTTTTACAATGGTGCAGAGCCAGTTTCAAACAAATATCTAAGTCTTTAGAAGTGATAATGGCAAAGAATATTTTAACACTATCCTGGATGATTTTTTCCTAAAAAATGGGATTGTACATCAAAGTTCATGTCCTAATACTCCTCAACAAAATGGAGTTTCCGAAAGGAAAAATAGATACTTATTGGAGATTGTTAGAGCTCTACTTTTCTCAAGTAAAGTACCAAACTATTTGTGGGGCGAAACTATTTTAACAACTACATATTTAATTAATAGAATTCCCTCCGAAATTCTCAATTTTCAAGCTCCAATTAATACTCTCAAAGAATGTTTTCCTAGTACTCGTGTTTTAACTGATCTGACATTAAAAATCTTTGGTTGCACGAATTTTGTTCATGGACATAAAATTGTTGGAAAACTTGAACGACGTACTATAAAAGGTATTTTTGTTATATACTCCCCAACCCAAAAATGATATAAATATTTTAATCCAAAAAACAAGAAAATATTTGTCACTATAGACATTACATTCTTTGAAAATAAACCTTTTTTTATGACACTCGTCTTCAAGGGGGATATAAAGGAAGACTCGTTTCAAATCAAGGACATAAGTTTTTTTTAATAATCTATCTTTTCCTATACCACAAAGTTATGAGACTTATACTTCTGCACCAACAAAAAAATAACCATGATTCTTTATCTGATCCTACTCCTGTTATGAGTAAGGAACTTTGTGAATCTGTGCCTATATTTTCTCATGTAGAAAACAATGTGAATCCTGAAAACGATGGTAATGATGATCTAATTGAAATGCCACAATATAATTAGTAACTTCAAGAAAACATGTTTGAATTAGGAAACTGGACTTGGAAAAGGAAGATTTTTGTGAAAAAGCACCATAAAGGAAGGGATGAGTCCACATCTCAAAACTCTTAGAAATCTCAATTGGGGAATGATTAACCTCCTAAGAATAAGAAAGGTAAGTCCAACTCTATTTTTGAAAGTCGTATTTTATATCCTGATATAGATGATCATATTTCCATTAGAAAACATGTTAGATCTTGTACTAGACACTCCATGTCCAATTTTATATCATATTCAAATTTGTCTTCATATCTGTCCGCTTTCACCTCAAAATTGTCTAGTGTAGAAATTCCAAAAAATATAAAGGTTGCTCTAGAAATTCCAAAGTAGAGGAAAGATGTACTTGAGGAGATGAAAGCTCTTGAAAAGAATAAAACTTGGAGTGTTATATCACTACCAGATGGCAAGAAGACATTTGGATGAAAATGTGTGTTTACTGTGAAGTATAATTCATATGGCTCAATTGAAAGGTACAAGACTAGCTTGGTGGCTAAAGATTTTACTTAGACCTATGGTATAGATTACTCAGAGACATTTTCTCCTTTTCCAAAATTGAACATTGTCAGAATTCTGTTATCTCTTGTTGCTAACATGGATTGGCCCCTACATCAGTTAAATGTTAAGAATGACTTTCTCAATGTGATCTAGAAGATGTATATATGGATATTCCTCCTGGATTTGAAAACAAATTTGGATCGAATGTATGCAAACTAAATAAGTTTTTGTATGATTAAAGCACTCGCATAGATCTTGGTTTGAAAAATTCACTCAGTACATGAAGAAACAAGGATACATTCAAGGACAGGATGACCACACCCTGTTCACAAAGTTCTCCCACGATGGGAAAGTCGTTGCCCTGATTATTTATGTTGATGATAGTGTCCTTACTAGAGACGGTACAATGGAAATGGCAAGAGTCAAAGAGAAATTGACAATAGACTTTGAAATCAATAAATTGGGATTTATGAGATATTTTCTTAGTATGAAGTTGCTCGGTCAAAGAACGATATTGTGGTTTTACAACAGAAATACATTTTATACTTATTGAAAGAAACATGAATGAGTGAATGTTATCCTGCAAATACCCCTATGGATCCTAATGTTAAACTTTGGGGAAAATGTAATATTCTTGTTGATACTGGAAGATATCAGAGATTGGTTGGGAAACAAATTTATTTGTCACACACCCGACCTGATATTGCTTTCTCAATTAGTGTAGTAAGTCAGTTTATGCATTCTCTTTTCGAGGAACATCTTGAGGTTGTCAATAGGATACTGAGATATTTGATGGGAAATCCTAAAAAAGGCTTATTTTTTAAGAAGACTAGTGAAAGAAATGTGTTTATCTTCACCGATGTTGATTGGGCAGGTTCAGTCATAGATAGAAGATCAACCTCTGAATATGGTACCTATGTTTGGGGTAATCTTGTGACATGGAGGAGCAAGAAACAAGGAGGTGTAAAAAGAAGTAGTGTAGAACCCAAATTTAGAGCTATGTCTCAAGGTATTTGTGAAGCATTATGGATCCTTAGAGTCCTAGAAGAACTTAAGACGAAAATTGAGCTTCCATTGAAATTATACCCTGACAGTAAAGCTGCTATTAGCATAGCTCATAACCCAATCCAACGTGACAGAGTCAAGTATATTGAGATTGACCAACACTTCATAAAGGAGAATTTTGATGTTGAAATCATATGTCTACTTTTGTGACTTCAAGTCAGCAAGCTCTGAATATTCTAACCAAAAATTTGGCAAGAGCTACCTTTAAACATTTGATAGATAAATTGGACATGATAAATATCTAAACACTAACTTGAAGGGAGTATTGAAAAATATTTTATTTCACTATTTTTATGTTTCTGTTTATTCTCCTTTATTTTCTTTTATTCTCTATTAACAAGAAAATTAATTGTAATTTATAGTATTCTCACTATACAAATCAACTTGAGGCCGAGGACTAAAACACAATAGTTTTTTACCATTCTCTTCAATATAATATTGTACCAATTATATTATTTTTCATTGGTTTATTGACAATCACAATTACTGTAGATGATAAATTGTTGGTTATATATATATATATATATATATATATATATATATATATATATATATATATATATATATATATATATATATATATATATATATATATATATATATATATATATATATATATATATATATATATATATAATGTCAAGATTAACGATGGTAACATTAGTACTATTGTCAAGATTCCCCATAGCAACAAGCACTTAAATAATGTGCTTTCAAAAAGGAGATAAAATCCATATTCCTTTCTTTTACGTGGACATGCCCACTTGTTGATCTTATGATATTACATTATTTTTGTTTGTATCAAACTTTTTCATTATTTTGAGATATTACGCTCCTGCACTTGACCTTTCTACATAACCATCAACTAAACTATTTTAATAAAACTGTTTGTAATATTATTTAATTACGCACAATCAATTATTGTTGAACTTTCTCAAGCAAATAGCATTTCTTTTATAAAATATTTAAGGAATATAAAAAGAAATAGAATACTATAGATTTACTTTGTCTTCGATCTATCTTAAATCTAGGAAGTGTTACAAAGCAATAGTGCTTTCCACTTAAAAAGGCTGGGCCTATCTGTTTCTAATTTCTTGCACCTAATTAAAATAAGGCTAAGCAAAATGCAACCATAAGTAAGGCGCATCATGTACTATGCATTCCACTAAAGCTGTTGAAAACGATTTTCCAACTTCAACATGGCAACAAAAAGGCTACAAGAGCAAGAGCATGCAATCTTAAGCAAATCTTAATAGAAATAGTTGCATGAAGTGAAAATATATTTCACATTTCACAATTTCAACTAAAACAAATATACTATCTACAAGTTACATGAGATGATGTAAGAAAACAATTAAGTAAATCCGACCATTGTATTAATTCACTCACATTTAACATCACAAACATTATTGAAATTGAAAAACAAAATTAAATAAAGATTTTCACAAATATATACATATATATATATATATATATATATATATATATATATATATATATATATATATATATATATATATATATATATATATATATATATATATATATATGCTCATGTAACTTCGGAGAAAAAATTCGCCAGAACATAGTGCATCTGCTAAGAACACAATGTACTTGACATTTGATAAAAATGCAGCGTGTTTCGTCTGATATCTATAAAAAGTGCTTTTCAAATTTTTTTATATTTAATTCGAAGAGAAACATGTGAATAATAGAGAGTCTTTTAGAGATAAACTTAGTGTGATTAAATTGAGTAAAGGAGAAATTGAGAATTAGGTAAAAAATAGAAGATGTTCTGATAAATTTGAAAGATTATTTTCTTAAAATTTAGAAGATATTAAATATGCTCTTTATTTTATTCTTTTAGTTGTGAATTTCTTTACACTATTTGATAAATCAAGTTTGCTTGAGGTTATTTAATTGATTGATATTGTTTTTTGTCTCACGCATCAAACTATTGGTGTGTTTGATTACTCAATTTCACAACAAATGGCATCTACTGCCAGACAAATAAGTTTAGTTGACAAGTGAGCACCACAAGTTATAAATGAGATGTTGAAAAGTTTTTGGGAGACAACGATTTTGGGTTATGAAAAGTGAAGATGCAAGTAATTTTAATTTAACAAAAATGACTGCAAGCATTAAAATGTTAGACATCCATGCATGCAAGCCTAACACAACTAAATAAGAGCGAGATGGTGTATAAGACCATAAGTGTCCTTATTTTGTGTCTCAGAGATAAAATCCAAAGGAAATTCTCCATGGAGAAGAACGTGAAAGAGATGTGAGGCACACTTGAATCATTATATGTAATCAAGTCCTTGACGCTCATATTGTGTGCGAAACAACTATCCACTTATTTCAAATAATGGTGAACAAGTATATCGTGGAAAAATTGATATAATTTAACAATATCATTGATGACTTCTAAAACATTAAAGTGAAACTTGATGATGAGGGTATTGTTATAGTATTTTTTTAACTCATTATCCAAGTTTTTGAACATTTCAAGGATGTCTTTCTTTATGATAAGAAAATATTATTACTTTGGAGGAAGTCCAATCGAATATAAAAATCAAAGAGTTAACCAAAATGAGATAGTTGAAGGTTGATGATAGTGATATAGGCTTGAGTGTTTCAAGACGTAGATGTGAGAGTAGAGGAAACCAAAAGGGGAGGAAATCTAGGTCGAAACCCAAGTCCAAGGGTTTTGATACGTCAGATTTAAAATACTTTATTTGTTCTAAAATAAATCACTTCAAGAAGGATTGTCCCGAGAAGGGGAGTAAGTGTGATCATGTTCAGATTATGGCTCTCTCAAATCATGATGGTTTTGAGAGTGTTAATGCACTAGTGGTACGAGTTTGAAGACAAAGAAGAGTTAGACCATGGATTCAAGATTATACTATTACATTAGTTCATGGAAATAATATTTTGAGACTATGAAGTGGAAAGAAAATGCAGTCGTTTGACTTAGTAATAATATGGCTAAAAATGTTTGTGGTATTGGTAATGATTAGGCATAAAATATTCAACAATTGTGAGTTCCTTCTACCCAATATAATTTGTGCTTTCGATTTTAAGGGGAATTTGTTTTAAATGATCATGTTTGATAAGTTAGACTATTGCACTAAAATTGAATGTGAAATGTTATGGTGCATTGATTATAGATAATGGGTCTAAAATACAGGATTGGATATTTTAGATGGTTCCATTGTTATTGGTCATACATCATTAACTAGTCAAGACTTTCATGACAAAACTAAGCTATGATATTTGATATTAGGGCATTATTCGTGAATGAGGTTTGGTTAAGCTAACTAAGCAGAGTTTGCTAGACAATGAGAAGTTAAACAAACTAGAATTTTATGATCATTGCATATTAGAAAAAATAACACAAGGAAGGGTTTAGGAGTGGCATGTATAATTTAGTATGTCGCTTGAGCATGTTCACTTGGATCTATAGAATCCGACTATGGTGGTAACTCATGAGTGTCATTTATTTTATCACTATTGTCAATAATTTTTCTAGAAGAGTATGGGTCTAAAGTTTAGAAAATAAAAGTTGACACTTTTGAAAAGTTTAAAGAATGACATACTCTTATAT
Source organism: Vicia faba (assembly GCA_948472305.1). Lineage (NCBI taxonomy): Eukaryota > Viridiplantae > Streptophyta > Magnoliopsida > Fabales > Fabaceae > Vicia > Vicia faba. Next base: position 330,158,416 of record OX451735.1, read on the forward strand.
AAAATTAGTTGGGAATTAAGTTGAATGTGTTAAGATAAGAGAATGGTATGAGGTTTGTTTCAAATAAATGTAATGAATTTTTGCATAAAATAAGGTATTAAGAGACCTAAAATTGTTTATATAACACCTCATGTAATGACATAGTTGCTGAAGCGGTAAAGTGGGAAGCAAAAGTAATTATTTTTATAGGTTATATCATATCGTCTCTACAGGGATTAATGCTAGTGAGTTGTCATTCAGAAATTTCTCGTGTTTATGAGTTTGGGGTTAAATTTAGTTGGTTTATATAAAAGGTAAAGGCGGGAATTAAAGTTATTAACAGAAAAGAATTCATTCTTCGGAGAGTAGAGAACTCTCGGATTTGCATTTTATCTATCCTATCAAATACTTAAACTCACTACCCATCTGTACTCAACCTAAACTACTCATCAATATCATCATGTATCACTCACACAGAGGTTATCTCTAACGTAAAGTGAGATATCAACCATATTACTCGCGTCGATGATCTCTCAGCACAACACGAACAACACAGAGGCATTAAGAGTCGATACCTAAGTGATTACTAAGTCTAAATTAATCTCTAGAGTCTAAGCCCAATAGATGTTCATTCTAAGTCCGTATTCGAACCGTCCATTTCTGTGACAACCCAAACTCAAATAAAGAAAGCAATCATCAACATTGATTTGTAAAATGAGTTTCATACAACACCATGAGCAATAAATATACCTATAATCAAGGTAAATATACATACAAACTCCAACGATTAAATATTACAAAGAGAATAAGAGGAACCAAACATTTCTTGGTTTGTCAACACCAGTCGATGAGATATTCGACTATGGATCATCTGATTAGAACCTCCAAATGTTGTTTCTAAGCATGTCTCTACCAAAAAAAGATGTTAATGGTGTTGGGATTCAAAAATACTCAACCCATAACCTAAAAATGTGATTTTTACCCTATTTAATGAGTCTAAAAATCACAGATCCCGCTTAGCGGCACATATCCCAATAAACGCACTTTGTTGTTATGAGAAAAAAATCAGATTTTGTTTCCGCCATAACTTGAGAACCGTAATTCCGATTTATGCATGGTTTGAAGTGTTGAAAAGCTTATTCAATGATCTATCTAACAATACCTAAATATCAACCTAATTGATGATTTCCTATTCTTTAATTTAAGCCTTATTCTTTGATGGATTGCTCAAAATCTCTTCTTTGAAGTCATGACTTCGGCTCTTTATTACTCAATACTCCAAACATGAATGAATACTTACAAAAGAGATGAAAAACTGTCAAACGATACAATATTTATATAAAAACACGATTATACTCAATATGTACAAATACACACACAAGTTGAGGTTTATTCAAAGGATTACAATAAAATGAGTCGATAAATGCCACTAAAACATACACAAATATAATGACTATTTTGCACTTATTAATAGCTAACAAAACGAATATGACTATTTTGGAGAGAGTAGTGTGCATGTTGTTGAGAGTTTGATTACCATAAAATTTTTGGGAAAAATTAATTTTATCAACTATAATTAACTATAATTAATTTTACGTGAAAAAATCACAAATTAACTATAGCTAACAAAATGAATATGACTATTTTAAAGAGGGTAATATGCATGGAATATCAACTATAATTAATTTTACGTGGAAAAATTACAAATTTTCTCTACTATAATTTTTGTATGAAAAAGTTTCAAACGCTCTAAGGATATATAACTACCTATCAAACTTGTCATACTATTAGAATAAAACGACCTATTAAATATCACTGTAAAGTACAAGCCATTAAACTTATAATACTATTAGAATAAAAATATATAGTAGTGGTAAGATTTATAGCTTCACCGGATCTTCAAGTGATGAAGTTGATACATACATCAAATTAATAAAAATAATATAATATTTCACCTCTTAAAATGAACAAGTAGAATATCACATTCAAACATGTATTCTATTATCGGATAGCTATACACAACTATCAATTGAATTATTTTAACGCGACAATTAATTATTATCGAACTTTCACGAGCAAATAGCCTATTTTTTATAAAAAAGTTAAGGAAAAAATGTAGAATACTCTAAATATGCGTTTCTTCTTCTATCTTTCTCCAATCTAAAAAGTGTTACAGAGCAAAAGTGATTTCCGCTTAAAAATGTTTGGCCTATTTGTTTTTCATTTCTCGCACCTATTAAAAGAATAAAACTTCAATGAATATAAGCTCACTTTCTACTCTAAAATGAATCTTAAACTTTTAATAAACCAAATCCATTCATATAGTTATAAAGTGTTGAAAATAGTGTTCCAATTACAACAAAGAGAATACAAGAGCATGCAATCTTTCCATTTCAGAATTTCAATTTCTTAACCAATGCATATGCATAACTGAAAGTTGGTTATACAGTTGAATAATTAGTTAGCTTACATTACAAGGTATTATACTATACATGTTGTACACTTTAGTTTATAGTGTTGATCACTTTATGTATAAATAATATAATGTAACCTCACTCTATGATATGAGAAATTGTTTCCTATTCCCCTCTTCTGTGTTTTCGATTACTTAACTTTTATCTCATAATACGGTATCATCGCAATACACCTAATTTCTCATCATTTTCTTCTTCATTTTTCCCTGCATAATTTCATTCTTCTTAATTGTGCTTTCTTCTCTCTTTGATCCAATCACCATGTCTCCGCATCTTCAACCTCCCCTCCAATGGCGACACCGATTCAGTAAACTATTCCACCCTAGTGAAGGTCCTAATTATGTTAAAATTACACCACTCTTAACTGGTTTTAACTACCTTTCATGGTCTCGCTCCAGGCAACTGCACTTGGCGCTAAGAATAAATTGCCCTTCATTGATGGCTCGATTGAAGTTCCATTGTTTTCTTGGAAAATGCTCTCGATGTTTGGCTTGATCTCAAAGAAAGATTTACAAAAGCTGATAGGATTTGTGTTACAAATCTTCATGCTGAACTCAATAACATGTAACAAGGTGAAAAATCCGTTCTTGATTACTACATTGCCATGCGTGGATTGTAGGAGGAGTTGAATTCATATCGTCTATTACCTACATGCATATGCATTCAACAATGTAGATGTTAAGCCATGTGTTGTACCCCAAAATTTTCCCTCTCATTTATCAAGATTATTCTCACAAGATCTCTTTGACTCAAGACTGGATTAGGGTTTGACCAGCTCAAGACCTCTCATCATGCACTGATCACCCAAAATTAGGGTTTGAGATTGTACAAAGATTTTTGGACTATCAATGCTTCATATGACTTTCAAACATCATTATGGACCCCTAAGATTACTCATGACAAGTTTCAAGCCTTGAACCATATTTTTGATCAGTCAATTGGATAGTTGACTTAAAAAGTCAACCATGGCCAATTTACAGTCAAACTTCATAATTTTTTATCCACATCAACATTTTGGACTCATATGTATCATTTGATCAAGTTTGGACCATAATTCCTCAAGAAATTTGATCAAATCATCAAAAGGGAAAATGGTCAAAATTAGGGTTTTGACTGAGAAAGGCAATTTTTGATTTTTTACCTAGCAAATGACCAATTGGTTTGAAGCATGATTCCAAGGGTTCAATTGCATCATCATGACCTAATAACATGGTTCAAAACATTGCAATTTCATTAGATTGACAGATGGAATTTGCAGTCAACTGATCAAAAGTCAACTGTATACTAAAAAGTCAAACTTTGACTTTTTGGTCAAAATCAAGTGCCAAGGATCACAATTCATCAAAACATGTCAAAATGTGAAACTTGTTCATCCAGAAATCAAAGATTGAATATTTGGTTTTGAAATTTGAATTTTTCTTAACATAGAAATTTTTTTAAGTATAGAAAATTTCTTATTTTTTCTCAACTTTAAGCCATTTTTTTCACCATGATACAAGATGATTCAAAGAAAGTTCCGAACATGAAAGTTGTAGACCTCCATAAAATATAGAACTTTGCTTCACACATTTTTCCCTAAAGATGCTTGGATCTCAAGATATAATTTTGTGAATACATGCTCGTAAACTAAAATAACTTAGTGAAATTTTGCCCTAATTTAGGCAGGTTTTTGACCCAACTTCATGGAAATTTTTCACATAGTTCCAAGAGGAATCTTGAAATACATTTCAAAGATGAGTTATATAGAATATTGCAAGATTTCCAAAATGTCCAAGAACTCCTTGAGATCATTTTTGAGTAGGGAGAATCGAAGAGATGAAGTTGGCAATTTCTCACTTTAATTTCAATCCATTTCATGAAGAACAAATTCAAATCTGAACCTATGCTGCCTAATCCTTGCTTTACAGGTCTTAAAATTGTTTCTCACTTCATAATTTAATGCTTGCACAAATGATAAAGCCTTAATCCAAGCACAAGAGTCTTTGTCCAAGCTTTAATTCCATAAATGGCACAAAATTGTCATTGCCATTTTGGAAAAGCACAACTTTTGCAAATTTTCACTTCTTGAGCATTGGACCTGTTTTCTCTGCACACACAAGTCCTATAAACCCAAAACAAGTTGCCTAGAACTTGTACCAACTCCAAGCAGGCTTGTACAAGTATGTAGAGAGTGGTCTCTTCACCTTTCTTAAAAAGCAAGTAAGAGTGCAAAAAGGACATAACTGAGAAATCTGTTGTGGAGTGGATGAAAAACCTTCTCTATACTTATACACAAACACATTACAACTTAGAACACGATTGCAAAAGGCCAGAAACTCCTTAAAACTCCCTATCACCAAAAAACTGTCAAAACTTGCAGTTTGTAACCAAGCATAGCAATCCACAAATTTACTCGTGCGTTTCAAGTTTTAATCACCCAAACACTTTACCTACCTTATATCTAAGTGTTAAAGACCATCATCCCTGCACTGTAACTCCTCCTTCTTCAACTGCCATTTTTGTTTTTCAAGCTTGCAGGTTAACTTGGATAGACAGATTCAGGCACTTTCAAAGCAAGGCAAGGATTGGAACACACTCATGGAGGTTCAGGCAAGCTAAAGGAATCTTCAGGCCTTCATAAAACTCACTAAAACTCCATTCACGATCTCAGCTGAAAGAGGTAAGAACTCCAACTTTTATCTCTTCATACAGGCATCCATTGGTCACGATTTGTGAAAGGAAAATGTAGATATTATTGTGCTAAAGCCAACCATGTGCATAGAATTCATTTATATTCATTGTGTATAGAGAATTTTAGAGTTCAAATTTCTGTAAAAATTAGGTTTAAAATTAGCGCCTTTAAAATTCATTTTGATCTTTGATTGTTAGTTTCCATAAGTTACATGTCTGAAATCGTGGGAAAGAGTACTATCATTTTCATGTTGGAAGTTTCCATTTTCATGGTGAAATGAGAAAGATACAAAGGTTCTGGCTAGCTCGAGGAAGAAGACGAAGTACAGGGCAAAGAAGGGATTCATGTTATGTATTTTTGTTTTCATATGAACTGACGGATGTATAGCCACCCCAGTGGCAAGGCAGCGCGCTGAGAATGCCAAGGTCATGGGTTCGAGCCTTGGTGCCTGCCTTTTTGCATATTTTCTCATTTTTGGCCATTTCTCTCATTTTTGCAGCGTGGGCTCAACTACTGGGCTTCATATTTTTTTCTTCTGATGCTTACATCATGTTTACTCAGGATACCCCCTGGCCCATACATTTTATTTCTTTGTTTTTATTTTCATTTTTTATTTTATTAAACATTTTCTTTAATATATAAAATCATTTAAAATAAATATGTTAAATATTGCACTTTAGTTTATTTTATTTTATTTTTACATAAAAAAAATATATTTTTATTTTATTATATACTAACTATCTTTCTTAAATAAACTTGTAAAAATAAGTTAAACTTAAATATATTTTTATCCTTTTTTTATATACTTATCAATATTTATTTTGACATATAAAAAGACTAAATATTTTTTATAAATGTTATTTATTATTTTTAATACAAAAAATACACAAAAAATAATACTTAAGGAACTTTATTTTCTTTTAAATTAGAAATTAGGGTTAACCATTTTTCAAGAAATAATTTCTTTTTCTTAAGATATTAGGATTAGGTCAAAATTCTTTTGGCATATGAAAAACAAAGCAAAAATCTTTTTCTTACATACATACCATTGCATATTTATATTGTATATTATTTATTCAAATATTAGTACAAATTCGATTTAGTTGTAATAGTTTAATTAGGTTTACGTTATTGCAAATCCCCATTCACAATTTGTATTCCCCCCTCCCATAAAATGTTGTAATAGCGTAGTAATCTTTAAATTACGCAATTTACCGCTTTTATATACCATGCTAGTAATTAGGGTTTGTATGGCAAGATAAAAACAAATCAAATAGAAAACCTTAATCCAAGACAAAATCAAGCATGAAAATAACACACTTATACACAAGCACCCTTAGGGTTTCCCCACTTGGTTGTCTTATACAAAAATAGCCATATTACGCATGCGAAGTGTCTTGGCAAAACAAACAAATATAAGATCATAGTCCCTCGATGACGCTATTCTAAGTTACCTTTCAAAATGATATTGGTCCCTCAAAAATGCTAAGATACTTTGCAACATTGCTAATCATGGTTATACGTTGACTCACGCCCGTCCCATTTACATCCAAAGATAGGGTTGCTTACCAAATCAATAGTAAGACAACAATATCAAAAGGAAAGGAGAAAATGAACAAGAAAGATATTTGAGTAGGTAGATTAATTTTAGTTACTTGCTCCTTTTCAAAACAACTATCCTTGCTATGTTCAAAAATAAACACTCACATTTCCAAAACATCTTACAAACAATGAAAACATTTTCAAAAAGACAAATATCTTTGTATACATTCTTACAAACGAGAATCATTACAAAGATTGCCTAAACAATGGCCTCTTTTACAAAATACTTTCAAAACCACACAAAGCACAATTTCAAAACAAAAAGCAAGTGATCTAGCAAGTAACTAAGAGCCAATGGAAAACCATGGATGAAAAGGGTGCTAACACCTTCCCTTTTCATAATCTACCCCCCGAACTCAAGAAACAATCTCAAAGGTTTTTCCTGTGCTTTTTTACCTTTCCTTTTGGATAAAAGAAAAGTCGGTGGCGACTCTTACTAACCGCAACATTTGTGATAAAATGCAAAAAACCTCAAGTCAATTCTCCCACCGTATCACAGAACTGGCGACTCTGTTGGGGAAAATTCTAAAAAGTGGGGTTACCTTAGGGTTTAGATCACATTTATTTGCTTGCATTGTTTGACTTGTTTGCTTTACATTATGGTTCTTTGTTTGGGTTTGAAATCCTTTACCCGGATTTGGGATAAATTATAGGTAAATAGCAATACGTTGTGGAAATTGTGTGGGGTATACCGACATAGTCTAAGCAATAGCTATGTTAGTGCGACATATTTATGGGTACCGGTAGCCTTTGAGTTAATCAAAGAGAATACGGGGCCGCTGAGTGATGTCATGAAGCACTAAAAGTGGTGTAAAAGGCTTCTTAGCAAAGTTCCTATTTGAGAAAGCCCAAAGTTGTTGGAATTCCTTAGACTTGCAAGCCTTTGAGGAAATTGTGGCTCTTCTTATCTATGGGATGGTCTTATTTCCCAATCCTGACCAACTCATAGATGTGAGCACCGTCAAAATCTTTATGTCACGCAATTCCGTGCCTACATTGCTAGGGGATATCCTACACTCTTTTCACACTCGCACAATGAGGAAAAGAGGTGTCCTTATGTGTTGCACTCCTCTCCTGGAAAGATGGTTTATTTCTCATCTTCCCCAATCAGTCTTAAAGAATGAGCAAGATTCAAGGTGGTCACAAAGGTTAATGACGCTCAAACATTCAGATATTCATTGGTGCTCCCGATCCAAAGAGAATGTTATCATTATTGACCATTGTGGAGAATTCCCTAATGTCCCTCTACTTGGCATTAGGGGAGGCATCACCTACAACCCATGTTTATCTTTAAGACAGTTTGGTTATGCCCGAAGGGATGGCCCGCACGAGATGCTGATTCAAGGTTTGGTATTCGACTACGACAACAACGGTCAAGGTCTTCGCAAGAGATTCATTCGAGCTTGGAGGATGCTAAAGAAGGTGGATAGCAATACTTTGGGGCACAATAATTCCATCCCTCTTGAGCCTTACCTCAAATGGGTACGAACCCGCGCTCAAAGTCTTATAATGCCTTATCCTTCCATCCTTCCGGTGATCATTGAGCCTGTTAAGGAGGGAGAAGTTCCATACACTATCCTACATCCTGACATGCCCGCATCTTTTGAAGACATACAAAGGGATTGGATACAGCTCAAAGGAGAGCGAGATACTTTTGAAACCCAATTCTACGCAAGCGAGAAGAAGGTTTTGGAAATCACTAGGCTACTTCATGAGGAGCAGACTCTAAATGCCTACATAGCACCAAAGAGGATGCGTACTACTTTTTATCTTAGAGTTTTATATTATTTTTCCCAAGGGGCATTGATGTACTCAAAATTTATTTTATTAATATAACGTGTGTTTCCTTTTTGTCTAAAACGAACTTGAATCTTTAAAATCCTTGAAAACATTGCATATGCACATATCATTCATCATAACATAAACAGGTGTTTTGCAACGAGTTTCCTCATCTCTCTACTGTTTATTTCAGTAAGATGAATCTCGAACAGACAGTCAAAGATCTCCTAGCTCAGAACACACAATTTCAACAGTTACTCATGACCCTAGCCAAGGGGAAAGAAGAGTTGAAGACTCTACTGGCTGAGGAAAGGAAAAAGAAAACAAAGAAGGTCACCGGGGTTTTAAACATGGGGAGAAGGTTTCAAGAGCAGACTAGAAGAACCTTGAATTTTGCTACAACATCCGGTGAAGGAGAGGGGAAAGGAAAGGAAACAACGGTCCTCTCAGAATCTGAAGAGGAGGAAGAAGAGGAAGACTACTCTGAGGAACAGTATCCTCCAACTGATGGTAAGTACAGACATCTTGAAGAGCGTTTGAGCGCTACGGAAATACAAAAAGTGCCAGGTTCTAGACTTTGAAGAATTGGGATTAACTTCAGGAGTTGTGATTCCTCCTAAATTCAAAGTGCCTTTGTTCGCGAAATATGATGGAGTGTCATGCCCTAAGATGCACCTCTGATCATATGTGAGAAAGATCCAACCATACTCCGGTGATAAAGACTTGTGGGTGCATTTTTTCCAAGATAGTCTATCTGGAACACAACTCGATTGGTTTTACCAACTGGAAAGGGCTAACATCCACAATTGGGAAGATCTTGTCGCAACTTTCTACAAGCAATATCAATATAATGCTGATTTGGCGCCTACCCATACTCAACTTCAGAGTATGGCTATGGCTTCCAATGAGGGTTTCAAGGATTACACGCAGAAATGGAGAGATCTAGCTGAAAGAGTTCAGCCCCCTCTGTCTCAAATGGAATTGGTGGACATGTTCTTAGGCACTCTATCGGGCCCTTTCTTCAACCATCTAATTGGATGCTCATCTGTAAGATTTACTGAGTTAATACTGACCGGAGAGAGGGTGGAAGCTGGCATAAAAAATGGAAAGATTCAGAAGGATTTATCTTCTTCTACAACCGTGAGGAAGCCTTTTATTGGGAAGAAAGAAGTAGCTGTTGTATATCCACAAAGGAACCAAGGGAGAGTCGAACGCCGACCAATGGTAGGGGCTGTTATGATCCCAAAGCCTACATCTGATCAACCAAGAAGTAATCAACCGAGGGTGGAAAGGCCAGTCCGACAATTCACCAGAATCAATATGACTCTGTCTCAGGTATCACCGCACCTTCTGAAATCCAATCTGGTAACTCTGAAAGAAACTCTAAAAAACCCCAACACAGCGTCCCCTCATTATTATCCAAATGGCCGTTGCGCATATCACTCCGAAAGTCTGAGTCACGATACTTACAACTGTTGGGCTTTGAAAAACAAAATTCAAGACCTTATAGAGGTGAAAGAAATTGAGTTTGATGCGCCCGAGAAGCTAAACGTCATTTCTGCTCCTATGCCCAGACATGGTCACAACACCAATGCTATTGAAGAAGATTTGTTTGTTACCATAGTTGATAAACTTATGACTCCACTCCCGATCATTAAGATAAACTTGTTGAAAGTTGGTGTATTCCCGGGTTGTAATGAAGACTTCCACCTCTGCTTATCCTCACCAACTGATTTCCTTTTGTTGAAAACAAGCATTCAACGTTTGATAGACAACAAAGAGATCCTGTTTAAAAGTACTCATGTTTCACCCGTTCCTGTTAAAGACGTTTCAATCATCACCATCTCCGCCAATTCTTCCAGGGTCCCCAAAAGACCCGTTAGAATTACATCGGTTCCAAAAACTACTCCTCTTATAATCACAATGCCTGGGCCAGTCCCATATGAATCAGATAAAACTGTGTCGTGGAATTACGGTGGGGACATCTACTACCATGGCATCAAACAAGAGGGGCTGGCCGCCGAAGAGATAAACTCAGAAGAAGAAGACTCTGACATTAGCAATATTGTCGGAACCAGTAAGATTACCCAAAGCGGTAGAATCTTCTCTCCAGAAATTTCCCCCCCAAAGGAAGTTTTTGGACCTGTGGTTGTTCCAAAGGTTACTTTCGTACCAATAATAATCTATGAAAGTGCTCCTATTGACGAAGACAATACAACCCCTACTGTCATTCCTACCAACACTCCTGCTGCTGAAACTCGAGGAAAAAGTATTCAAGTAGAGCCTGTCTGGACGAAGGCTCAATTACTGACTATCCCCGAGGCTTCCAAGAAGGAAATGGAGGAGATTCTGAAAATAATAAAGAGGAGCGACTACGACGTAGTTGAACAGTTGGGGAAAACTCCCTCCAAAATCTCCATGTTGGCATTGTTACTGTGTTCCGAGGCACATGCGAAAGCCCTGGTGAAATTCCTAAAGACAGCCCATGTGCCTCAAGATACATCTGCTGACCAATTTCAAGATTGCGTGGCCAGCTTGACGGTGGATAACGGCCTAGGCTTCTCGGATGCTGATCTGACACCAAGGGAAAGAAAGCACAACGAGGCATTACATGTCTCTTTGGAATATAGAGGCACAACTCTGGCCCATGTCTTGGTGGACATTGGCTCATCTTTGAATGTTTTACCAAAGAAATCTCTTGATGGACTAAACTGCAAAGGACTGACGTTGAAACCCAGTAACATAGTCGTGAGGGAATTTGATGGCTCAAAGAGGATGGTACACGGGGAGGTGGATATCCCCATAAAGGTTGGGACTCAAACTTTCAATTCAAACTTTTATGTAATGGACATCCTCCCCTCTTACTCCTGTCTGTAGGATGGCCGTGGATCCATAATGTTGGCGTTGTCACCTCTACACTGCACCAGATGCTGAAATATCCGGTCCAGGGAAAGATTATGAATGTCCACGGGGAGGAAGAATATATGATTAGCCACCTCAATTCCTTCAGGTATGTGGAATTGGACGGCGAGTTCATTGAAACTCCTTTTCAACATTTCGAAGAAGTCCCCCAAGAGGTAGCAGTGACCAAAGTTGTGTCCCAGATTCCCAAGATTACAAGACCTCCACTCCGGATGTTATCTCTGAAGGACGCCAAAGCATTAGTAGAGGAGGGTGGATGCACCATCTGGGGGAAACTTTTGGATATTCCGTATAAATCTGACAAGTTTGGCTTAGGTTTTACTTCAAGTGCTCAGTAGGCTGTACATCGTGCCCGTGCTGGAGGGCCACCCTTGAAGATTAGAAACCGAGAGATCAACGCGGTAGAAGATGGTGAAGAGGATTGCAGCTTGAAGGATTGGATATTTCCAACTGTCAACGGAGGACTCCGCAATTGGGAGGCTAGAGACTTCATCCCAATATCTTTCATCCTACAGTAATTTATCTTTTACATTTTGTTGGATATGTAATATTGAAAAACAATTCGCACTCTCAAAATCTTGTGTCTTACCCGAGGCACATTGGTCCATTTGTAAGGGTTATTATTTCATCTTCATATGACATTCAATGAATCATGGACGTTTTTCGCATACAAACTTTTATGCTCATTGTTTTTCTTTTACATTTTATTTTTAAGGATGGCTATACCCTTACACACACCCACACTCACAAATACATGTACCCCTCCATTCTGGATCCCATGGGTAACGATACTGCTATGGCCTTTTGTGACTCTAAGGATCTAATCTACCAAGCCAAAGACGAAGGTGAGGAAGATTGTGAAGTACCAGGGGAACTTGCCAGACTACTACAACAAGAGGAAATAACCATTCATCCTCATGAGGAACCTGTGGTTACAATTAACTTGGGTACTGAGGAGGATAAAAGAGAGGTCAAGGTAGGTGTCAATCTAGAGCCCAGTGTCAATGAGCATCTGATTCAACTGTTGCATAATTATGTTGAGATCTTTGCCTGGTCATATGAAGACATGCCAGGACTTGATACAGACATCGTGGTACATCGTCTCCTTACAAGAGAAGACTGTCTGCCAGTAAAACAAAAAGTCCGCCGCATGAGACCTGATATGTCAGAAAAGATCAAAGCGAAGGTCATGAAGCAATTCAATGATGGATTCTTGGTTGTCACTTCCTATCCTCAATGGGTTGCCAACATTGTTCCCGTACCTAAAAAGGACGGAAAAGTACGAATGTGTATGGACTATAGAGATTTGAATAGGGCAAGCACTAAAGATGATTTTCCACTTCCCCACATTGATATCCTGGTTGATAATACGGCCCAGCACAAAGTGTTTTCCTTCATGGACGGATTCTTAGGTTACAACCAAATCAAAATGGCACCTGGAGACATAGATAAAACTACATTTGTCACACAGTGGGGCACATTCTGCTACAAGGTGATGCCATTCGGACTAAAGAATTTTGGTGCAACCTATCAACGCGCCATGGTAGCTTTATTTCACGACATGATACATCATGAAGTAGAGGTTTACGTAGACGATATGATAGCCAAATCACAAACAGAGGAAGAACACCTTGATCACTTGCAAAAGCTGTTTGAGAGATTGAAGAAGTACAAGCTAAAGTTGAATCCAAACAAGTGCACATTCAGAGTACGGTCCGGTAAACTCTTAGGTTTTGTCGTCAGTAACAAGGGTATTGAAGTCGATCCTTCCAAAGTTAAAGCAATACAAGAGATGCCTGCTCCTCGTACTGAGAAGGAAGTCATAGGATTCTTGGGATGCTTGAACTATATTGCCAGATTCATTTCTCACCTAACAGCTACTTGTGAGCCAATCTTCAAACTATTGAAGAAAGATCAAGCAGTCAAATGGAATGATGAATGCCAGGTTGCTTTTGATAAAATCAAAGAGTACTTACAAGAGCCTCCTGTATTGATGCCACCAGTCAAGGGAAGACCGTTGATCATGTATTTGACTGTTTTAGAAAACTCAATGGGGTGTGTATTGGGGCAGCATGAAGAGTCTGGCCGAAAAGAGCACACTATTTATTACCTGAGAAAAAAGTTTACCGACTGTGAAACCAGATATTCACTGCTCGAGAAAACTTGCTGCGCTCTGGCATGGGTTGCTCGCCGATAAGACAGTATATGCTGACTCATACTACCTTGTTGATATCTAAGATGGATCTGATAAAATACATCTTCGAAAAGCCTGCTCTTTCTGGGAGAATAGCTAGATGGCAAATGATCCTAACAGAGTACGACATACAGTATACTATCCAGAAAGCTATAAAGGGCAGTGTGCTAGCTGACCATATCGCTCACCAAGTTGTAGAAGATTATCAGTCCATGAAGTTTGAATTCTCGGATGAAGACATCATGACATTAGACAACTGTGAAGAAATCAGGCCATATGACGGACCTGAACAAGGATCCCGATGGACCCTGTTCTTTGATGGAGCATCCAATGCACTTGGTAATGGTATCCGCTCTGTACTCATATCTCCGGAAGGGTGTCATACTCCCTTTACTTCCAGACTTTGCTTCAATTGTACAAACAACATGGCGGAATACGAAGCGTGCATCTTTGGTCTCAGAGCTGCCATAGACTTGGGAATCAAATCTTTAGATGTGTTTGGAGATTCAGCTTTAGTCATCAGTCAGATCAAAGGGGAATGGGACACTAAGCACCCATACCTTATCCCTTACAAAGAACATGTTTTGACATTGCTACCACATTTTGAGAAGATTACCTTCGAGCATTTCCCGCGAGAAGAAAATCAGCTAGCAGACGCTCTAGCCACAATGTCATCTATGTTTAAACTTAATTGGGATAACGGGGCTCCCCAGATCACCATTGAACGAATGCATGAACCGGCGCATTGTCACGAGATTAATACTGAAGAAATAATGGTCCAGCCTTGGTTTCATGAAGTCAAGAGGTATCTCGAGGCTCAAGAATATCCAGAAGGAGCTTTAATCAATGATAAGAAGTTCTTAAGGAGATTCTCTGCTAAGTTCTTCCTTAGTAATGGCATCCCGTACAAACGCAATCATGACTCCATTTTGCTTCGGCGTGTGGATAAGTTTGAAGCTGAAAAGATCATGGCTGAATTACATGAAGGTACTTTTGGCACCAACTCCAGTGGGCATACGATGGCGAAGAAAATCCTACGGGCAGGCTATTATTGGTCTACCATGGAAGCAGATTACTATCAACACTCTCAGACCTGTCATAAGTGTCAAATTTATGCTGACAAGGTGCACATACCTTCGGTTCCTTTGAATGTCTTGACGGCTCCTTGGCCCTTTTCTATATGGGGAGTTGATATGATTGGAGAGATCAAGCCGACAGCCTCCAATAGACACCGCTTCATCCTAGTGGCCATTGACTATTCTACAAAGTGGGTCGAAGCAGCTTCCTTCACTTCCGTTACCAAGAATGTTGTTGCCCGCTTCATCAAGAAAAACCTTATTTGCCGGTATGGTATCCCGTAAAGGATCATCACTGACAATGGAACAAATCTTAACAACACTATGATCACCGCCTTGTGCAGCAATTCAAGATTCAGCATCACAATTATTCTCCCTATCGGCCAAAGATGAATGGTGTTGTCGAAGCTGCGAATAAAAACATTAAGAAGATCATACAGAAAATGACAGTCACATACAAAGACTGGCATGAGATGCTACCATTCGCTCTCCACAGTATCGTACCATGGCTCGCACATCAACCAGGGCAACACCCTATTCTTTGGTTTACGGCATGGAGGTTATCTTGCCTATTAAGGTTCAGATCCCCTCTCTGAGAATTATGAAGGATGCAGGATTGAATAAAAACGATTGGATCCAGACTCGACTTGATCAACTGAACTTAATTGATGAAAAGAGACTTACTGCTGTTTGCCATGGTCAGATGTATCAAAAACAGATGATCAAGGCTTTCAACAAGAAAGTCAGACGCCAAGTATATAAAGTTGGGGATCTAGTGATCAAACGTATCATTTTGCCACAAAGTGATCCCAGGGGAAAATGGACTCCTACCTATGAAGGACCGTTTGTAATCAAGAACATATTCTCCGGTGGGGAAATGATCTTGACCACCATGGATGGCGACGACCTGCCACACCCTACGAACACGGACATAGTCAAAATATACTACGCATAAGAGACCCGCTAGGTTGACACACCTAGGCAAAACAAGGGGCATCCCAGCGAACCAAAAGGTTCGGGAAAAAATTAGGGATAAAATGAAAAAAATATGTACACCCGGCAAGTTGAAAACCTGAAAGGGCGACTTGGGCAAAAAAGGGTTTCCCAGTGGATTAAAAACCCGAAAAGGCGGTCCAGGAAAAAGTTAGGGAATTAAAGCGTATGACTATTTCCCGTCGGATCATTTGACGGACAACCTCTGGATTCTAATGATAAACTCGGAGTTTATGATCAATTCAATCATCTTCGGACGAAGCAACAAATAGACAAGATATTCGGATATATGAATGCTATAGCAGAATGGGAACCCCATGGGATTATTACACATAGCTATCTTTCTTTGTATAAATTTTTCTTGTTTTATGACAGCATTCTCTTACTAGAATGTTTGTCCCTTTTGTACAAAAAATACTTATTCAAAGTCAATGCAAAGATACCCCTTTGAAAGTACAAAAACTATCTGTCTTTTCTTTACGCTTGTGTTTTGTTTGCAAAAATGTCCAATGATTCATTGATGAACATATGCATTTGAACATAATTACTGTTTACAAGTAAACAAAATAAGAAAGACAATTACTGATAGGTTGAAAGAATAGGAAAATGTCTCTAGGATATTACCCAAGAAATCCCCACAGTATGTCATTTGAATTCCCAGCGAAACCAAACTTCAAGTTATTAATCCCCAGTAGGAATCGTCAAATTTCTCAGGATTCCCCAGGAAAATCTTACAAGCAGTACATGGCATGGCCCTCGCAACAGATTTATTTCTCTCAACAAGAGTTCGTCAATACTTCAACTTCAAGACATGAAAATTCAACATATCCTCCGCAACATTCAAGGATTTATTTTCCTCAATCAAACAACAATACAACAAATCAGCTCACATGCGCATACATTGCATCCATATATCATAAACATTGATAAAGCAAATACATTGCATCATACATTTCATGCAATATAACTTTGTGTTTCAGCTAACATTTTACCCTTTTCAGGATAAGATTAACAACTACCATTAACAACATGCAACCTTTCATGATACAGTACGGATACGCTCCAGACATGGATGCCATTCTGATACTCATTCATATTCAACTTTCGGATACAGTGCAGATACGCTCCAGACACGGATGCCATTCTGATACTCATTCGAATATAGTTCGGATATGCGCCAGATACGGATGCCATTCTGATACTTAGTCAAAATCAACTTTCAGATATAGTTCAGATACGCTCCAGACACGAATGCCATTCTGATACTCATTCGGATATAGTTCAGATATGCGCCAGACACGGATGCCATTCTGATACTCATTCAGATTCAACTTTCAGATACAGTTCAGATACGCTCCAGACACGGACTCCATTCTGATACTCACTCTTTCAGTTTACAACTTACAATTCAATGACATTCTTGGATGGCATCTATAATCCCATCTCCAACAAGATTCTATCACCTCTCCAAATGGAATCTGTAAGCCCATTCCTTCTATCGTCACATCATCGAGTGCAAATTTATGGGCACTCTAGTGTCCAATCTTTCTTTCACCTTCGAGTCACGAATGACAAAACTCGCCAATCTAACTCTTCAGGTTTAAGAAGATTGAACAGGGGAAGCTGTTGTACCCCAAAATTTGCTCTCTCATTTATCAAGATTATTCTCACAAGATCTCTTTGACTCAAGACTGGATTAGGGTTTGACCAGCTCAATACCTCTCATCATGCACTGATCACCCAAAATTAGGGTTTGAGATTATACAAAGATTTTTGGACTATCAATGCTTCATATGACTTTCAAACATCATTATGGACCCCTAAGATTACTCATGACAAGTTTCAAGCCTTGAACCACATTTTTGATCAGTCAATTTGACAGTTGACCAAAAAAACTGTATTGGGAAAAAGTCAACCATGGCCAATTTACAGTCAAACTTCATAATTTTTTATCCACATCAACATTTTGGACTCATATGTATCATTTGATCAAGTTTGGACCATAATTCCTCAAGAAATTTGATCAAATCATCAAAAGGGCAAAATGGTCAAAATTAGGGTTTTGACTGAGAAAGGGCAATTTCTAATTTTTTACCTAGCAAATGACCAATTGGTTTGAAGCATGATTCTAAGGGCTCAATTGCATCATCATGACCTAATAACATGGTTCAAAACATTGCAATTTCATTGGATTAACAGATGGAATTTGCAGTCAATTGATCAAAAGTCAACTGTATACTAAAAAGTCAAACTTTAACTTTTTGGTCAAAATCAAGTTCCAAGGATCACAATTCATCAAAACATGTCAAAATGTGAAACTTGTTCATGAAGAAAATCAAAGATTGAAGATTTGGTTTTGAAATTTGAATTTTTCTTAACTTAGAAATTTTTCTAAGTATAGAAAATTTCTTATTTTTTCTCAATTTTAAGCCATTTTTTTCACCATGATACAAGATGATTCAAAGAAAGTTCCAAACATGAAAGTTATAGACCTCCATGAAATCTACAACTTTTCTTCACACATTTTTCCCTAAAGATGATTGGATATCAAGATATAATTTTATGAATACATGCTCATAAACTAAAATAACTTAGTGAAATTTTACCCTAATTTAGGCAGGTTTTTGACCCAACTTCATGGCAATTTTTCACCTAGTTCCAAGAGGAATCATAAAATACATTTCAAAGATGAGTTATATAGCACATTGCAAGCTTTCCAAAATGTCCAAGAACTCCTTGAGATCATTTTTGAGTAGGGAGAATCGAAGAGATGAAGTTGGCAATTTCTCACTTTAATTTCAAGCCATTTCATGAAGAACAAAATTCAAATCTTAACCTATGCTTCCTAATCCTTGCTTTACATGTCTCAAACTTGTTTCTTACTTCATAATTTAATTCTTGCACAGATGATAAAGCCTTAATCCAAGCACAAGAGTCTTTGTCCAAGCTTTAATTCCATAAATGGCACAAAGTTATCAATGCCATTTTGGAAAAGCATAACTTTTGCAAATTTTCACTTCTTGAGCATTGGACCGGTTTTCTCTATACACACAAGTCCTATAAACCAAAAACAAGTTGCCTAGAACTTGTACCAACTCCAAGCAGGCCTGTACAAGCATGTAGAGAGTGGTCTCTTCACCTTTCTTAAAAAGCAAGTAAGAGTGAAAAAAGGACATAACTGAGAAATCTGTTGTGGAGTGGATGAAAAACCTTCTCTATACTTATACACAAACACATTACAACTTAGAACATGATTGCAAAAGGCCAGAAACTCCCTAAAACTCCCTATCACCAAAAAACTGTCAAAACTTATAGTTTGAAACCAAGCATAATAATCCACAAATTTACTCGTGCGTTTCAAGTTTTAATCACCCAAACACTTTACCTACCTCATATCTAAGTGTTCCAGACCATCATCCCTGCACTGTGACTCCTCCTTCTTCATCTTCCATTTTTGTTTTTCAAGCTTGCAGGTTGACTTGGATAGAGAGATTCAGGCACTTTCAAAGCAAGGCAAGGATTGGAACACACTCAGGGAGGTTCAGGCAAGCTAAAGGAATCTTCAGGCCTTCATAAAACTCACTCAAACTCCATTCACGATCTCAGCTGAAAGAGGTAAGAACTCTAACTTTTATCTCTTCATACAGGCATCCATTGGCCACGATTTGTGAAAGGAAAATGTAGATATTATTGTGCTAAAGCCAACCATGTGCATAGAATTCATTTATATTCATTGTTATTCATTTAGAGTTCAAATTTCTGTAAAAATTAAGTTTAAAATTAGGGCCTTTAAAATTCGTTTTAATCTTTGATTGTTAGTTTCAATAAGTTACATGTCTGAAATCATGGGAAAGAGTACTATCATTTTCATGTTGGAAGTTTCCATTTTCATGGAGAAATGAGAAATATACAGAGGTTCTGACCAACTTGAGGAAGAAGATGAAGTAGACGGAAAAGAAGGGATTCATGTTATGTATTTTTGTTTTCATATGAACTAACGGATGTACAGCCACCCCAGTGGCAAGGCAGCGCGCTGAGAATGCCAAGGTCATGGTTTCAAGCCTTGTTGCCTGCCTTTTTGCATATTTTCTCATTTTTGGCCATTTCTCTCATTTTTGCAGCGCGGGCTCAACTACTGGGCTTCATATTTTTTTTCCTGATGCTTACATCCTGTTTACTCAGGATATCCCTTGGCCCATACATTTTATTTCTTTGTTTTTGTTTTTATTTTCATTTTTTATTTTATTAAACATTTTCTTTAATATATAAAATCATTTAAAATAAATATGTTAAATATTTCACTTTAGTTTATTCTATTTTATTTTTACATAAAAAATATATTTTTATTTTATTATATACTAACTATCTTTCTTAAATAAACTTGTAAAAATAAGTTAAACTTAGATATATTTTTATCCTTTTTTTATATACTTATCAATATTTATTTTGACATATAAAAAGACTAAATATTTTTTATAAATGTTATTTATTATTTTTAATACAAAAAATAATACTTAAGGAACTTTATTTTCTTTTAAATTAGAAATTAGGGTTAACCATTTTTCAAGAAATAATTTCTTTTTCTTAAGATATTAGGATTAGGTCAAAAAAATTTTGGCATATGAAAAACAAAGCAAAAATCTTTTTCTTACATACATACCATTGCATATTTATATTGTATATTATTTATTCAAATATACGTACAAGTTCGATTTGGTTGTAATAGTTTAATTAGGTTTACGTTATTGCAAATGCCCATTCACAATTTGTATTCCCCCCTCCCATAAAATGTTGTAATAGCGTAGTAATCTTTAAATTACACAATTTACCGCTTTTATATACCATGCTAGTAATTAGGGTTTGTATGGCAAGATAAAAACAAATCAAATAGAAAACCCTAATCCAAGACAAAATCAAGCATGAAAATGACACACTTACACACAAGCACCCTTAGGGTTTCCCCACTTGGTTGCCTTATACAAAAATAGCCATATTACGCATGCGAAGTGTCTTGGCAAAACAAACAAATATAAGATCATAATCCCTCGATGACGCTATTCTAAGTTTCCTTACAAAATGATCTTGGTCCCTCAAAAATGCTAAGATACTTTTCAACATTGCTAATCATGGTTATACGATGACCCACGCCCGTCCCGTTTACATCCAAAGATATGGTTGCTTACCAAATCAATAGTAAGACAACAATATCAAAAGGAAAGGAGAAAATGAACAAGAAAGACATTTGAGTAGGTAGATTACTTTTAGTTACTTGCTCCTTTTCAAAACAACTATCCTTGCTATTTTCAAAAACAAACACTCACATTTCCAAAACATCTTACAAACAATGAAAACATTTTCAAAAAGACAAACATCTTTGTATACATTCTTACGAACGAGAATCATTACAAAGATTGCCTAAACAATGGCCTCTTTTACAAAATACTTTCAAAACCACACAAAGCATAATTTCAAAATAAAAAGCAAGTGATCTAGCAAGTAACTAAGAGCCCATGGAAAACCATGGATGAAAAGGGTGCTAACACCTTCCCTTTTCATAATCTACCCCTCGAACTCAAGAAACAATCTCAAAGGTCTTTCCTTAGCTTTTTCACCTTTCCTTTTGGATAAAAGAAAAGTCGGTGGCGACTCTTTCTAACTGCAACATTTGCGATAAAACGCAAAAAAACCTCAAGTCAGTTCTCCCACCGTATCACACCATGCGTTTAGAAAGACATTTCCGCGTTGAGGATCAAATCATTCAATTTCTCAAAGGTTTAAACGATACTTTTTTGTTATTGATAACACTTACTTTACACTTGTTTTTTACTCTGATTTCACATGTTATTTAGGTTTTTTATTATTGTTTTCTCGTATTATGCCTATCTTTTGTTTCCTTTTCAGGTGTTTCAATTATCCAGAGCTCCCCTGAAGAAATGAAGGAAAACAGGCTGAAAAAGAGGAGTTTAGGTCAAATTTGCACTCATGGCGTCCGCCATGGCGCCAACCATAGGGTAGGCCATGACGTGGACCACCTCCTGCTGACCTCAACTGCCACGTTCCCCACTTCCTTTCATTTACACTCATGGCGGGCGCCATGTCCCCCATGGTGGGCGCCACCTTTGGACGATGCTCCCCAAAAAAATAAAGGAGTTGGAGGGCATTCTTGTGATTTCCTGCATTCTTCATCCTCTATAAATAGAAGTTCTTGATTTTATTTCAATTCACCCAAGCTTAGTTTCAAACTTGATCCAACCATAGTTGCGAACTTAAGCCATATAATTTCACCATTGTAAAGCGATAATTCTTCACATCGGAGAATTATTGCACTGTTGATTGAGTCTGTGATCGAGTTCGTAGATTGAGTCTGTAATCGAGTTTGGAGCACTTTGGAAGAAGTTTATATTGCCACATTTATTTTCAACTGCTGTTTATTTCCAGTCACATTTTACTTCCAGTTTGTACCTGATTTAAAACCTCCCCGTTTGGAGCAGGTTTCTATTTATATATTCTGCACTGCTTTTACTTTGTTTATTTCCCGCATCTGCTTTTACTTTGTTTATTTGCCGCATTGCTTTTACTTTGTTTATTTCCCGCACCTGCTTTTACTTTGTTTATTTCCCGCACCTGCTTTTACTTTGTTTATTTCCCGCACCTGCTTTTACTTTGTTTATTTCCCGCACCGCACTTTAAATTATGTACTTTCTCGCATGATTTATTTTAACATGTCTGTTTACATTCCCATGTCAGGCTGAACCTTACTGGGCTAGAATGTAAGGAATCTAGTTAGATCGATATTCCAAATAATGTGTCAATAGAAATACTTAAGGGCTATTTTGGTTTTTAATACGAGTTTTCTGTACTTTATTGTTGTTGGGTAAGATCGAAAGTCGTACAACCCTTTGTTAAACTCAGTTAGTTCTAAATGGTCAAAGGAAGCGAAAGCGCTTTGTCCGGTTAGTTAGGGATTTTTATTATCAAAGAAATCAATTTTGAAACTATTTTCGGACGCGTTTATAGGGTTAAAGTTAGGTCCCCTTTTTATTAGAAATTCCAGATCAAAATACTTTTCAACTTGGTCAAGTACTTTATTTCTTAAAAATAGATTTTTACTTTAACGCAATATGCGCCTGTTGTACCCCAAAATTTTCCCTCCCATATTTCTCAAAACATTGCAAGAAAGATCTCCAAATTGCTCAAAGTAGTCCAAGGGTTGGCCAGACAAGCTCTCTCCTAAGGCAGTCTTCCCCAAACTAGGGTTTCACATTGCATCAAGATCCTTGAGTCCAAGTGACCCCAAGTGCTCACCAATGTCCTAATATGTTCTTGAGATCATCCATGTCATGTTTCGAGCCTTACAGAGGAATTTTGCTCATTTAATTGCTCAAAAGGTCCAAAAATCGACAGTGTTAGGGCAAAAGTCAACTATGACCCAAATACAGTCAAACTTCAAGATTTTTTGTCAACATTCTCATTTTGAAGTATATTTAATAATTTGATCAAGGTTTGATCATGATTCATCAAGGATTGCTCAAAATTCATCAAGATTCAAAAGTTGCTAAATTAGGGTTTTGTAGGAAAAGTCAACTCAACTTTGACCAAACATAACTTTCTCATACTTTATGATAAATGACCCATCCAAAGCTAATTTTTAATAGGATGAAATTCCCTACAATCCATCTTCATATCCCAAGATTAAAATATGCACTCACAAGAAGTTATGAATTTGGACATTATAGGTCATTTTGGAAAGTCAACAAAAACACCTTTTTTGTCAAAGCGTCTAACTTGAGCACGGGATATCAAAATGATATGAAACCAAAAGGGTTGATTAGAGGACATCTCAAGCATTCTAAAAAGTCCAAGAACACCTCCAAAAGTTCAAAATTGAGGAAGTTATGCATTGTTGAAGTTGGACTTTTTTGCAAAATTGCCAAAAGTCAACTATCCTCAAAACATCAAATTTTGCCAAATGGGCCCATTCTTTTTCACTTGTTTTGAGTTTGCATTATTGCCCACGTGCCCTAGCCTTGCCCATGTGTCCATATCATATTTTTTATTTTTATTTGAATTAATTCATTTTAAATCAAATAAAATCACATTAAATCAAAAACATTGAAAACTAAAGATCATGTGATCATTTCCGACCTTGTTACACAGATAGCATCCTTCCAAACTCGTATCAAGCCATATGGGTACAAAAAGATTGAAAATGAGCCAATTTTGGAAAGCTTTAATGGAGAATAAAATCAAATATCAAAATCATCAATGGGGGAAGATTTGGACATCAAATTCTACCCTAATGTATTGTACAATACATAAGGAAGCGAGGCATACAAAAATAGGAGTTAGAGATCAGTTGGAGAGCAAGAACCAAATTGGCAAAAATCAAGAAAAAGTGTGACTTCGAAATCAGTCATAGAGGCATCCTCAAGGCTTGGCAAGTATCTCAATCTCTTCCTGGCCATCTCCACAAGCGAAAACAACCAAGACCAGACATTTTTAGACCCTCACACGCGTTGTAAGCCCCTCATGAATCCGCCCTGTTCTTGATTTCATATTTCGTAAATTAGGCATTGTTAATACGAAATAACTGCATATTTGTGATCACCATTCCATTTGCAAGCTTTTTACATTAATCAATTTCATTTACATAACCTATACTGTGATTCACCATGATTAGGGTTTTGTGGAGCTTTTGTTTTCAGGTACAATTAGCCTACATAATGGCTATGGTTGTGATCAGTAGGTTGAGACAAATCCAACCCTGCTCTTAGAATGCATTTCCATGGCCTATGGAAGATTTTGGAATGAGGCAGGCTTGTAGCGACAGACCTTCGTTCGTAGGTATAGCCTCTGTGTTTTTAGCAACGGTTCAGGGACAGGGATGATGAGTTGTCATCCATCCATAAGACCATTCAAATAACGTGCGCCTTTTTTTTATTTCTGGCCATTGATTTTGTTTTTATATATTATTATTACATTGTATTATTATAACAAACAAAGACAAGCGTTCTAGTGGCAGCCACGTTGGCTTTAAGGACCCAAAGGCTGGAGGTCAGGGGTTCGATCCCTGCCTCCAGCAATTTGCATTTTCTCATTTGTTTTCAGGAAATCCGGTGTGCATTCAAGCCTGAGACCCATCATTGACGCTCACCAATCAACGTGCCAGATGGCCAGATGGCCAGATCTGGTGGTCAATCATGGGAGGCACACCATGGACTCAGTCAACGCACGTGTATGGGATTCCAAAAAGTCCAATGGATCAGCCTTAATGGGCCAACAAAATTGCTATGGACACCTCCAAAATCAGGCCCATCTCTAATTTTCTTTACATTTTGTTTATCTAATTTAATTATTTTATTTTGTTTTAATTAATTTCTAACCAATAAACAAATTTTCTTTTTTATCAAAAAACCATAAAAAATAGTTTGTCCAATTAAATTCAGAATTTTATTTTTATTAATAAATACTAATTAATTAATTAGGA
Source organism: Vicia faba (assembly GCA_948472305.1). NCBI lineage: Eukaryota > Viridiplantae > Streptophyta > Magnoliopsida > Fabales > Fabaceae > Vicia > Vicia faba. The sequence continues at coordinate 330,183,593 of OX451735.1, forward strand.
TGTTAATTAGGGAACTTTAATTTGTTTTGTAAATAAATAAAATTAATTAGAATTAATTAGGTCTTAACGTTAGTTTAAATTATTTTAATTTCTTTCTTAAATTAACAAAAACTTCTAAAACATGTCATTAATTATTTTTCCATTTAATTAATTTAATAATTAATTTAGTATTTAATTTTAGGATTTAATCTCTTTTCTTAAAAATAAAGACAACAAAAAACATTTTTCTTTTAAAAGGGTCAAAACCCTAAATTTTGCATTCGATTTAATTTCACTCGCGCGATTTATTTTTCCTTATTTAATTATTGATGTATCTGCTCCCGGCTTGTAAATAGTTTTAAGTAGAACACTTACTATTTTTACCACTTTATTTTATTTTCAAAGGGTTGCTTTTGGCGATGTAAATACCCGACGCCTTGTAATAGTTAGTTAAATTTCCGCATTTTAATTCTGCTAATTATAACTGCTAGATGTTTAATAATAAGGTTTGCATGATAAGACCGAATGCTTAATCTTAAAATCAAATTAGATCACCCTTAACATGTGCAAAGATAAAAATATCTGAAATCAACACACTCGCACATGCGCACTCTTAGGGTACGCCCCACTTGGTTGCCTTCATACACGGTCATTGAGTATAGGTCGTTTTAGAGGTCGTCCTCTTGTCTAAAAGATCATAGTCGCCTCGAAATGGTTGCCTCATATATTGTTGCCTTAAACAAATGATCTAAGACATTAGGGTTACCGCTAAGGCGTCCTAACATTGCTTTAGTGATCGCATGTCCCTCATTCGAATTGACCCTCGAACTCCAACGACGATGCTACCTACTCATTAATAGTGGGATAGCATTGTCTAAAGGAAAATAGCATAGAACGATTCTTTTTTCGAGTAGGTAGATTAGTTCTTAGATACTTGCTCATTCAAAACAAAACCTTTTCACACTTACACTCCTTTTCAAACAAAGTTTTCGAAAACACTTCATTACACTCTTGAGGACAGAAGCAAGAGTTAAATCGAAGTTAAAAACAAAAACTTTTTCAAACCCACAAACACAGAGAAAACAATTTTTGAAAATAATGATAAAGTACCTAAGAGCCCGTAGATAACTACGGATAGAAAGGGTGTTAATACCTTCCCTTTCTATAATCTACCCCCCGTACTCAGAAATATCTCGAAAAATGAATTTTTCTGTGCTTTTTTCCTTTCCTTGTTGGATAAAATAAAAGTCGGTGGCAACTCTTGCTTACCGCGACATTTTGTTCATACAAACGCAAAACGCAAACCAGCATTCCAAAAAACAGTCAGTTCTTCCCACCGTATCACAGAACTGGCGACTCTGCTGGAGATTTAATAAGTGGGGTGTACCTTAGGAATAGTTCATCATATTGTTTTCAATTGTTTGATTTGTTTGCTTTATTTTGTGGGCTTTGTATCGGAGTTACTATAGATCCTAACCCGGATCTGGGGATACCTTTTAGGTAAGTAGCAATAGACTGTGAGGGAACTGTACAACGTAGACCGATACGGTTGAAGCAGTAGCTATGTTGGTGTGGCACTTTAGTTTGTACTGATATCCCTTGTGGTGGAACAAGGAGAATATGGGTCTTCTAAGGGGTCGTTAAGCATCAACTGACCTTAGAACCTATAATTGACCAACTTGGTGATAGAACAGTAGCAGTATGCTACACACTTTGAGACCAAACTCTCGTGATGATTCCGGTCGCAAGAAAAGGTTGCCAAACTGGAATTATGACCGATCGAGGGTGGTCAGTGATATTGAGATCCTCTAGAACCCGGTTACTATTACTAGGACAGGTTTGAACCAACTAAACTGAAAGAGGGTAGTATCTAAGCTCCATGCCAGCCTGAAATTTAAGGGCTATGTGTGTGACTTGTTTGCCCTTACCATGTTTGCTATCTGTGAATACCTGTGATGTGTTTCTATCATGACATCATGACATCATGACACTGCATGCATCTTGCATCAGACTAACCCATTTCAAAGACATAAGGGATTCATCTTTGTTCTGTTTTGCAGATCATGGCATCCATGCGTAGAAACACTATTCGGACCAGCTTTGTACAGATTCCCACTCAACTTAGAGATTTGGTTGCAAAGGTTCCAAACACTTCCTCCTTTATCAGAAGACATGGGCACCTCCTTGGTTTGGTCACTTTCAGATTAGATTAGCAGATGATGAGTGTTTTGTGCCATTTCTTTGATCCATTGTACCACTGCTTCACTTTTCCGGACTACCAGTTGGTCCCTACATTGGAAGAGTTCTCTGATCTACTTGGTATCTCTATTCTAGAGCAGACGCCATTTACAGGTTGGGAAGTAGCCCTTAGGCCGGAAGAGATTGCTTCAGCCCTACATCTGACAAAGGCTGAGGTAATGTCTAACTGGGAGACTCGAAGTGGGACAAAAGGCTTCTTGGCTGAATTCTTGGTTGATCAGGCTAATCAGTTCTGGGACAGTTTAGATTTTCAAGCATTCGAGGACATCCTGGCTCTTCTTATATATGGTCTGGTTTTGTTTCCTAACTCAGATTCTTTTGTCGACGTGAATACGGTGAAGATCTTCATGTCCGGTAATCCTGTGCCCACTCTCTTGGGTGACATTCTACACTCTCTTTATGCCCGTACTGCTCGGAAACGGGGAACCCTTATATGTTGTGCACCATTTCTGGCGAGGTGGTTTATTCCTCACCTCCCCAAATCTGTTTTGAAGAACAAGGAAGGCATGGGTTGGGCCTACAGAATTATGTCTCTTGCTCGCACTGACATTATCTGGAGCACTAAAGACATGGTAGAAGTAGCTATTATTGATCGCTGTGGGGAATATCCCAATGTTCCACTACTTGGAATTCGAGGAGGGATTACCTATAATCCTTGTTTTGCCTTACGTCAGTTTGGGCGAGCTAGGAGGGACGGACCTCATGAGTTGTCGATGTCAAGCATTGTCTTTGACTTCCAAGGGGATAGTGAGGAGCATCGCCGCAGGTTCATACGAGCTTGGGACAGGGTGCACCGGTCTGATCCGCACGAGCTAGGCGTGAAGACCTCTCTTCCGATGGAACCATATCTCCGATGGGTTCGTACACGTGCTCAAAAGTTGGGAATGCCGTACGAAGCTGTCTTGCCTGTGATTGTTGAGATTGCTGATGAAGAAGGGGTTCCACCTACCATCCTCCATCCATACATGCCTACTGACATTGGGGCATTAAAGAGGTCTTGGATGCAGCTAAGAGAAGAGCGGGATACTTACAGAGAAAAGTACCATGAGCAGGAGCGAAAGATCCTAAAACTTACGAGGCAACTGGAGAACGAGAAGGTCCTCAACGACTATGTCAGCACCAAAGGGAAACGACCATGGGAACGCTGATGTCTTTTGTTATTTCTAGTTTTGATTTACTTTTCAGTTTTTTCTTTTTGTAACGCCTTAAAGGCATTTGATGAACATTGAATTCAAGTTTTATCTAATAAAAGTGTGTTTCGTTTTGGTTTATGAATTTGAATCTCCAAAGTCTTTAAAATCATATCATACGCATTTCATTCCCATGCACCTCATTATAGGTACCCTTACAGGTTTCTCATCTTCTTCGCTGTTTATTTCAGCGCATCATGTCTTCTGAAACATCAACTGAACAAGCCATCAAGGCTCTGCAAGCTCAAAACGCTTAGTTCCAGGAAATGTTCATGAACTTGGCCAAGGGTCAGCAAGATATGAAGACCCTTATCTTAAAGGATAAGAAGAAGAAGAAGAAGGTCCTACTGAATATGGGTCGCAGATTCGGAAACAATTTGCGGGATAATGTTGATTTATCTCACTCATCTGGAGGGGGAGAAAATCAAGAAGAAAGGAGGGCTCCTAGCCCTGTGGTTTCTGACAACGAGACTGACTTTGATGAAGACCAGTATCCTCCAACTGAGGATAGGTATAAGCAACTCGAAGACCGGTTGAGCGCAATGGAGGTCCAGAAAGTCCCTGGTCTGGACTTCGGAGATTTGGGTTTGTCATCTGGGGTGGTGATTCCCCACAAGTTTAAAGCACCAATCTTTGCTAAATACGACGGGGTTTCTTGCCCAAAGCTGCACCTCCGCTCGTATGTTAGAAAGATCCAGCCATACACTGCTGATAAAAACCTATGGATCCACTTCTTTCAAGATAGTCTTTCAGGGACTCAACTTGAATGGTTTTACCATCTAGAAGGATCTAGTATTTGTAACTGGGAAGACCTTGCTGCTGCTTTTTACAAGCAGTACCAATACAATGCCAACCTCGCTCCCACGCGTACCCAACTTCAGGGTATGTCTATGGGTGCGAGCGAAGGTTTCAAAGACTACGCTCAGAAATGGAGGGACCTGGCTGGAAGAGTACAACCCCCGTTGGCTGACAGGGAGTTAGTAGATATGTTTCTGGGGACCCTGTCTGGTCCGTATTTTAATCATCTGATTGGAAGTTCATCGTCCGGGTTTACTGAGCTGATTATGACCGGGGAAAGAGTTGAGGCTGATATCAAGAGCGGTAAAATACAGAAGGGTGCTTCATTAAGTACCGAAAAGAAGTCTTTTAAGAAGGAATCCAGCGCTGTTTACAGATCAAAGAGCCATAATAGACCTGAGCACCGCCAAGCATTCAATGCGGTTGTTATATCAAGACCTACTGTTTCCCCATAACGCAACAATCAGCCAAGAGCTGAGAGGCCGTGAAGACAGTTCACTCAGCTCCATATGACCCTGTCTCAGATTCTGCCACAGTTGTTAAAGACCAATTTGGTGATTCCGAAGGTAGCCCCGAAGAATCCCAATACAACATCACTGCTGTACAATCCGAACGCCCGTTGTGCTTTTCACTCCGATAGCCCGGGGCATGATACGAATGACTGTTGGGTCTTGAAGAATAAAGTACAGGATCTGATTGAAGCTAAAGAGATCGAGTTTGAAGCGTCGGGAAAGCCTAATGTCATAATGGCACCCATGCCCAATTATGACGCGGGAGTGAATGCAATTGAAGACGATGATGAAGAGTTTGATATTGACAACTAGATCTACCTGACTGCTGATGGTGGATTGAGCAATTGGACAGCGAAGGATTCTATGCCCGTTTCTGTTATTACACAATAATCAGACTTTTGTTTTGAATTTGTAACAGACAATTTTTAAATTTTATGGCCCGGTGCCTTAACCGAGACACCGTGGCTTTGTTTGTGAGGGCTTTATATGTCATCTCCATATATCATTAATAAAAGCATTGGATGTTTTCTTGCATTTCAAATTTTACGCTCTTTGTTTTTCTCTTTTATCTTACAAAACAACTATTTTACACACACTCACATATACAGGTCTATATCCACTCTGGATCCCACTGATAACGATTATGCTACTGCCAATTATGACTTCGAAAGTCCGATCAACCAAGCCGAGGACGAAGGTGAGGATGATTGCGAAGTTCCTGGTGAACTTGCTAGACTGTTACTTCAGGAAGAGAGGGTCATACAGCCGCATGAAGAGCCAGTGGAATCAGTGAATCTGGGTACAGAGGTAGACAAGAAAGAGGTCAAGATCGGTGAGAATCTGGAGCCTAGTGTTAAGCAACGGTTGATTCAGATGCTGCGTGACTACGTTGAGATCTTTGCCTGGTCTTATGAAGATATTCCTGGGTTGGATACCGATATTGTGGTTCACCGCCTGCCTACCAAGGAAGACTGTCCTCCAGTGAAGCAGAAGGTCCGTCGAATGCGCCCGGAGATGTCTGAGAAAATCAAGGCTGAAGTGATGAAATAGTTTGATGCCGGTCTTCTAGCAGTTACTTCTTACCCACAGTGGGTGGCCAACGTGGTTCCTGTGCCGAAGAAGGATGGTAAGGTTCGAATGTGCGTTGATTATAGGGATCTGAACAGGGCGAGCCCCAAGGATGATTTCCCTCTACCTCATATCGACGTTTTGGTTGACAACACCGCACAACATAAGGTCTTCTCCTTTATGGATGGTTTCTCCGGTTATAATCAGATTAAAATGGCTCCCGAAGACATGGAGAAGACAACCTTTATTACTCAATAGGGTACCTTTTGCTACAAGGTCATGCCTTTCAGATTAAATATTGCTGGGGCAACGTATCAGCGCGCCATGGTCACTTTGTTCCACGACATGATTCATCATGAGATTGAGGTATACGTTGATGACATGATTGCAAGATCCCAGACTGAAGAAGAACATCTTGACCACCTTCAGAAGTTGTTTGACAGGTTGAAGTTGTACAAGTTGAGGTTAAACCCGAACAAGTGCACCTTCAGGGTGAGATCTGGTAAACTGCTGGGTTTCTTCGTAAGTGATAAAGGTATTCAAGTGGATCCTGCAAAGGTGAAGGCTATACAGGAGATGCCAGCTCCCCGAACAGAAAAATAAGTCAGAGGCTTTCTGGGACGTTTGAACTATATTGCCTGATTCATCTCACACCTGACTGCTACTTGTGAGCCAATCTTCAAACTACTGAAGAAAGATCAAGTGATAAGATGGAACGATGAATTCCAGGCCGCTTTCGAAAGGATCAAAGAGTATCTCCAAGAGCCACCCATTCTGTTGCCTCCAGTTGAAGGGAGACCTCTGATCCTATACTTGACAGTACTCGACAACTCAATGGGGTGCGTGCTGGGGCAGCATGACGAGTCTAGCCAAAAAGAGCATGCTATTTACTACCTTAGCAAAAAGTTTACCGACTCTGAGACCCGATACTCACTGCTTAAGAAAACTTGCTGCGCTTTGGCATGGGCTGCTCGTCGGCTGAGACAGTATATGTTGACTCACACTACTATATTGATATCAAAGATGGATCCAATCAAGTATATCTTCGAGAAGCCTGCTTTGTCCGGTAGAATAACAAGATGGCAGATGATCTTAACTGAGTATGACATCCAGTATACGACCCAAAAGGCAATCAAGGGAAGTGTGCTGGCAAATCATTTGGCACATCAGGCAGTGGATGATTACCAGTCTATGAACATTGAATTCCCAGATGAGAATATCATGATAGTAACTGACTGTGAGACACCTGGACCAGATGAAGGACCTGAGGAGGGATCCCGATGGTTATGTACTTTGATGGAGCTTCAAACGCTTTAGGTAATGGCATTGGCACCGTGATCATATCTCCTGAAGGCTCTCATACTCCGTTCACCGCCCGACTATGCTTCAACTGCAACAACAACATGGCGGAGTATGAAGCGTGCATCATGTGTCTTCGAGCAGCTATTGACCTAAGGATTAAGTTTCTAAGTGTTTTCGGAGATTCCGCTCTCGTTATCAACCAGATCAAAGGCGAGTGGGATACGAAACACCCAAATCTTATTCCTTACAAAGAGTATGTGTTTACGTTGCTTCCACACTTCGAAGAGATAACCTTTGAACACTTCCCTAGAGATGAGAATTAGTTGGCGGATGCGCTAGCTACGATGTCTTATATGTTCAAAGTTAATTGGGACAACGAAGCTCCCCAGATTATCATTGAAAGGTTGGACGAACCTGCACATTGCTGTGACATTGAGACTGAGGAGGTATCAGATAAGCCCTGGTGTTGTACCCCAAAATTTTCCCTCTCATTTCATCAACATTTTCTCACCACAAGACCCTTGGAGCTCAAGATCAAGTTTGGGTTTGCTCTGTTCAAGACTCCTCCTTGCACTGTTGACCCAAATTAGGGTTTGAGTTTGCACAAAGATGTTTTGACCTAAAATGCCCAAAGTGAATTTCATGCTTCATGTTGGACTCACAAGTTTATCCATATCAAGTTTCAAGCCTTGATTCTAATCTTTGCCCAGTCAATTGGACAGTTGACCTAAAAATCAGCTATATTAGGGGAAAAGTCAACTGTGACCAAGTGACAGTCAAACTTCATAATTTTTGACCCACATCAATATAATGGACTCATATGAACCATTTGGTCAAGTTTGGATCACAATTCCACAAGAAATTTGGTCAGATAACCAAAAGGGCAAAATGGTCATTTTTAGGGTTTTGACTGCACAAAGGCAATTTTTGACTGTTTGACCTAACCAATGGCAAACCAAGCTCACATATGGAATCAAGGACTCAATGGCATTGTCTTGATCCATTCAACAAGTTCAAAAGATCTCAAATGCACAGGATTGACAGATGAATTTTCCAGTCAACTGATCAAAATTTGACTGTATACTAAAAAGTCAAACTTTGACTTTTTGGTCAAAATCAAGTGCCAAGATTCATTTTTCATCAAGACATGTCAAATTATGAAACTTGTTCATCAAGAAATCCAAAATTGCAAATTAGGGTTTAAAATGAAGAAATTTCATAACTTAGAAATTTTCTAAGTTATGAAATTCCCTTATTTTTCCCTAACTTTGTCCCTTTTTTTCATCAAGATACAAATGGATTCAAACAAAACTCAAAACATGAAAGTTGTATTCCATTACAAAATCTACAACTTTGATTCACAAAGTTTTCTCAAAGGAAGCTTGTAGCTCAAGTTATGATTTTTGGAATAGGGGTGCAAAACATTTTTAACTTAGAAAATTTTTGACCTATTCTAGGCAGGATTTTTGTCCAACTTCTTGGCCATTTTTCACATGCTTCCACTTTGAATTTCAATTTGCATTAAAAAGATGGATTGTAGTACACATTCCAAATTGTCCAAGAACTCATCAAACACCCTTGTGGTTAGGGAGAATCGAATTTGCAAAGTTGGGCAACATTCACTTTTGTTCTTGGCCAAGGCATGTTCATACATTGGCATTTTTTCAAATCAGCTTGTACAAGCTAGCTTACCGGCCTCAAAACCAGTCTCACACACCATAATTAAATGCCTAACCATTGTGCTAAGGTTTTATTTTGTTCATTTGGTCATTACATGCAAGATTAACCCTTAATTGGAAAAAGCATATTTACCATTTTGGAAAAGATGCACTTTATGTCAAATAACAAATCCAAGAGGCATGGGCCAGATCTTTGAGGCTAGCATTTGTACACAAATCCCCCTGATCAAGAACAAAGGAGGCAGCATACATAGAGGGTGGTAGAGGCCTGTGTTGGAACTTACACTATCTTGCTTACATTAGAAGAAAACTTGCAAACTCATACCAATCTCTCATTCCTGTCACAACCAGCAAAAGCAAACTTTGCAAACATCTTTCGCACACCCTAACTGACCTAAAGCACGACTGAACCACATCCCAAACCTCCTAATTCACAAAAACACCCTCTTGCTGCAGAAACAGAGCAAGTTCTGCAACTTGACTTTCACAAATATTTCCACTCGTGCACTTTGGCCAAAAAGAGTTCAAACATGTTCCATATCATCCACTGAAGCTATCCCAAGCATTGAACTCAAGTTGTAACCTCCTTAACATCGTTTGCCATTTTTGCTTTCAAGTTGTGCAGGTGGACTTCCATAGCACGATACAGGCAGCTTCAGAGCAAGCCAAACATAAGAGAAGCATCCTTGGACTTCAGGAAAGCTGTACCAAAGCTCAAACTCCATTGAAGATACCTCCATTGCTGTACACGACTCAAGCTGAAACAGGTAAAAACATGAACTTCTATCTCTCAATATAGGAAGAGTTAGGCTTAGGTTTGTGAAGAAAGCATGTTCTACTCATAGCCCTGAAGCCATCCATGTATTTACTTTTCATTTATATTATGTGTGCTGTGAGAATTTTGGCCATGAACAATGGAGAAAATTTAGGTCAGAAATTGGGGATGAAGAAATTCTCCCTCGTTTCTTAGAGTTAGGTCAAGTTTTTTATATGTATGAATTCGTCTCTTCATGCTATATAATGTTTGTGTTATGAGTTTTTGCTAAAAATCAAAGAATCAGGAGTTTGTATTTTGAACAAAGAAGCGCGCGTTTGACAGAAGCTGGAGGAAGAAGATGATGGCTTGGGCTGGGCCTAAGCTATCCTTGCTGTTCACACCCTTTTTTTCCATTTACACCCCCCTGGCTCATTGTGTGAAATATCCATTTTTTTTACTTTTTATTTTTTTCTTCTGACTTGATATTTTTTGTCAAAATATAAAAAACATTAAAAATATTTCTCCATCCATTTTTGCATTTATTTGGCATTTATTTGTTTTATTTAGCATATATATATAAACAAATATATTTCCTTTTTATTTAAAACACTAAAAAATAATACAAAAAAATATTTTTTTAGTTATTATTTTTTGTTTACATTTTGAAAACATTTTCTAAAAATATACACTTTTGTAAATAATTAACATTTTATTTTGGTATATATATTTAGTGTATTTAATATATAATATGAATACTTGCATATTTTATTAGATATTTAGGACAAAAATATAGAAATAATACCTTTTATTTTTATTAATATGTGACACTAAAAAATACTTTTTTTTTACAATATACTTCTTTTTTTTAATTTTTGTATATAATTAACAAATATTGTATATAATTAATAAATAAATACTATTTATTTAAAAAATTAGGGTTTTGCCCTAAATAATAAAATATCCAAAAATTGACTTTTTATTTTTGTTTATATTTCACATTGAAAAATACTTTCTCATACATAAAAAATCCTTTTTGTGCATAATACATTTTGCATATTTATTATATTTGTTTAAATATTGTACAACTTGATATTTGTATATTCAATATGGATGTAATAGTTTTAGATTTAATTTCTTGCTAAATATCCCCCCATTCAAACATTTGTACCCCCATCCCCATAATCATGTTGTAATAATTTAGGACTTTAAATTTCCGCATTTAAAAGCTTTCAAATTATGTCATGATAGACCTAGGGTTTGTATGCAAAATCAAATAACAAATAGCTTGACCTAATTCAAAGACAAAAATGCATGAAAATGGATAACACCATACACACTTGCACCCTTAGGGTTACTCCACTTGTTGCCTTCAAAAATGGGTCATGTTGCATGTTGAGTATCTTTGGCAAAACAAAACAAATCAAATGATCATAGTCCCTCGATGGCGCTTTCTCAAGTTGCCTAAAAAATGATCAAGTCCCTTAAAGGAAAAATTGCCAAATACACTTGGCACTATTGCATTCATGATCTAAACGATGACCCGCGCCCGTCCCGTTAACATCCTAACACAAGATTGTCCACCAAATACAATGGTGGAACAATACTGTTAAAAGGGTTAAAACATAGGAAAGGTCTTTGAGAAATTTAGGGTAGATAGCTCTTGGTTACTTGACCAATCTTGCAAAACAAATCCTTGCCATTTTTCAAAACACACATCACAACACAATTTCAAAACAAACTTTCAAAACATTGAAAACTTTTCAAAAGACAAATACACCTTTGTATACATTCAAACATGGATCATGACAAAGGTTGCCACAACAAATGGCCTCTTTTCAAAACCTCTTTCAAAATCACACACAAAGCACCATTTCAAACAATTGAAAGCACCATTTCAAACAATTGAAAAGCAAAGGCAAGTGATCTAAGCAAGTAACTAAGAGCCCGTGGATAACCATGGATAGAAAGGGTGCTAATACCTTCCCTTTCTATAATCTACTCCCCGAACCCAAGAAAACATCTCAAAGGTTTTTCCTGTGCTTTTTAACCTTTCCTTAGGACAAAATAAAAAGTCGGTGGCGACTCTTGCTAAACCGAAACATTTGCGAACACAAACGCAAAACCTCAAGTCAGTTCTCCCACCGTATCACAGAACTGGCGACTCTGCTGGGGAATATGATTTAAAAGTGGAGTAACCTTAGGGCCTAGATCACCCTTTTTGCATAACTAATTGTTTGCTTTGATTGCTTTACATTTTGGTTCTCTTGTTTGGGCTTGAAATCCTACACCCGGATTTGGGAAACATTCATAGATAGTAATACGTTGTGGAAACTGTGCGGGGTATACCAACACGGTTGAAGCAATAGCTATATTAGTGCGACATATTTGTGAGTACCGGTAACCCTTGAGTTCAATTAAGGAGAGTACGGGGACGCTGAGTGATGTCACTAAGCACTAATGACCTAGAACCTTACTTGACCATCTTGGCTTTTCATTAGGGGTAGTGAGATGACCGGCTTTGGTGTAGTCCGAAGTTGGTAGATACTCGATACTACACTCATTGAGGGTTGTTTTCTTTGAATATTTTGGTCGCTAGTTAAGTGGCTAAACCAAAACAATGAACATGGAAAACAATCCAATGATATTGAGCTCCTTAGAACCCGGTTACTATTTATAGGACAGGTTTTTAAGCCAACTACACTCAAGAGGGTACTTACCTATGAAACCTCTTGCAAGCCTGAAACTAGGGTTTTGTGTGACTTGCTTGTACATATGTTTGTGCATACATCATGAACATCATAAAGCATCATATGCATCCACTAACCATTTCAAGGGTTTGGATCTTCATCTTTGTTCTTGTTTTGTAGGTCATGGAAGTTCTTCGCAGGAAAACTATTCAAGTCAACCTTGTGAGAATCCCTCCTCAACACAAGGAGCTCACATCCAGAATTCCAGAAAGCTCTCTCTTTAGTGAAAGACATGGTAGACTACTCAGCCTAGTCAACACCAGCATTGAAGAAGACATGGTGAAAGTGCTATTCCAGTTCTTTAACCCCCTTCACCACTATTTCACATTTCCCGACTACCAATTGGTGCCTACTTTGGAGGAATTTTCTCAACTCCTGAGAATTCCTATTCTTAATCAACTACCCTACAACGGTACGAAAAAGAACCAAAGCCTGAAGATGTTGCTCAAGCACTACACTTGCAACCATCTGACATCAAGGGGCATTGGGAGACTAGAAGTGGTGTCAAAGGCTTCTTGGCAAAATTCTTGTTTGAGAAGGCACAAGAGTGTTGGAATTCTTTGGATCTACAAGCCTTTGAAGAGATTGTGGCACTCCTCATTTATGGGTTGGTCTTGTTCCCAAATCCTGACCAACTTATAGATGTCAATGCTGTCAAGATTTTCCTATCCAGGAATCCCATACCTACATTACTTGGGGACATCCTCCACTCATTTTACACACGAACAATGAGAAAGAGAGGTGTTCTCATGTGCTATACTCCTCTCCTTGCAAGGTGGTTTATTTCTCACCTTCCACAATCTGTTTTGAAGAATGAGCAAGGCTTAAGGTGGTCACAATGATTGATGACCCTCACACATTCTGATGTACATTGGTGTTCTCGGTCCAGAGAAAATGTCATCATCGTCGATCGTTGTGGTGAGTTCCCTAATGTTCCATTACTTGGCATTAGGGGAGGCATTACCTACAACCCTTGTCTAGCTTTGAGACAATTTGGATATGCACGGAGGGATGGCCCTCATGACATGCTGATTCCTGACCTAGTTTTTGACTTCGACAACGATGCGCAAGGACTTCGCCAAAGATTCATCAGAGCTTGGAGGATGCCTAACAAGGTAGATAGCAAGACACTGGGGCACAAGAACTTCATCCCTCTTGAGCCTTATCTCAAGTGGGTAAGTACCCGAGCCCAGAGTCTTATGATGCCTTACCCTCATATTCTCCCTTTGATTAAAGAGCCTGTTAAGGAATGAGAGGTTCCCTACACCATCCTATTTCCTGACATGCCAACATCATGGGAGGAGATGCATAAGAGTTGGATCCAACTCAAGGAAGAGCGGAATACTTTTGAAGCCAGCTTCTATGCCAGTGAGAAGAAGGTTTTGGAGCTTACCCGCCGACTTCACGAGGAGGAGACCCTCAACACCTACATCGCACCAAAGAGGATGCGCAACGTCTTTTTACCTTAAGAAGCTTTTGTAATATTTGGCCCATGGGGCATTTATGTACTGACAAAATTTCTTCTTATTAATATGACGTGTGTTCTTTTTGTCTGCAACAATTGTAAATTTCTAAATCCTTGAATGCATCGCATAAATAAACATATCATTCATCATACGCATAAGCAGGTCTTCACACCAGGTTTCCTTATCTTTCCGCTGTTTATTTCAGTAAGATGGATCTCGAACAGACGGTCAAAGATCTGCAGGCACAAAACTCGCAGTTTCAACAACTCCTTATGACCTTGGCAAAGGGTCAGGAGGATCTAAAAGCACTGTTGGGGAACAAAGAGCAAGAAAAAGTGAAAAAGAAGAAGAAAAGAGTTGGGGTAGCTACACTGGGAAGAAGATTTGAGAATGAAGCTAGGAGAGTTCTTGAATTCCCCTCCACATCTGATGAGGGGACCGGTAAGGGAAAAGGAGTTGCATTACCTTCTGAGTCCGAGGCTGAAGAGGAAGAGGTTGAGGAAGATGAAGACTACTCGGAGCAGCAATACCCGCCAGTGGACGACAAATACAAAAACCTGGAGGATAGACTGGAAGCTATGGAGCTGCAAAGGGTTCTCAGGTTAGATTTTGAAGAATTGGGATTGATTGCTGGGATTGTGATCCCTCCAAAGTTTAAGGTGCCAATTTTTGCAAAATATGACGGTCTGTCTTGCCCGAAGATGCACCTTAGGTCATATGTCAGAAGGATTCAACCTCATACATCCGATAGAAATCTTTGGGTACACTTTTTTCAGGACAGCCTGTCCGGTACACAACTAGACTGGTTTTATCAGCTTGAAAGGTCAGAGGTGCATAGTTGGGAGGATTTGGCAGCTGCCTTTTATCGCCAGTATCAATATAACGCTGACTTGGCGCCAACCCGTACTCAGCTACAAAGTATGGGAATGGTCTCAAATGAGGGATTCAAAGAATACGCCCAGAAATGGCGCGACTTGGCCGGAAGAGTGAAGCCACCTCTTTCTGATAGGGAACTAGTTGATATGTTCTTGGGGACCCTATCTGGCCCGTTCTTCAACCATTTGATCGGGAGCTCTTCCGCAGGGTTTACTGAATTGATTTTGACTGGCGAGCGGGTGGAAGCTGGTATTAAGAATGGGAAGATTCAAAGGGATGCCTCTGCGTCTACAATTGTTAAAAAGCCATTTCCAGCCAAGAAGGAGGCAGCTGTTGTGTACTCTCAAAAGGGATTGGGTAGAACTGAGCGCCGACCGACTGTGGGGGCCGTGATGATTCAAAATTTGTCAAATGATCAGCCTCGTACCAATCAGTCTAGATCTAACCAGCAACAGGTAGAGCGGCCACAACGGTAGTTCACCCGCATCAATATGACGCCTGCACAAGTTCTTCCCCATTTGTTGAAGTTGAATCTGACTGGTTTAAAGGAGGCACCAAAAAACCCTAACACCACATCTCCATACTATCATGCCAATGATAAATGTGCCTATCATTCTGACAGCGCCGGGCATGACACCAACAATTGTTGGGCGCTAAAGAATAAAATTCAAGACTTGATAGATGCAAAAGAGGTTGAGTTCGACGCACCCGAGAAGCCAAACGTAATATCCGCTCCGATGCCAAAGCATGGTCATCATGTTCATGTCGTTGAAGAAGATCTGTATGTTTCTGCTGTTGATGATCTGGTAACTCCATTACTGACAATCAAGTTGAATCTGTTGAAAGCTGGGATTTTCCCAGGATGTAAAGAAGACTGCTACTGTTGTTCCTCCCTACCAATCGACTGTCCATTGCTGAAGATAGGCATCCAAGGCCTAATGGACAGCCAACAAATTCTTTTTGAAAAGATTCCTGCTACTCCAACTCCTATCGAAGATGTTTCAATAATCACCATTTCCACCAATCTTTCCAAGGTCCCTAAAAAGCCTGTTAAGATTACATCAGTTCCGAAGATTGTTCCTCTGAAAATAACCATGCCTGGGCCTGTCCCCTACAAATCTGACAAATCGATACCGTGGAATTATGATGGAGAAATCTACTACCACGGTGTTAAACAAATTGAGACAACTTAAGAGAGCTCTGACGAAGAAACTACCGACATTGGAAACATTGCCGGTACGAGCAAGATTACCCGAAGTGGGAGAATTTTATCTCCAGAGATTGCCCCTCCAAAGGCAATCTTTGGACCCCAGCTGTTCCCAAGGTTACCCCTGCACCGATAAAACTTTCTGCAAGAACTCCGTTGATTGAAGAAGCTGTTACTCCTGTGGTTGTCCCTCCTACTTCTGCTGATAAAGGGAAAGGGATCCAAGAAGAGCTCGTCGGGACGAGGGCTCAGCCGTTGATCATCCCCGAAACCTCTAAGAAAGAAATGGAGGAGATTCTGAAAATAATAAAGAAAAGTGATTATGACGTTGTAGAGCAACTGGGGCAAACCCCCTCGAAGATTTCCATGTTAGCTTTGTTGCTTTGTTAGGAGGCTCATGCCAAGGCCTTGATAAGGTTTTTGAAGACAGCCCATGTACCCCAGGAAACCTCAGCCAATCAATTCCAGGATTGTGTAGCCAGCCTTACCGCCAACAATGGCCTGGATTTCTCTGATGCTGACCTGACTCCAAAGGGAAGAAAGCACAATGACGCATTGCATGTGTCAGTTGAATGTCGAGGAACTACTCTCGCCCATGTCTTGGTCGACACTGGTTCTTCTCTAAACGTGCTGCCTAAGAAAGCTCTGGACCGGTTGGATTGTGAAGGCTTGGAGCTGAAACTAAGTAATATCATTGTCAGGGCCTTTGACGGATCTAAAAGAATGGTCCATGGGGAGGTCGGCATCCCTATCAAGGTGGGAACTGAAGTTTTCCCCTCAACCTTCTATGTGATGGACATCCGCCCATCCTACTCTTGCTTGCTAGGAAGGCCGTGGATATATAATGCTGGGGCAGTCACTTCCTCCCTACATCAGATGCTGAAATACCATGTTAAGGGAAAGATCATAACTGTACACGGTGAAGAGGAGTATTGGTATGTGGAAATGGAGGGGGAATTCATCGAAACACCATTCCAACACTTCTAGGAAATTGCTCCCGAGGTTGCTGTAGCAAAGGCAGTAGCTGAGGTACCCAAGCAGGTGGCCAGGATGGCATCTCTGAAAGACGCGAAGGCTGCAATGAAGGAAGGAAAGAGCTCAACATGGGGTCAATTTCCTGACTTTTCTCACAAGACAGACAAGTTTGGGTTGGGATTCAACACTGCGGGGCAAAAAGCTATGCGTCGCTCAAAAATCGAAAGGACACCCATCAAGATTTCTCCTCATGGAATCAATGCTTTGGAAGACGAAGACGAAGATGCCAACATTGAAGATTGGATCTTCCCAACCATCGGAGGGGGACTACACAACTGGGAGGCGAAAGACTTCGTCCCTATTACTTTCATTAATCAGTAACTTACCTTTCGAACATTTCCTGTTGGTCTGTAATAATTACTTTTAAACAATCTGCACACTACTTTTTCACCTCATGCCTTGCCCGGGGCATGTAGGTCCATTTGTAAGGGTTTTGATTCTCTTCATATTCATATGCCATGCTTAATGAATCATTGGACGTTTTTCATTTATAAATTGCTGTGTTCATTTTCTTTCCTTTTGCATTTTTGTTTGTTTAAGGATGACTATCCCTTACACACACCCACACTCACAAATGCAGGTACCCATCCACTCTGGATTCTATGGGTGACTATTCTGCTATATCCTTCAATAACTCTGAAGATTTGGTCAATCAGGCTGAATATGAAGATGACGAAGATTGTGAAGTACCAGGAGAGCTAGCCAGACTTCTACAACAAGAAGAGAGGGCCATCTTACCTCATGAAGAGTTGTTGGAAACAGTCAACTTAGGAACAGAGGAAGACAAAAAAGAAGTACAAGTGGGTGCCAATCTGGAACCAAGTGTCAAGGAGCGCTTAATACAGCTGTTAAATGAATACGTGGAAATCTTCGCCTGGTCTTATGAAGACATGCCAGGGTTAGACACATATATCGTGGTTCACCGTCTCCCTACGAGAGAGGACTGTCCCCCGATCAAGCAAACAGTCCGCCGAATGAGGCCCGACATGTCTGAAAAGATTAAAGCAGAATTAATGAAGCAATTCAACGCTGGCTTTCTGGCTGTTACATCCTATCCACAACGGGTTTCTAACATTGTGCCAGTTCCCAAAAAAGATGACAAGGTCAGAATGTGTGTGGACTACCGGGATTTGAATAGGGCCAGCCCTAAAGATGATTTTCCGCTACCGCATATCGACATTTTGGTTGACAACACAGCTCAGCACAAGGTGTTTTCCTTCATGGACGGATTCTCGGGCTACAACCAGATCATAATAGCCCCCGAGGACATGGAGAAAACAACCTTTGTTACACAATGGGGTACCTTCTGCTACAAGGTGATGCCGTTCGGACTGAAGAACGCAAGGGCAACTTATCAGCGCGCCATGGTAGCTTTTTTTCATTATATGATACATCATGAGATCGAAGTTTACGTAGACGACATGATAGCTCGATCACAAACAGAGGAGGAACACCTTGAACATCTGCAAAAGCTGTTTGCCAGGTTGAAGGAGTACAAACTCAGGCTGAATCCAAGTAAGTGTACTTTTGGAGTTAGGTCTGGTAAACTTCTAGGATTTATTGTCAGCAACAAGGGCATTGAGGTCGATCCAGTGAAAGTAAAAGCAATACAAGAAATGCCTGCTCCCCGTACTGAAAAGGAGGTTAGAGGGTTCTTGGGACGCTTGAACTACATTGCCAGATTCATCTCTCATCTGACATCTACCTGTGAGCCAATTTTCAAACTATTGAAGAAAGATCAGGTAGTCGAATGGAACGATGATTGTCAAACTGCTTTTGATAAAATCAAGGAGTATTTGCTAGAACCTCCTATTCTGATGCCACCCGTCGAAGGAAGACCGTTGATCATGTATCTGACCGTCTTGGATAACTCAATGGGGTGTGTATTGGGCCAGCATGATGAGTCTGGTCGAAAAGAGCATGCCATTTATTACCTTAGCAAAAAGTATACCGACTGTGAGACTCGCTACTCAATGCTCGAGAAAAGTTGTTGCGCTTTGGTATGGGCTGCTCGTCGACTAAGGTAGTATATGCTGACTCATACCACTTTGTTGATTTCCAAAATGGATCCTATCAAGTATATCTTCGAAAAGCCTGCTTTATCTGGAAGAATCACTAGATGGCAGATGATCCTGACTGAGTATGACATCCAATACACTACCCAAAAATCTATAAAAGGGAGTGTACTAGCTGACCATCTAGCTCATCAAGCTATCGAAGATTATCAGTCCATGAGATTCGACTTCCCGGACGAGGACATCATGAATTTGGACAAACATTGAAAGTAACGGACCGTATGACAGACCTGAAAATGGATCCCGATGGACCCTGTACTTTGATGGTGCTCCAAATGCACTTGGAAACGGTATCGGTGCGGTACTCATTTCCCCGGAAGGTTGCCACACACCTTTCACGGCCCGACTTTGCTTCAGCTGTACCAACAACATGGCTGAATATGAAGCTTGCATCTTTGGTCTCAAGGCTGCTATAGACTTGGGGATCAAATCTTTGATCGTATTTGGGGACTCGGCTTTGGTTATCAGTCAAATCAAAGGAGAGTGGGATACCAAACATCCTAATCGTATCCCATACAAAGAACATGTCTTGACATTGTTGCCTCACTTCGAGCAAATCACCTTCGAGCATTTCCCGCGAGAAGAGAATCAGCTAGCAGATGCTCTGGCAACAATGTCCTCCATGTTTAAACTCAACTGGGATAACGAGGCTCCCCAAATCACCATCGAGCAAATGGATGAACCTGCGCATTGTCATGATATTAATACCGAAGAAGTAGTGGAACAACCCTGGTTTCACGAAATCAAAAGGTATCTCCAGACTAGAGAATATCCCGAAGGAGCTTCCGTAAATGACAAGAAGTTCCTAAGGAGATTTGCTGCCAAGTTCTTCCTGAGCAACGACATCCTCTATAAACGCAGCCATGATTGTGTTTTACTTTGTTGTATGGACCAAGCTGAAGCAGAGTTAATCATGACTGAGATACACAGCGGTACATTTGGCACCCACTTGAGCGGGCATACTATGGCTAAGAAGATTCTAAGGGCAGGCTATTACTGGTCTATCATGGAAGCTGATTGCCATCAACATTCCCGTACTTGCCACAAATGTCAAGTCTACGCTGACAAAATTCATATTCCTCCTGTTCCTCTCAACGTTCTGACAGCTCCTTGGCCATTCGCAATGTGAGGCATTGACATGATTGGAGAGATCAAGCCCACAGCGTCCAATGGACACCGCTTCATCCTGGTCGCCATTGACTATTTTACCAAATGGGTCGAAGCAGCTTCCTTCGCCTCTGTTACAAAGAATGTGGTTGCCCGCTTCATCAAGCAAAACATCATTTTCCGGTATGGTGTCCCCGACAGGATCATCACAGACAACGGTACAAATCTGAATAATACTATGATCACCGCTCTATGCGAACAGTTCAAGATTTATCATCACAATTCATCTCCCTATCGGCCGAAGATGAACGATGTTGTTGAAGCTGCGAACAAAAACATCAAGAAGATCATTCAGAAAATGACAGTTACCTACAAGGACTGGCATGAGATGTTACCGTTTGCTCTGCATGGATACCGTACCACGGCACGTACTTCGACAGGGGCAACCCCATTTTCTTTGGTATATGGCATGGAAGCTGTCTTACCCATGGAAGTTCAGATTCCTTCTTTAAGGATTATGAAGGACGCTGGTTTGGATGAAGACGATTAGATTCAGACCCGACTTGATCAACTCAATTTGATCGACGAGAAGCGACTCGCTGCTGTTTTCCATGGTCATACGTATCAAAAACGGATGATCAAGGCTTTCAACAAGAAAGTCAGACGTCAAGTATATCAAGTCGGAGATCTCGTAATCAAGCGGATTATCTTGCCGCAAAGTGATCCCAGGGGCAAATGGACTCCTACTTACGAAGGACCATTTGTGATCAAGAGCATATTTTCTGGTGGTGCAATGATTCTGACCACCATGGACGGCGACGATTTTCCGCACCCTGGAAACGCAGACATAGTCAAAAGATACTACGCATAAAATAACCCGACAAGTTAAAAACCCGAAAGGGCGACTTGGGCAAAAATGGGCATCCCGGTGAACCGAAAACCCGAAAGGGCGGTTCAGGAAAAAATTAGGGATAAAACAAAAAAATTTGTACACCCGGCAAGTTGAAAACCCAAAAGGGCGACTTGGGCAAAAAAGGGTTTCCCGGTGGATTGAAAACCCGAAAGGGAGGTCCAGGCAAAAGTTAGGGAATTAAAGCGTATGACTATGTCTCGTCGGATCACTTTAAGGACAATCTCTTCATCAACAAGCTTCAAGCTTCTGATCAATCCAGTCATCGGCGGACGAAGCAGCGAATGGACAGATATTCAGAGTTGTGAAGGCTATAGCAGAATGGGAACCCCATGAAATTATTTCACATAGCCATCTTTCTTTTGTATAAAATTTTCAATTTTTACAACAACATCCTCTTACTAGGATGTCTGTCTCCTTTGTACAAAGATACTCATAAAAAGTTAATACAAATACTTTTCCAAATACAGAAATTTGCTTTGTCTTCCTTTTTCTCTTTTGCACTTATGTTTTATTTGAGAAACGTCCAATGTTTTGTTAAATAGGCATATGCATTTGAACATAATCAGTTTCCTTACAAACCAAGAAAAGATGATTGCCGATAGTTTAAGGGTGCAGATAGATATCTTGATGCCCTTTCAGAAAGAATCCCCAGCAGATTTAAACTCCAAATTCCTCAATCCAGAACTTAATTCCCCAAACAGAGTTAAACTTCAGGATCCTCAGCAGAACAAAAGCTTTCTCAAAAATGATTTCCCCAGCCGGAGAGCCTTCCAGAACTTAATTCCCCTCAGAGTTAAGTTTTAGTATCCCCAGTGGAGCCTTAAAAATCTGAAAATCCTATCCCCAGTTGAAGTCAAAACTACCAATCCCCAGCGGAGCTAAAACTTCCAACTATCAATCTCCAGCGGAACCAGACTAGTGAACCTTCTCCCCACAGATATACTTCCCGCCAGACTGAAGATTCTCAGTCTTACTTCTCCAGCATAAGTCTACCAGGTTCTGGACTCCCTAGTAGAGATCATCAGAATTCTCTTGCCCCGCAAGTCACTAAGGAGTTCCAATCCCCAGCAGTGGTCCTAAGATCCCTCAACAATTGAAGATCTTGATTCCCCGAGCAGTCAGCAGTCAACGAGGATATCTCAGCTTTAGCATTCAGAGATTCCTGCATTCCCCTGCAGCAGTCAATGATTCATTTGCCCCGGCAACAGTCAAGATTCTCTCATCTCCGGCTATCCAGGATTCATTTATCCTCAGCAAGACAGCTCATCAGCTTACATGCACATTCATTACATTCATATATCATAAACATTGATATAACATATATATTGCATCATACATATCATGCAACATAACTTTGTGTTTTAGCTAACATTTCATCCTTTTCAGGATAAGATTAAAAGGCTATCATTAACAATTATTCAGATACAGTACAGATACACCCCAGACACGACGGTCATTCTATTACTCATTCAGAATTTCAAGTCAGATACAGTACAGATACACCCCAGACACGGCGGTTATTCTACTACTCATTCAGACTATAGCAATCAGATACAGACTAGATACGCTCCAGACACGGCAGCCATTCTACCTCTCATTCAGATTCACTTATCCACCTCAAGGTTCAATGCATTCCAAGCACGGATACCATTCTGACCCTTACAAAAGCAGTTTGATTCTCCCCAGTGCATTCGCCTCGGAAGTCATTCTGTCATTTATTTAGATCCCAGTTACAGTTTCAGATACACTCCAGACACGAAAGTCATTCTGTTACTCATACAGATCTCAATCCCAGTTACAATTTCAGATAAACTCCAGACACGGAAGTCATTCTGCTACTCATACAAATCTCAACTTCAGATACAGTCCAGATACGCTCCAGACACGGTTGCCATTCTGTCACTCATTCAGAATTTATCCCCAGTACGCAATTGCTCTATATACAGATATTTCTCTGTTACCCAGATATAATACAGATACACTCCAGACACGGCAGTCATTCTGATATTCATTCTACATTCAAACACATTTACAGCTCAGATACGCCCCAGACACAGAGGCCATTCTTTTACTCATACAAACTCAGTCTCCAGATACAGTTCAAATGCATTCCAGACACGGATACCATTATAATCCTCATTCTTCTGACCCATCACATTGTAGTTCAACAAACATTCCAGATGGCATCCTTAAGCCCACCTCCAGATGGCATCTTTAAGCCCATCTCCAAATGGAATCTTTAAGCCCATCTCCAAATGGCATCTTTAAGCCCATTCCCGCATCCATGTTTCGACGAGTGCAAATTTAAG
Organism: Vicia faba; assembly: GCA_948472305.1. Lineage (NCBI taxonomy): Eukaryota > Viridiplantae > Streptophyta > Magnoliopsida > Fabales > Fabaceae > Vicia > Vicia faba. Next base: position 330,206,872 of record OX451735.1, read on the forward strand.
GGCACTCTAGTGTCCAATCTCCTTTTACCTTCGAGACGCGAAAGACAAACCTGCCAATCTAACTCTTCAGGTTCAAGCAGATTGAACAGGGGCAACTGTTGTACCCCAAAATTTTCCCTCTCATTTCATCAACATTTTCTCACCACAAGACCCTTGGAGCTCAAGATCAAGTTAGGGTTTGCTCTGTTCAAGACTCCTCCTTGCACTGTTGACCCAAATTAGGGTTTGAGTTTGCACAAAGATGTTTTGACCTAAAATTCCCAAAGTGAATTTCATGCTTCATGTTGGACTCACAAGTTTATCCATATCAAGTTTCAAGCCTTGATTCCAATCTTTGCCCATTCAATTGGACAATTGACCTAAAAATCAGTTGTATTGGGGGAAAAGTCAACTGTGACCAAGTGACAGTCAAACTTCATAATTTTTGACCCACATCAACATAATGGACTCATATGAATCATTTGGTCAAGTTTTGATCACAATTCCACAAGAAATTTGATCAGATCACCAAAAGGGCAAAATGGTCATTTTTAGGGTTTTGACTGCACAAAGGAAATTTTTGACTGTTTGACCTAACCAATGGCAAACCAAGCTCACATATGGACTCAATGACTCAATGGAATTGTCTTGATCCATTCAATAAGTTCAAAAGATCTCAAATGTACAGGATTAACAGATGAATTTTCCAATCAACTGATCAAAATTTGACTGTATACTAAAAAGTCAAACTTTGACTTTTTGGTCAAAATCAAGTGCCAAGATTCATTTTTCATCAAGACATGTCAAATTATGAAACTTGTTCATCAAGAAATCCAAAATTGCAAATTAGGGTTTAAAATGAAGAAATTTCATAACTTAGAAATTTTCTAAGTTATGAAATTCCCTTATTTTTCCCTAACTTTGTCCCTTTTTTTCATCAAGATACAAATGGATTCAAACAAAACTCAAAACATGAAAGTTGTATTCCATTACAAAATCTACAACTTTGATTCACAAAGTTTTCTCAAAGGAAGCTTGTAGCTCAAGTTATGATTTTTGGAATAGGGGTGCAAAACATTTTTAACTTAGAAAATTTTTGACCTATTCTAGGCAGGATTTTTGTCCAACTTCTTGGACATTTTTCACATGCTTCCACTTTGAATTTCAATTTGCATTACAAATATGGATTGTATTACACATTCCAAGCTTTCCAAATTGTCCAAGACCTCATCAAACACCCTTGTGGTTAGGGAGAATCGAATTTGCAAAGTTGGGCAAAATTCACTTTTGTTCTTGGCCAAGGCATGTTCATACATTGGCATTTTTTCAAATCAGCTTGTACAAGCTAGCTTACAGGCCTCAAAACCAGTCTCACACACAATAATTAAATGCCTAACCATTGTGCTAAGGTTTTATTTTGTTCATTTGGTCATTACATGCAAGATTAACCCTTAATTGGAAAAAGCATATTTGCCATTTTGGAAAAGATGCACTTTATGTCAAATAACAAATCCAAGAGGCATGGGCCAGATCTTTGAGGCTAGCATTTGTACACAAATCCCTCTGATCAAGAACAAAGGAGGCATCATACATAGAGGGTGGTACAGACCTGTGTTGGAACTTACACTATCTTGCTTACGTTAGAAGAAAACTTGCAAACTCATACCAATCTCTCATTCCTGTAACAACCAGCAAAAGCAAACTTTGCAAACATCTTTCACACACCCTAACTGACCTAAAGCACGACTGAACCACATCCCAAACCTCCTCATTCACAAAAACACCCTCTTGCTGCAAAAACAGAGCAAGTTCTGCAACTTGACTTTCACAAACATTTCCACTCGTGCACTTTGGCCAAAAAGAGTTCAAACATGTTCCATATCATCCACTGAAGCTATCCCAAGCAATGAACTCAAGCTGTAACCTCCTTAACATCGTTTGTCATTTTTTCTTTCAAGTTGTGCAGGTGGACTTCCATAGCACGATACAGGCAGCTTCAGAGCAAGCCAAGCATAGGAGAAGCATCCTTGGACTTCAGGCAAGCTGTACCAAAGCTCAAACTCCATTGAAGATACCTCCATTGTTGTACACGACTCAAGCTGAAACAGGTAAAAACATGAACTTCTATCTCTCAATATAGGAAGAGTTAGGCTTAGGTTTGTGAAGAAAACATGTTCTACTCATAGCCCTGAAGCCATCCATGTATTTACTTTTCATTTATATTATGTGTGCTGTGAGAATTTTGGCCATGAACATTGGAGAAAATTTAGGTCATAAATTGGGGATGAAGAAATTCTCCCTCGTTTCTTAGAGTTAGGTCAAGTTTTTTATATGTATGAATTCGTCTCTTCATGCTCTATAATGTTTGTGTTATGAGTTTTTGCGAAAAATCAAAAAATCAGGAGTTTGTATTTTGAACAAAGAAGCGCGCGTTTGACAGAAGTTGGAGGAAGAAGATGATGGCTTGGGCTGGGCCTGAGCTATCCTTGCTGTTCACACCCCTTTTTTCCATTTACACCCCCCTGGCCCATTGTGTGAAATATCCATTATTTTTGACTTTTTGTTTTTTTCTTCTGACTTGATATTTTTTGTCAAAACATAAAAAACATTAAAAATATTTTTCCATCCATTTTTGCATTTATTTGGCATTTATTTGTTTTATTTAGCATATATATATAAACAAATATATTTCCTTTTTATTTAAAACACTAAAAAATAATACAAAAATATATATTTTTAGTTATTATTTTTTGTTTACATTTTGAAAACATTTTCTAAAAATATACACTTTTGTAAATAATTAATATTTTATTTTGGTATATATATTTAGTGTATTTAATATATAATATGAATACTTGCATATTTTATTAGATATTTAGGACAAAAATATAGAAATAATACATTTTATTTTTATTAATATGTGACACTAAAAAATACTTTTTTTTACAATATACTTCTTTTTTTTATTTTTGTATATAATTAACAAATATTGTATATAATTAATAAATAAATACTATTTATTTAAAAAATTAGGGTTTTGCCCTAAATAATAAAATATCCAAAAATTGACTTTTTATTTTTGTTTATATTTCACATTGAAAAATACTTTCTCATACATAAAAAATCCTTTTTGTGCATAATACATTTTGCATATTTATTATATTTGTTTAAATATTGTACAACTTGATATTTGTATATTCAATATGGATGTAATAGTTTTAGATTTAATTTCTTGCTAAATATCCCCCCATTCAAACATTTGTATCCCCATCCCCATAATCATGTTGTAATAATTTAGGACTTTAAATTTCCGCATTTAAAAGCTTTCAAATTATGCCATGATAGACCTAGGGTTTGTATGCAAAATCAAATAACAAATAGCTTGACCTAATTCAAAGACAAAAATGCATGAAAATGGACAACACCATACACACTTGCACCCTTAGGGTTACTCCACTTGTTGCCTTCAAAAATGGGCCATGTTGCATGTTGAGTATCTTTGGCAAAACAAAACAAATCAAATGATCATAGTCCCTCGATGACGCTTTCTCAAGTTGCCTAAAAAATGATCAAGTCCCTTAAAGGAAAAATTGCCAAATACACTTGGCACTATTGCATTCATGGTCTAAACGATGACCCGCGCCCGTCCCATTAACATCCTAACACAAGATTGTCCACCAAATACAATGGTGGAACAATACTGTTAAAAGGGTTAAAACATAGGAAAGGTCTTTGAGAAATTTAGGGTAGATAGCTCTTGGTTACTTGACCAATCTTGCAAAACAAATCCTTGCGATTTTTCAAAACACACATCACAACATAATTTCAAAACAAACTTTCAAAACATTGAAAACTTTTCAAAAGACAAATACACCTTTGTATACATTCAAACATGGATCATTACAAAGGTTGCCACAACAAATGGCCTCTTTTCAAAACCTCTTTCAAAATCACACATAAAGCACCATTTCAAACAATTGAAAGCACTATTTCAAACAATTGAAAAGCAAAGGCAAGTGATCTAAGCAAGTAACTAAGAGCCCCTGGATAACCATGGATAGAAAGGGTGCTAATACCTTCCCTTTCTATAATCTACTCCCCGAACCCAAGAAAACATCTCAAAGGTTTTTCCTGTGCTTTTTAACCTTTCCTTAGGATAAAATAAAAAGTCGGTGGCGACTCTTGCTAAACCGAAACATTTGCAAACACAAACGCAAAACCTCAAGTCAGTTCTCCCACCGTATCACACCTGGTTTCACGAGGTAAAGAGGTATCTCGAAGCTCAGGAGTACCCCGAGGGTGCATCTGTTAATGACAGGAAGTTTTTGAGGAGGTTTGCGGCGAAGTTCTTCATCAGTAATGGTATCCTTTACAAGGGTAACCATGATTCAACCTTACTGCGGTGTGTGGATAAGAGCGAGGCAGAAAGGATCATGGCGGAGTTACACAAAGGTACTTTCGGGACTCATTCCAGTGGACACACTATGATAAAGAAAATCCTACGGGCAGGATATTATTGGTCCACAATGGAAGTCGACTGTTATCAACATTCTCGGACCTATCACAAGTGCCAAGTCTATGCTGATAAAGTGCACATACCTCCAGTTCCTCTGAACATCTTGACAGCTCCGTGGCCTTTTGCAATGTGGGGCATTGACATGATCGGCGAGATCATACCTACAGCGTCCAACGGGCATCGTTTCATCTTGGTAGCTATTGATTACTTTACGAAGTGGGTTGAAGCAGCTTCCTTTGCTACTGTAACCAAGAACGTCGTGGCACGTTTCATTCGGCATAATCTGATCTGTCGATACGGTGTACCAGAGAGGATCATTACGGATAATGGTACAAATCTCAACAATAAAATGATTACCGAGCTCTGCAAGCAGTTCAAGATACAGCATCACAACTCTTCTCCTTACCGGCCGAAGATGAATGGGGCTGTAGAAGCGGCTAATAAAAACATTAAGAAAATTGTGCAGAAGATGACGGTGACATACAAAGATTGGCACGAGATGTTACCATTCGCTCTTCATGGGTACCGTACCTCAGCGCGAACGTCAACAAGGGCAACACCCTATTCCTTGGTATATGGCATGGAGGCAGTCTTTCCCATTGAAGTTCAGATACCCTCTCTTAGGATAATGAAGGATTCATGTTTGAGTGAAGATGACTGGATCCAGACCCGACTTGATCAGCTGAACTTAATTGATGAAAAGAGGCTTACTGCTATCTGTCATGGTCAAACGTATCAAAAACGAATGATCAAGGCATTTAACAAGAAAGTTAGACGACAAGAGTATCAAGTTGGGGACCTGGTTATCAAGCGCATCATCTTACCTCAAGGTGATCCCAGGGGAAAATGGACCCCTACTTACGAAGGGCCATTTATGGTTAAGAACATTTTCTCAGGAGGATCTATGATTTTAACCACCATGGATGGTGACGACCTTCCTCACCCCGTCAATGCAGACATAGTGAAAAAATACTATGCATAATCAACGCCCGCTAGGTCGACTGGCCTAGGCAAAAATAAGGGCTTTCCGGCGAACCAAAAGGGTTCGGGAAAAAATAAGGGATGAAAATAAAAAAAATTTGTACACCCGGAAAGTCGAAAACCTGAAAAGGCGGCTTGGGAAAAAAAGGGTATCCCGGTGGACTAAAAACCCGAAAGGACGGTCCAGGCAAAAATTAGGGATCAAAGCGTAACACTATGTCTCATTGAATCACCTTGCAACCAGACTTCGGTATCGACTATCAAGCTCGGACGACACTAATCAATCTGATCTACCTTCAACCAAGTAGCAAAGTGATGAGATGCTCGAGGATATAAAGGCAATAGCAGAGTTGGAACCCAGTGGGATTGTTCACATAGCTGTTTTGTTTTGTTTTTCATAAATTGTATAAATCTATTGTTCGACGGTGTTCTTCTACTAGGACGTCAACCTCTTGTACAAAAACGCCTATTTAACAGGCCAAACTTCAAAATCAATACAATTCATTTTCAGAGAAATTTCAAACTGTTTTTCCTTTATCTGTTTTGTTTTGCAAAGAACGTCCAATGTTCATTTTTGATATATGCATTTGACATTAATTGTTGCTCATGAATATTTACATGCGAAACAAAAGACAATTACTTGTAATATCAGAAACAGGGGGAAAATAAGATTTTTCCAAGCTTTACGGTTGCTCTATCCACCAGGTACAAAGGTAGGTTCAGCTAAAGAATATGGCTAGGGTACATTCACTTCCCGCAGAGTAAGAAAAGGACAGTAATGTTTGTTATCTCTCCCCAGTTGAGACTCGCAACTGTGAATGAATCGGTAATATTCTCCCCAAGAAGAGTTCATCTACCATCAGCATTGAAAAGTCTTATCATCCCTGGTGGAGTATAAAATATCCCCAGTGGAGTTTGAAAATTTTCCCCAGCGCAGTATGAAAAAGCTTCCCCAGTGGAGTGCGGAGAATCATCCCTAGTAGACTTTGGAAGATTGTCCCCATTAGAGCCTAAAAGGTTATCCTCAGTGAAGTCGCAACTGAAAGATCATCCCCAGTGGAGTTCATTCCTTTCACAAACAGGAATTCAATCCCCAACAGGTTCATTATCACCAGCAACGGTAATGCATCCCCAGCTGAATTTGTCAACAGAATCCTCAGCAGAACATCTCTTCCCCACAGAGTAATCTCCTCATCAGCTTATTCCCCAGTGGATTTATCCTCTCCTGCAGGTTTATTCTCACCATCATCTTCGTTCGCTATCCCCAGCGAAAACGAAGAATTCAACTCTTTTCTCCAGCAGCTATCCAGGATTTATTTTCCCCAGCTAAAAGCATCACATTTTCATTCATCATGACACATGCATATATGCATCATACAACGCAATCTCATTTATTTTGAGAACATTATTGCTTGATACATATCATGCATTACATACAACTAACCTTTACCTTTCAGGAAAGATGCGGTTAAATTCTCATAAAATTCAAAGCTATGAAGCTTTTACCTCAGTCGAATTACGGACAAGTTCTTAAATCTCAGAAGATGTGTTTTCTCAGTTGAATTACAGGCGAGTACCTAAATCTCGACAAAGTGTTCCTCCGTTGAAGTGCAGACAGGTTCCTAAATCTCAGCAGAGAAGTTTTCTCAGTTGAATTACGGGCAAGTTCTTAAATCTCGACGAAGATGTTTTCCCTAGTTGAATTATAGACAAGTTCTTAAATCTCAACAGAGAGTTTTTCTCAGTTGAATTATAGGCGAGTTCCTAAATCTCGACAAAAAATGTTCCTCCGTTGAATGACCGACAAGTTCCTAAATCTCAGCAGAGAAGTTTTCTCAGTTGAATTACGAGCGAGTTCTTAAATCTCGACGAAGATGTTTCCCCCCAGCTGAATTACGGACAAGTTCTTAAATCTCAGCAGAGATGTTTTCTCAGTTGAAGTACAGGCGAGTTCCTAAATCTCGACATAAATGTTACTCCGTTGAATTACAGACAAGTTCCTAAATCTCAGCAGAGAAGTTTTCTCAGTTGAATTACGGGCGAGTTCTTAAATCTCGATGAAGATGTTTCCCCTAGTTGAATTACGGACAAGTTCTTAAATCTTAGCAGAGATGTTTTCTTAGTTGAAGTACAGGCGAGTTCCTAAATCTCGACAAAGTGTTCCTCCGTTGAATTACAGACGAGTTCCTAAATCTCAGCAGAGAAGTTTTCTCAGTTGAATTACGGGCGAGATCTTAAATCTAGATGAAGATGTTTCCCCCCAGTTGAATTACGGGCAAGTTCCTAAATCTCGACACCTCAGTTGAATTATGGGCAAGTTCCTAAATCTCGACACCTCAGTTGAATTATGGACGAGTTCCTTTCCCTTAAAAAAGATCAGACTTCCCCAGCGGAATCTTCCTTAACGACAGGTATGCAAGCTCTTGCTAAGGAATTTCTTATGCGATCGACACTCCTCCAAATGGCATCTGTAAGCCCATTCCTAACATCACAAGACAATTACCACTTTATGCGAGTGCAAATTTCTAGGCACTCTAGTGTTTAATCCTCTTCCACCTTCGGATCACGAAAGGCACGAAAGCCAATCTACATCCTCAAGTTTAAGAAGATTGAACAGGGGCAGCTGTTGTACCCCAAAATTTTCCCTCCCATATTTCTCAAAACATTGCAAGAAAGATCTCCAAATTGCTCAAAGTAGTCCAAGGGTTGGCCAGACAAGCTCTCTCCTAAGGCAGTCTTCCCCAAACTAGGGTTTCACATTGCATAAAGATCCTTGAGTCCAAGTGACCCCAAGTGCTCACCAATGTCCTAATATGTTCTTGAGATCATCCATGTCAAGTTTCAAGCCTTACAGAGGACTTTTGCTCATTTAATTGCTCAAAAGGTCCAAAAATCGACTGTGCTAGGGCAAAAGTCAACTGTGACCCAAATACAGTCAAACTTCAAGATTTTTTATCAACATTCTCATTTTGAAGTATATTTCATCATTTTATCAAGGTTTGATCATGATTCATCAAGGATTGCTCAAAATTCATCAAGATTCAAAAGTTGCTAAATTAGGGTTTTGTAGGAAAAGTCAACTCAACTTTGACCAAACATAACTTTCTTATAATTTATGAGAAATGACCCATCAAAATCTCATTTTGAATAGGATGCAATTCCCTACAATCCATCTTCATATCCCAAGATCAAAATATGCACTCACAAGAAGTTATGAATTTGGACATTATAGGTCGTTTTGGAAAGTCAACAAAAACACCTTTTTTGTCAAAGATTCTAACTTGAGCATGGGATATCAAAATGATATGAGACCAAAAGGGTTGATTAGAGGACATCTCAAGATTTCTAAAAAGTCCAAGAACACCTTCAAAAGTTCAAAATTGAGGAAGTTATGCATTGTTGAAGTTGGACTTTTTTGCAAAATTGCCAAAAGTCAACCATCCTTAAAACTTCAAATTTTGCCAAATGGGCCCATTCTTTTTCACTTGTTTTGAGTTTGCATTATTGCCCACGTGCCCTAGCCTTGCCCATGTGTCCATATCATATTTTTGATTTTTATTTGAATTAATTCATTTTAAATCAAATAAAATCACATTAAATCAAAAACATTGAAAACTAAAGATCATGTGATCATTTCCGGCCTTGTTACACAGCTAGCATCCTTCCAAACTCGTATCAAGCCATGTGGGTACAAAAAGATTGCAAATGGGCCAATTTTGGAAAGCTTTAATGGAGAATAAAATCAAATATCAAAATCATCAATGGGGGAAGATTTAGACAGCAAATTCTACCCTAATGTATTGTACAATACATAAGGAAGCGAGGCATACAGAAATAGGAGTTAGAGATCAGTTGGAGAGCAAGAATGAAATTGGCAAAAATCAAGAAAAAGTGTGACTTCGAAATCAGTCATAGAGGCATCCTCAAGGCTTGGCAAGTATCTCAATCTCTTCCTGGCCATCTCCACAAGCGAAAACAACCAAGACCAGGCATTTTCAGACCCCTCACACGCGCTGTAAGCCCCTCACGAATTCGCCCTATTCTTGATTTCATATTTCGTAAATTAGGCATTGTTAATACGAAATAACTGCATATTTGTGATCACCATGCCATTTGCAAGCTTTTTACATTAATCCATTTCATTTACATAACCTATACTATGATTCACCATGATTAGGGTTTCGTTGTGCTTTTTGGGGCTTTTGTTTGCAGGTACAATCAGCCTACATAATGGTTATGGTTGTGATCAGTAGGTTGAGACGAATCCAACCCTGCTCTTAGAATGCATTTCCATGGCCTATGGAAGATTTTGGAATGAGGCAGGCTTGTAGCGACGGACCTTCGTCAGTAGGTATAGCCTCTGTGTTTTTAACAACGGTTCAGGGACATGGATGATGAGTTGTCATCCATCTATAGGACCATTCAAATAACGCGCGCCTTTTTTTTTATTTCTGGCCATTGATTTTGTTTTTATATATTATTATTACATTGTATTATTATAACAAACAAAGACAAGCGCTCCAGTGGCAGCCACGTTGGCCTTAAGGACCCAAAGGATGGAGGTCAGGGGTTCGATCCCTGCCTCCAGCAATTTGCATTTTCTCATTTGTTTTCAGGAAATCCGGTGTGCATTCAAGCCTGAGACCCATCATGGACGCTCACCAAAAAGCCTGGGATCCCAAAAAGTCTAATGGATCAGCCTTAATGGGCCAACAAAATTGCTATGGACACCTCCAAAATCAGGCCCATCTCTAATTTTCTTTACATTTTGTTTATCTAATTTAATTATTTTATTTTGTTTTGATTAATTTCTAACCAATAAACAAATTTTCTTTTTTATCAAAAAACAGTTTGTCCAATTAAATTCAGAATTTTATTTTTATTAATAAATACTAATTAATTAATTAGGATGTTAATTAGGGAACTTTAATTTGTTTTGTAAATAAATAAAATTAATTAGAATTAATTAGGTCTTAACGTTAGTTTAAATTATTTTAATTTCTTTCTTAAATTAACAAAAACTTCTAAAACATGTCATTAATTATTTTTTTCATTTAATTAATTTAATAATTAATTTAGTATTTAATTTTAGGATTTAATCTCTTTTCTTAAAAATAAAGACAACAAAAAACATTTTTCTTTTAAAAGTGTCAAAACCCTAAATTCCGCATTCGATTTAATTTCACTCGCGCGATTTATTTTTCCTTATTTAATTATTGATGTATCTGCTCCCGGCTTGTAAATAGTTTTAAATAGAACACTTACTATTTTTACCACTTTATTTTATTTTCAAAGGGTTGCTTTTGGCGATGTAAATACCTGACGCCTTGTAATAGTTAAATTTCCGCATTTTAATTCTGCTAATTATAACTGCTAGATGTTTGATAATAGGGTTTGCATGATAAGGCTGAATGCTTAATCTTAAAATCAAATTAGATCACCCTTAACATGTGCAAAGATAAAAATATCTGAAATCAACACACTCGCACATGCGCACTCTTAGGGTACACCCCACTTGGTTGCCTTCGTACACGGTCATTGAGTATAGGTCATTTTAGAGGTCGTCCTCTTGTCTAAAAGATTATAGTCGCCTCGAAATGGTTGCCTCAGATATTGTTGCCTTAAACAAATGATCTAAGACATTAGGGTTACCGCTAAGGCGTCATAACATTGCTTTAGTGACCGTATGTCCCTCATTCGAATTGAACATCGAACTCCAACTACGATGCTACCTACTCATTAATAGTGGGATAGCATTGTCTAAAGGAAAATAGCATAGAACGATTCCTTTTTCGAGTAGGTAGATTAGTTCTTAGATACTTGCTCATTCAAAACAAAACCTTTTCACACTTACACTCCTTTTCAAACAAAGTTTTCGAAAACACTTCATTACACTCTTGAGGACAGAAGCAAGAGTTAAATCAAAGTTAAAAACAAAAACTTTTTCAAACCCACAAACACAAAGAAAACAATTTTTGAAAACAATGAGCAAGTACCTAAGAGCCCGTAGATAACTACGGATAAATAGGGTGCTAATACCTTCCCTTTCTATAATCTACCCCCCGTACTCAGAAATATCTAGAAAAAGGAATTTTTCTGTGCTTTTTTCCTTTCCTTGTTGGATAAAATAAAAGTCGGTGGTGACTCTTGGTTACCGCGACATTTTGCGAATACAAACGCAAAACGCAAACAAGCATTCCAAAAAACAGTCAGTTCTTCCCACCGTATCACAGCGCCTTTTTAAAAGTGACGATAAGAAGGTATGATTAGAGAGTAAACTCGATTCTGATTACGCGAAAGCGACAGTTCCTGTTAAATTAGTTCTTTTCTTTATTAGAAAATATTTCCCTATAAGTAGTTTTATTCCGAAGCTTTGTGAATATCATCTGACTATGTGAATTACATTCGACCCTGCTTTTACATCTGAAGTTTATTTCGCCGCACTTTACTTTCTTGCATGCTCAATTGCCTATTTGATATTGACTTATCTAAACACCATAACAATAGGAAACGATAGATTGACGATTGGTCTCTGTGGATCGATAATATTTTATATTACTCTGACGCGATTTGCACACTTGTAAATACAGCCGTATCAAGTTTTTGGCGCCGTTGCCGGGGAACAATTTCGTCAAAATTTTGCACCCTATAGTCGCACCCCCTAGACTAAGTTTTGCAGTCTGGTTGATGCAAAGATATCGCAACACCGAAACCTTAGTTAATCCTTTAGCGGAACCTGAACGTTACATCCATTTTTTCTGTAGGATTAGAAAAACTATGGTCGAGAATCGTAACTAAAGACCCCTTAAGGAATTTGCCCAACCGTCAGATGAGGAACCTAGTTTAAGTATCGTAAACCCAGCTATAAGCACAAATAATTTCGAACTAAAACCCTCATTGCTACAATTGGTGCAACAAAACCAATTCGGTGGTCTCGCTACTGAGAACCCGTATCAACACTTAAAAACTTTTATACAATTAGAAGACACTTTAATGCAATGGTGCTTCGCCTGAGGCCATACGACTAAGATTATTCCCTTTTTCCCTCAGAGATAAAGCACGAGATTGGTTGGATTCCCTTCCACCCAATTCAATAACAACCTGGGAAGACCTTAGGAGAGTATTTCTCGCAAGATATTTTCCGCCCAGCAAAGCTGTTGTCCTTAGAAACCAAATCACTAGATTTAACCAAAACCTGGGAGAATCACTTTTTGAAGCATGGGAGAGGTATAAGGACCTGTTAAGAGCCTGTCCACACCATGGCCTAGAACAATGGCTAATCATCAACACCTTCTATAATTGACTCCATTACAACACAAAGATGTCTATCGATGCTGCCGCTGGTGACGCGTTGATGAATAAACCTTACCTAGAAGCCTGCTCTCTCATTGAGGACATGGCCCAAAACCATTACCAATGGGGAACAGAACGAGCTACGGTAGAGAAAAAGGAGACCCGAGAAGGAAAACATGAGATAAGTTCTCTAGACATGATGCAAGTTAAAATGGACGCTCTTGCCTTAAAAGGTCAAAACATGTCTCAAAACCCTAATACTGTAGCCGCAATAGCTTCAGAATGTGAACTCTGTGGGACCCAAGGACATCAACCTGCAGAATGTAACTTGTTGAATGAGCCTTGCTCAGACCAAGTAAACTACACCCAAGGAAACCCATTTTCAAACACTTACAACCCCGGATGGAGGAATCACCCAAACTTTTCTTATAAAAACAATAGCCCAATACAAAACTCTGCACCTCCGAGACCTACAGGTGTCCAAGCCCAAAGACCAAATCAACCTATGCAAGTTGTGGCACCCAAACCAAACCTTGAGAAAATCATGGAAAATTTCATTTCAGCTCAATCCCAGTAAAACAAAAAGTTCCTAAATCAGAATATTCACGTAAATGAACTAATCACACAATTAGAAACTAAGGTTGATCAGATAATTACGCATAACAAGATGCTTGAAACCCATATCTCACAGATAGCCCAAACACAAGCCCCATAAACTACGCCTGGAGGACAATTCCTTGGACAACCTCAACCAAATCCTAAAAGGAAAGCTAATGCCATTTCCTTACAAAGTGGGACTACTTACGATGAACCCAAGAATCCAACCATAAGTACACCCTCACAACCTAAGACAAATGTTTTTCCTACAGACCAAGTGGAGGAACCAGAGGAACCCGAAAAGCAAAAAGAACCAGAATTAAAAGATAAAACTAATAAATCACCACCCCCATACAAACCCCCAGTCCCATTTCCGCAAAGACTTAAACAAACCAAACTTGACAATCAATACCAGAGATTCGTTAAAGTTATAGAAAAACTCCATGTAGAGATTCCTTTCACCGAATCCATCACTCATATACCATCTTATGCTAAATTCCTAAAAGACATCTTGACCAACAAGCGTAGACTTGATGATCCCAAACCTATCGAATGCAATTTTATTTCAGTAAATAAACTTGCCAAGAAAGAAAAGGATCAGGAAGTTTTTCTATTCCTTCTATCTTAGGAAATCATACTATTGACAAAGCCTTCTTAGATCTAGGAGCTAGCGCCAGCCTTATGCCTTTAGCAGTTTGTAGAAGGTTAAACTTAGGAGAATTTCAGCCGACTAAAATGTCTCTTCAGCTGGATGATAGATCAGTTAAGTATTATATTGGCATATTTAAAGACATACCAGTTAAGATCGGTCAGCTATATATCCCAACTGATTTCGTGGTTATGGATATTAAAAAAGACGAAGAAATCCCAATCCTCTTAGGTAGACCATTCCTATCAACAGTCAGAGCCATAATTGACGTTAAGAGAGGAAAATTAACATTTGAGGTGGGTGATGAAAAGATAGAATTTATTCTTTCAAAGTTCTTAATGGCACCAGTCATAGGAGATGCCTGTTATGCCATCGACGTCATTGATGAGTGTATATTGGAACTTAAGCGATAGGAATATAACAAAAATATCAAGTTACCTTCGACCCCCATTATGGAGGACGATGGATTTAAAAGTTTAGAACCTTACATCGATGACGATCTCTATGAATGTTTATCGCTTACTCCCGATCCCATGCCTTTCCATTTGAAACCATCTTTAGAACTGAAGGAACTTCCCAAGAACCTCATATACGAATTCTTAGATAAAGAGATGAATCATCATGTTATAGTTAACGCTATTTTAAGTCAAGACGGGACAACTCAACTCTTAGAGATCTTATGAAAATATCCCTCAGCTTTAGGGTATAACATCTTCGATTTAAAAGGAATAAGTCTATCGGTGTGCATGCACCAGATCTTGTTAGAGGAAAACTCAAAACCCTCAAGAGAACATCAAAGAAGAATAAACCCTATAATGAGAGATGTTGTTAAAAGAGAAAGTCTTAAGTTACTAGAGGCTGATATAATTTACCAAATATTAGATAGTAATTAGGTGAGCCCTGTGCATGTGGTGCCAAAGAAATGAGGCATCACAGTCATAGAAAATGAGAAAGGTGAGCATATTGTTAAACGAACAGAAGGAGGTTGGCGTATGTGTATAGATTATAGAAAATTAAACAAAGCAACCAGGAAGGATCATTTCCCTCTTCCATTTACAGATCAAATGCTCGAATGTCTAGCCAGACACTCGCACTTTTGTTATCTAGATGGATACTCAGGATTTTTCCAAATACCTATTCACCCTAAGGATCAAGAAAAAACAACCTTCACCTGTCCTTATGGAACGTTCGCCTATAGACGAATGCCCTTCGGACTCTGTAATGCCCCTGTCACTTTTCAACGTTGTATGATGTCTATATTTGTAGATTACCTAGATGGAATAATGGAAGTTTTCATGGACGATTTCTCGGTGTGTGGATTCAATTTTAAAGATTGTCTCTCCAACCTCGAAAAAATCCTTGAAAGATGCGTAGAGGTGAACCTAGTGCTAAACTGGGAAAAATGCCATTTTATGGTTAATGAAGGTTTAGTATTAGGTCATATTGTCTCCGAAAGAGGCATTGAGGTCGATAGAGCCAAAATTGAAGTTATAGAAAACCTCAGCCCACCTAAAACCATTAGGGAGATTAGAAGTTTTCTTGGACATGCTGGTTTTTATCGGCGTTTTATAAAAGACTTCTCTAAAATAACAAAACCTTTAACTAATCTTCTAATGAAGGACGTTGAATTTGTTTTTAACGAGAAATGTCTCGAAGCTTTTAAATTTTTGAAACAAGCACTGATTTTAGCTCAGATCATGCAACCCCCAGATTGGACACAACCTTTTGAAATCATGTGCGATGTCAGCGATTATGCAGTTGGTGCTGTTCTAGGACAACGAAAAGACAAGAAATTACATGTTATATATTATGCTAGTAGAACCCTAGATATCGCCCAGCTCAACTATGCAACAACAAAGAAAGAATTACTGGCAGTAACTTTTGTGATAGATAAGTTTAGGTCCTACCTAGTTGGAGCAAAGATCATTGTTTACACTGATCATGCTGCCATTCGTTATCTATTAAATAAAAAGGACGATAAACCTAGATTACTTAGATGGATCCTGTTACTCCAAGAGTTTGATCTAGACATTAAGGATAAGAAAGACACAGAGAATGTTGTCGCTGACCACCTCTCTAGATTAGAACACTTAAAAACTGATTTATTGCCTATAAATGATGATTTCACCTATGACAGACTTATAGCTAAGACTGATGATTTCGAGCCTTACAGAGATAAAGATTTTGAAAAAATTTTCAGTAATGAAGAGCGTACCTTGGTACGCTGATTTTGTAAACTACCTAGCTGCAAATATCATACCCCCTGATCTAAATTACCAACAGAAAAAGAAGTTCTTCAAAGATGTTAAACATTTCTACTGGGATGAACCACTCCTATTCAAGAGAGGAATGGATAATATTTTCAGGCATTGCATCCCAGAAGAGGAAATAGAAGAAATCATTAGACACTGTCATTCTGCACCTTATGGTGGACATGCAGGTATATCTAAAACACACGCCAAGATTCTTCAAGCTTGCCTCGATTGGCCAACTTTATGGCGCGATGTTCATACCTACATTGTCAAGTGCAACCGATGCCAATGCACCGGGAACATATCAAGACTTGACGAGATGCCAATGAGGAATATCCAGGAAGTTGAACTCTTTGATGTTTTGGGTATAGACTTTATGGGACCATTTCCACCTTCAATGGGAAATAGGCACATTTTGGTAGCTGTGGACTATGTGTCTAAATGGGTTGAGGCTATTGCATCACCCACAAACGACATAAGAGTGGTAGTCAAGTTATTTAAGAATATCATTTTTCCGAGGTTTGGAACACCCCGTCTCGTTATAAGTGATGGAGGATCACATTTCATATCCAGAATCTTTGATAAGCTCTTGAGTAAGTATGGAGTAAAGCACAGAGTAGCAACACCTTATCATCCACAGACTAACGGCCAAGTAGAAGTGTCTAACAGGGAGATTAAACAAATCTTAGAAAAAACCGTTTCAATTTCCAGAAAAGATTGGTCTCAGAAGCTACATGAAGCACTATGGGCCTACATAACAGCTTTTAAAACCTCTATTGGAACAACCCCTTACCAATTAGTCTATGGAAAATCTTGTCATTTACCCTTCAAGTTAGAGCATAAAGCCTATGGGGCCATTAATACCCTGAATTTGGAATATTTGATTGCTGGTGAAAAGCGCATCCTTGACATTCATAAATTGGAGGAATTCCGCCAGTCTGCCTATGAGAATGCTATAATATATAAATAAAGAACCAAAACTTGGAATGACAGAAGAATTGTAAAGAAATATTTCAATATTGGCGACCTTTTTCTCCTTTTCAATTCCAGGTTACGACTTTTTCCTGGCAAGCTACGTTCAAGATGGACTGGTCCTTTTGAGGTTTCTAGAATCCTAAGATTTGAAGTAGTCGAGATCAAGAACAATTCTTATAGCCCATTGTGATCGGTGGATCTGGAACTGACTGTTTAACGTTGGTTCGCGAAATGTCGCGGAAGCAAGAGTCGCCACCGTCTTTTATTTTCTCCAAATGGAAAGGACAAAAGCACAGAAAAATTCCTTATAGAGATTGCTCTCAGTTCGGGAGGTAGATTATAGAAAGGGAAGGTGTTAGCACCCTTTCTATCCATGGTTATCCATGGGCTCTTAGATACTTGCTCATTGTGTTTTCAAAATTGTTTGTTTGCTTTTTAACTGTGGGTTTTAAAAAGTTTCTTTGAAAATTCCAGTTCGACTCTTGTATCGGTCCTCAAGAGTGTTTGAAAAGTTGCTTTCGAAAGCTTTTGAAAAGGTGTCGGTGTGAAAAGTATTTTTTGATTTTGTTTTGAAATTAGAGCAAGTATCTAGAGTCGTCTACCTACCCTAAGGAATTCGTCTGTGTAAATGTCCTTTAAAGTAGTGCCATCCCACCATTGAGAGGTAGGTAGCACCACCGTCGGAGGTATTCGGGTCAATTCGAGTTTTGGGACGATGTGGTCACCGAGCAGAGGTAAGACACCTTAGGAGCTACCCTTATGCCATTGATCTTTTATTTCGAGGCAACTATTCCGAGGCAACTTATTTTGAGGCAACCAGATCAATGGGACATAAGGACTCACTAAGACGTCCTATAGTCGGCGACCACGTTTCGAGGGACAAGGCAACAGTGTGATCACCGGAGTAATAGGAAGATACCTTAGAAGCTACCCTCATGCCAGGTTCCCGGATCATGAGGACTTACTAAAACATCCTCTACTCGACGATCACCTTTCGAGGCAAGGCAACAGTGAGGCGTACCCTAGGGGTGGTGTGTGATTTGTGTGTCAGATTCAGTTATTTTGTCTTATTCATGTCAAAGTGATCTAAGCGTTTGTTTTTATTTTTTGTCCATTCATTCTTGCATGTATTTATTTAACAGTTAAAAGTGCGAAAAAGGTAAAGTTCTAAACTATTACAAAGGGCGCGGGTCCACATCGCCAAAATTTCCAGGACCCGATTTGACAGAAAAATAAATAATTAAAGTAAAGTGCGAAAGATTTAAATGTCCGAGTTTACAAGGCTTTGGGAGAGGTACATAAAAATTATAAGAAACGAAATAAAACGCGCGACTTGAAATAAGATTGGAAACGAGGGCGTTGAACCCTTTTTAATGAAATTAAATTAAATTATTAAACTAATTAAATTAAAATGAGAAAAGAAATTGTTTTTTTGGTATTTTTTAGATTTATGAGAATTTAATGAAGTTAATAACCTAATTCTACAATTTTTTAATTTATTAAGAAAATATGACAATTATCTAAAATTAAGCCTAATTAATTAATTGCAACTTGATTTATAAAAATAACGAATTAATAATTAATAATTAATATAGTAAAATAAAAAAAAGGATGAAAAATGCTTGAAACCCTAATTCTACCAATTTTAGATTTTATTGAAAAATGTTAAGATTAAGTCCTAAATTAAAAACTAAGTTAATTAATGAATTTTATTTACAAAAAATATTAATTAAATAAATATATTTTAATTTTCTCCTTTCTGGTTTTTTGTGTTTTTTATATATTTTTTATGAAAATATTGAATTAATTAAAAGTAATAATTGAAATAAATAAAAAGAATGAAAAAAATGTAAAAAAGCTTGCAAACCTAGGGGGGTCTGTCCCCATTTTGGGAGGTTTTTGCTTAGCAATTTGGGCCCAAGCATCTTTGGCCTCGTTGACTTCCATGCCAGCGTGTAGCACTTTTGACTCACGTCCGTGATGTTCCTCAAACTGTGGCCCTCTGATTGATCTTGGCATACGCATGGCAAGCTGGAAATTGTGGACGCACGGTGTTCCTTAGTGTTGAAACTGCATAGAAGCGTTAAATGAAAAATAATATGAAAGGGGGTGGGGACCTGGGATCGAACCCAGGTCCTGTTGGTTATCCATGTGTACGCCTGCCAACCGTGCCAAACGCGCATCTTGTATATGTAATAGTAAACAAATATTATAAGAGAAAATAATGGCTAGTGGAATTTCCGCACGAAAATTTGAATAAACCAATCCACGCTGGCCACCTACGCGTCTTCCTCGTTTTGCTTTTTTTTTTCCTGAAACACAAAAAGAATGGGCAACGGTTTTGAACAGTCCCCAAAAGCATCATTATAGAAAATAACGATTAGGCCATATGGCCATATAAATTAGGCGCGAGGGTGGATTTTGCATCGTCCAAGCATGCTGAATTGAATGGCCTAAGTTTCATGTTCCAATTTTCCAGTAGTGAGAAACGCCCAAATCAAAAGCTTGGTAACCCTAAATATCTTTAATGGCGAATCCTTCAATAATGCATAAAAACTCAATTGAAATATATGGTTAGCTTCAGAATACATCAATTAGCAAGAATCCATGAAAAAAATGCAATGAATGTGCTTGAATTTTAAAACACGATTATGCCAAAAGAATGATACAGTTTGACTTGTATCTACCAATTCTCAAGGTTTCAGGCTATGCTATTGATTCAATCTCCTTCCTTGAAGCCTCAGCAAGCCAATGGAATGGATATTTTGCCTTGAATCGCCTTGTATCCCTGTTTTCAGTTTTCAATTTTTAAGCAAAAAACTCAAGTGTGGTTTTCTATGTATGGCGCAGCTTGGAGTTCTTTCTGAATAGGGTTAGCTTGCATATATATGTATCAATGATTTAGGTCAAAGAAATTGATCAAAAATCCATGAATTAATGAAAAGGATATTTGATTTTCAAGCCATAATTTTCCAAATCTTTTTCATGCTTTTTGGCTTCAATCACATCCAATCACCTTTGATTCTTTCCTTATTTGATTGTACACGAAATATTGATCCTATTCTATGCACAAAAAGATTCAAAACATTAGGTTTGGTATTTTTCATGTATTTTATTTAATTAAATGAATTATTAATAATAAAAAATCCAAATAAATAAATAAGAATGATAAAAAAACTTCCCTTTGGGCCAAATGGTCGTGCACATGTCTTGGATGATGAATTGTGGAAGAAAAAGAGGCCCATTAGCAATTTTAGGTCATTTGAAGCAATGTTGACTTTTCAAAATATCCAAAAATTTCCCAACTTCCACAAGGCATAACTTGCTCAATTTTTAAGCTTTGCTCATGTTCTTGGACATTTTGGAAATGTATTTGAGTCCTCTAACCAATTCCTTTGGTCCCATGTCATTTTTATTTACCAATCTCAAGTTATGGCCTTTGACTTAAAGTCCCTTTTTGTTGACTTTTGAAAATGACCTATAATGTTGAAATTGATAACTTTTTGTGAGAGCATTTATTGGACTTGAAATATGAAAAGGAGTTGTAGGAAATGTCATTCTCTTCAAAATGAGCTTTGGATGGAATTTTTCTGATAATCCATGTGAAAGTTATGCCCTGGTCAATTTACAGTTGACTTTTTCAACTGTCTAAATATGGAAACTTTTGCATCTTGATGATTTTTGAGCCAAGCTTTGAGAATCATGATCAAGCATTGATCAAATGATGTTTGTGGCTTCAAAATGAGATGTTGACCAAAAATTTGGACTTTTGACTGTCAAATGACCATTTTGCCCCTACAGTTGACTGTAGTGCAATTAGGGTTTTTGACTGTGCAATTTTGTGCTGTAAGTCTTGAAACTTGGTATGAGGATGCTTGACCATGTTTGTAGGCATGTGGGACTAGATTGAACCCTTGGAAACTTCATTTTCTTTGTCAGAACCAAAACCCTAATTTTGACTGTTTAGAGGCCCTTGAACTGTGCAACCCTTGGGGAGATTTTGAAGTTTTGACTTGGCAAATTTTGAAGAATATGGGAGGGCAAATTTTGGGGTACAACAGTTGCCCCTGTTCAATCTTCTTAGACCTGAGGATGCAGATTGGCTGACGTGCCTTTCGTAATCCGAAGGTGGAAGATGATTGAACACTAGAGTGCCCAGAAATTTGCGCTCACATAGTAGCAGTGTGATGGTGGAATGGGTTTATGGATGCCATTTGGAGATTTATGGATAGGATGATGGGCTTATAGATGCCATGCTAAGAGATGATGGATAGGTGGATGGGCTTATAGATGCCATATGGACGTTGATCGCATAAGAGATTCCTTAGCGAGAACCTGTGTGCCTGCAAAAAAAAGAAAAATGATTACCTGACCTGTTACGGGAGCTGGTCTTCAAATTCTTTGTGTAGATGTGTCCTGACTGGTTACAGGAGCTGGATCTGGAGCTTCAAACGGTGATGAATGAACCAGGGATGGTTACTACCTCAACAGGAACGGTGAGAGAACCTTGGATGACTTTAACCTCAACAGCAATCGTTGAGAAAATCTTGGGATGATTACTACCTCCGCAGTATCGGGGAGAGAACCACAAGCGACTACAACCTCAATAGCAATCATTGAGAGAATCTTGGATAACTTCAACTTCAACAGCAATCGTTGAGCAAAATCTGGGATTACCACCTCCGCAGTATCGGGGAGAGAACCATAGGCGACTACAACCTCAATAGCAATCATTGAGAGAATCTTGGATAACTTCAACTTCAACAGCAATCATTGAGCGAATCTTGGGATTACCACCTCCGCAGTATCGGGGAGAGAACCATAGGCGACTACAACCTCAATAGCAATCATTGAGAGAATCTTGGATAATTTCAACCTCAACAGCAATCATTGAGCGAAATCTGGGATTACCACCTCCGCAGTATCGGGGAGAGAACCATAGGCGACTACAACCTCAATAGCAATCATTGAGAGAATCTTGGATAACTTCACTTCAACAGCAATCATTGAGCGAAATCTGGGATTACCACCTCCGCAGTATCGGGGAGAGAAACATAGGCGACTACAACCTCAATAGCAATCATTGAGAGAATCTTGGATAACTTCACTTCAACAGCAATCATTGAGCGAAATCTGGGATTACCACCTCCGCAGTATCGGGGAGAGAACCATAGGCGACTACAACCTCAACAGCAAACATTGAGAGAATCTTGGATAACTTCAACTTCAACAGCAATCGTTGAGCGAAGCCTGGGATTACCACCTCCGCAGTATCGGGGAGAGAACCATAGGCGACTACAACCTCAACAGCAAACATTGAGAGAATCTTGGATAACTTCAACTTCAACAGCAATCGTTGAGCGAAGCCTGGGATTACCACCTCCGCAGTATCGGGGAGAGAACCATAGGCGACTACAACCTCAATAGCAATCATTGAGAGAATATTGGATAACTTCTACTGAGTCTTTATCAGGAAAATCTGTTTGGGGTCGATTTAGCTGGACTAGAGAAGGCCTTGGACTGGATAAGAAATCTTTGGAGTCGATTTAACTGAACCGGTCTAGGTCTTGAAATATAGCCGAGAACTTAACTGAATCTTTTCCTGAAAGGTAAAGGTCAGTCACCTGCAATGTATGATATGGGTCAAGCAATGATGTTCTCAACATAAATGAGATTTGTAAGATATGATGCATATATGCATGTTATGATATATGAGGATGTTTATGAATATTATGTTTTCGTCTTAGGAAAATAAATCCCTGACGGGTGCCAGGAAGTTACTCCTGGGCTGATGTTGGAGAATAGAATTTTGCCTCCGCTGGGGATGATATTTGCAAGAATACCGGTAGGAGAAGATAACTCCGTTGGGGAATAAACTTGGTGAATGGATAACTCTGCAGGGAGAAAAGTACTCTAACAATCTTGCTGGGAAGCAATACTCTGTGGGGAGAGAGATACTTTGCTGGAATATTGATAATAACTTGCTGGGGATACCATTGTTGTGTTGGAAGTGTTGATAGACTTCGCTGGGGATAGGAAGACTTCGCCGAGGACGATCTTTCCGTGGTTATTGGCTGAGGATAACCCAGTTATATCCTGTTAGGGAAATAACTCTTTGAATAAAGCTGGGAGACGCGTTCGTGCTCTGCGAGGGATAAGCTTCCAGAATCTATTGGGGATAAGCTTACTGCTTGGGGAGATGGATTCCCACTTTCCTGGGGAACTAAATTGGATTCTCCTGGGGAAGTTTTGAACTGTATCCGGGAAATGATTCCACTGAATGTTTGATAGACCGCCGGGGAACAATCTTTAGGCCAAGACTGTCGGGGATGCTTGTTAGGAATGTTTGTATGCTGCTGGGGAATGTTGGGAGGATACCCAATTTCCTTTGGTAACTTTGCTCGGGGAGGGTGCACTGACTTGCTGGCTCACTCTCTGTGGGATTAAGATATCTGGTTACGTTCTTCCGGTGAACCTACCTTGATACCTTGATGGACAGAGCAATTAGATTGCTTGGACTACTCATCATTGCCCCTGTTTCTGAGGTGGGAGAGGCAGACCTGTGAGGTGCTGATAGTTGTTGATGGACAACCTTCTTCTGGTAGGCAAGTGACAAGATGCCGGGACATAGTCGTACGCTTTTGATCCCTAACTTTTGCCTGGACCGCCCTTTCGGGTTTTCAGTCCATCGGGATACCCATTTTTGCCCAAGTCGCCTTTTCAGGTTTTCGACTTGCCGGGTGTACAGATTTTTTCCTTTCATCCCTTATTTTGCCCGAACCCTTTTGGTTCGCCGGGAAGCCCTTATTTTTGCCTAGGTATGTCAACCTAGCGGGTCTTTGATTATGCGTAGTATTTTTTCGACTATGTCCGTGCTTTCAGGATGTAGGGAGTTGCCCCTGTTAGAAGTGTTTTGTCACGCCACCAGAAGGTATTTGATCAGGCAAGATTCGTTGTTGGAATGCCCCAAGTGATTCAGGCGGAGATTTGCCCCAGGCTGTTTAGTCTTTGAGAGATTCTTCGAATCTTGATTGGACTGCCCCAGATGATTGGACCATGATCATGTTGTGCCCCTTGATTGGAAGTGCTTCTGTTCATTAGGCATTCATCGTGCGAATTTCCCTGTTGTTCAAACAACTAGTCATATGCAAACAATGTTATATCAAAAATGCAAAGCTTATGTCTGTCTCGAAGATTTTGAAAATGCATTCTTTTCATAAAACAAGTGAATGTTTGTAAAACGTGATGTCAACTCCGTATTTTACCGTGAGCCTTAAGGAGTCAGGATACCTTTCGTAACAGTATGCTTTCGAACTAACCCATGCTTCAGCTAGGACTTTTGAGGGTTATAACGTGGCTTGGTTCACGGTTTAAGAAACAAAGGATAAAGGCTCAAATTTTATTTGTACCCACCCGCTCTTCGTGATGTTCTCCAAACCTAAACTCAATTGATCGTGCGTTAGATCTTGTTTGAGTCCTTGTCCTGATATTCCAATGATGGTTCGGATATTGATGATTTATTTTGAATAGGCAGTCATTCCTTTTCGTTGAGGGTTTGTAGAACCTCTTTTTTCCTTCTTGATTTTGTTATCCCTATTTTTTTTGCCTGAACTGTTTCCTTTTTCGGAATTACAGTCAGCGGGATGCCCCAGTTTTGTAAGTCTCCTTTATAGGTTTTGACTTTTTGGGCTTTTCATTTATGAACTTTTTTGATAATGGCTGCCTGTCTTTACGATTTTTCGGAACCATCACTGTCTTTCTTTTTTTTGTAAGGATCTCTTTGGTGCCATTCGTTACGCACTTGGATCAACTGAGAGAACTACCCTGCCCCAGGTTATGATTAAGGGTTTTAATTTTCGAAAAGAAAAAATCCTACTTCTTTGGCTCAGAGGGGTTGACGAGGGATTATCTTCCTTATAACTCCAGTGTTTAGGGATTGAAACAATGCCTGTACCTCATCAGCGGGGTCTGTTCAAAAGCATACTGTAAAGATCGTGGTACCGTTTTCGTCATCCTCCCTCAAGAGGCTTAGAATTATTAATTGAGAGTTGATCATCAGAAAAAATATGAAAATAATTTGCGTATAGTGAATACGAATATATTGCTTCAAAATAGACATATGCGATGCATTAATGAAATAACAACGTTTTAACATGAGTAAATGTTTGAACAAAAGAAAAATTACAACTTGAACATTCGAATGAACAAAAGTTTTCTAGTCTCAGGGCTTGTCACTTCAAATGGTGCATCCGATAGGGATGGCAGGAGCATTCAGCCTGGCCCATCTGGGTGAAATCCACAGCTCCTTCCTCAATCAGGTCTTGGACCTTGTTCTTTAGAGCCCAGCAGTCGGCAGTGTCATGTCTCGGACTATCAGAGTGGTATGCACATCTTCTGTCGGGATGATAATTAGGAGCAGAGATGTTGGGGTTCCGGGGAGGAGCCCTTAGTGTAATCAGATTCAACCTCAACAGGTGTTGTAAAGCTTGAAACAATGACATGTTGAGCCTGGTGAACTGCCTTTTAGGCTTGTCTGGTTTGCTCTGATCAGTCCGTTGTTCTGGGCGAGGTCGTTGTTGGACCTGTGAAGTAGTAGCAGCTTGGAGAGGCCCAAACTTTTGACTTCTTGGAAGTTGATTAATGACCGGGTCCCTGACTTGGGCTGGTTGCTTCATGTCTTGAGGAAGCTGATTGATCATGGCCCTCAGCTCTCCTTGCTCCTGAGCTAAACTTTGGATGAGAGCCCTTTGCCCCAGCATCTGGGTTTTCAATGTGTCTACCTCAGCTTGTAGACGTTTCAGCTGTTCGTCCTTGTCGTCGTCAGCATTGTTCCTGACCAAAGTCCCCGTGAGAAGTGTCCTCAACTCTTCCTGCCCCTTGGATAGACCTAGGAGGATTTCCCCGAACCGAGTTTCTTGAGTAAGAAGGTCCTGGTTATCTTGTTGGGAGGCCATTACTGAAATAAACAGCGGAGAAGGTAAGCAACCTGTAGAGAAAGGGTATCTGTTATGCAATGATATGTATGATATGCATGCAATGTTTTCAAGGACCTCGCGGGGTAGACAAGAAATTTGTTAGAGCTTGAATCCGATGGCTCGATTGAAGGAACTTCATATTGTGGAGAGTCCTTCTTCAAGGGTCAAAGGCTCACCATATCCAGTGGGTCATAGCCCCTGACAACCTTGGCTAGGGGAATCTTTTTCGAGTGTCAAAGCTCACCATATCAAGTGGGTCATAGCCTCTGACAACTTTGGCTAGAGGAAAATAAATCCTCTTTGCCCCTTGCTAGATGTTTGATTCATCATGACCTGCATAACAAGCCCTTGAGATCCTTGAAATGGGTTAGGATGTATGCAATGGTATGATGTTATGTTACGCATGGGGTAATGTGAGTAACCCTGTTATGAGTCCCAATTAAGGACTGCAAACCAAAACCTGCAAGAAACTAGTCTGCAAGAAACTCAGTACACTCTGTTATAAGCCCTAATTAAGGACTATAAACAAAACCTGCAAGAAACTCAATACACTCCGTTATGAGTCCTAATTAAGGACTATAAACAAAACCTGCAAGAAACTTAGTAAGCCCTGTCATGTGTCCCAATTAAGGACTAAAACAAAACCTGTAAGTAGTTCCTGTGTCAGATAACAAGCATGCAAGTAGTCAAGTACGAAGGCACACAAGTCACACAAGAGAAGCCCTTAGAGTTTAGGCCAGCATGGGGTTTGGGTATTACCCTCTTGAAGTTGGTGGGCTCAACCTGTCCTATTAGAAGTAACCGGGTTCTAAGGGTCCCAATATCACGGGATTGCTTTCATTGTTCATCGTTTCGATTTAGCCACTGAACTGGCGACCGAAATATTCCAGGAAAGCAACCCTCAATTGAGTGTAGTATCGAGTATCAATCAACCTCGGGCTGCACCAAAGTCAGTTATCTCACTACCCTAAAGAGGCCAAGATAGTTCAATTAAGGTTCCTAAGGTCTGTTGATGCTTCATGACACCACGCGGAGGCCCCGTACTCTCCTTGACTGAACTCAAGGGTTATCGGTACACACCAAAGTGCCACATCAACGTAGCAGACTGTTTCAACCATGTCGGTATACCCCGCACAGTTCCCTCACAGCCTTGTTGCTACTTTCTAAGAAGGTATCCCCCAGATCCGGGTTAGGATCTATAGAACTCCCAAGACAGTCCCACAATTTAAAGCAAGCAAAGAAAGCAATTGAAAACACAGTTATGAACTATCCCTAAGGTACACCTCACTTTAAGTTTAGGTCCCCAGCAGAGTCGCCAGTTCTGTGATCGGTGGATCTGGAACTGACTGTTTAACGCTGGTTCGCGAAATGTCGCGGAAGCAAGAGTCGCCACCGTCTTTTATTTTCTCCAAATGGAAAGGACAAAAGCACAGAAAAATTCCTTATAGAGATTGCTCTCGGTTCGGGAGGTAGATTATAGAAAGGGAAGGTGTTAGCACCCTTTCTATCCATGGTTATCCATGGGCTCTTAGATACTTGCTCATTGTGTTTTCAAAATTGTTTGTTTGCTTTTCAACTATGGGTTTTAAAAAGTTTCTTTGAAAATTCCAGTTCGACTCTTGTATCGGTCCTCAAGAGTGTTTGAAAAGTTGCTTTCGAAAGCTTTTGAAAAGGTGTCGGTGTGAAAAGTATTTTTTGATTTTGTTTTGAAATTAGAGCAAGTATCTAGAGTCGTCTACCTACCCTAAGGAATTCGTCTGTGTAAATGTCCTTTAAAGTAGTGCCATCCCACCATTGAGAGGTAGGTAGCACCACCGTCGGAGGTATTCGGGTCAATTCGAGTTTTGGGACGATGTGGTCACCGAGCAGAGGTAAGACACCTTAGGAGCTACCCTTATGCCATTGATCTTTTATTCCGAGGCAACTATTCCGAGGCAACTTATTTTGAGGCAACCAGATCAATGGGACATAAGGACTCACTAAGACGTCCTATAGTCGGCGACCACGTTTCGAGGGACAAGGCAACAGTGTGATCACCGGAGTAATAGGAAGATACCTTAGAAGCTACCCTCATGCCAGGTTCCCGGATCATGAGGACTTACTAAAACATCCTCTACTCGACGATCACCTTTCGAGGCAAGGCAACAGTGAGGCGTATCCTAGGGGTGGTGTGTGATTTGTGTGTCAGATTCAGTTATTTTGTCTTATTCATGTCAAAGTGATCTAAGCGTTTGTTTTTATTTTTTGTCCATTCATTCTTGCATGTATTTATTTAACAGTTAAAAGTGCGAAAAAGGTAAAGTTCTAAACTATTACAAAGGGCGCGGGTCCACATCGCCAAAATCTCCAGGACCCGATTTGACAGAAAAATAAATAATTAAAGTAAAGTGCGAAAGATTTAAATGTCCGAGTTTACAAGGCTTTGGGAGAGGTACATAAAAATTATAAGAAACGAAATAAAACGCGCGACTTGAAATAAGATTGGAAACGAGGGCGTTGGACCCTTTTTAATGAAATTAAATTAAATTATTAAACTAATTAAATTAAAATGAGAAAAGAAATTGTTTTTTTGGTATTTTTTAGATTTATGAGAATTTAATGAAATTAATAACCTAATTCTACAATTTTTTAATTTATTAAGAAAATATGACAATTATCTAAAATTAAGCCTAATTAATTAATTGCAACTTGATTTATAAAAATAACGAATTAAGAATTAATAATTAATATAGTAAAATAAAAAAAAGGATGAAAAATGCTTGAAACCCTAATTCTACCAATTTTAGATTTTATTGAAAAATGTTAAGATTAAGTCCTAAATTAAAAACTAAGTTAATTAATGAATTTTATTTACAAAAAATATTAATTAAATAAATATATTTTAATTTTGTCCTTTCTGATTTTTTGTGTTTTTTATATATTTTTTATGAAAATATTGAATTAATTAAAAGTAATAATTGAAATAAATAAAAAGAATGAAAAAAATGTAAAAAAGCTTGCAAACCTAGGGGGGTCTGTCCCCATTTTGGGAGGTTTTTGCTTAGCAATTTGGGCCCAAGCATCTTTGGCCTCGTTGACTTCCATGCCAGCGTGTAGCGCTTTTGACTCACGTCTGTGATGTTCCTCAAACTGTGGCCCTCTGATTGATCTTGGCATACGCGTGGCAAGCTGGAAATTATGGACGCACGGTGTTCCTTAGTGTTGAAACTGCATAGAAGCGTTAAATGAAAAATAATATGAAAGGGGGTGGGGACCTGGGATCGAACCCAGGTCCTGTTGGTTATCCATGTGTACGCCTGCCAACCGTGCCAAACGCGCATCTTGTATATGTAATAGTAAACAAATATTATAAGAGAAAATAATGGCTAGTGGAATTTCCGCACGAAAATTTGAATAAACCAATCCACGCTGGCCACCTACGCGTCTTCCTCGTTTTGCTTTTTTTCCTGAAACACAAAAAGAATGGGCAACGGTTTTGAACCGTCCCCAAAAGCATCATTATAGAAAATAACGATTAGGCCATATGGCCATATAAATTAGGCGCGAAGGTGGATTTTGCATCGTCCAAGCATGCTGAATTGAATGGCCTAAGTTTCATGTTCCAATTTTGCAGTAGTGAGAAACGCCCAAATCAAAAGCTTGGTAACCCTAAATATCTTTAATGGCGAATCCTTCAATAATGCATAAAAACTCAATTGAAATATATGGTTAGCTTCAGAATACATCAATTAGCAAGAATCCATGAAAAAAATGCAATGAATGTGCTTGAATTTTAAAACACGATTATGCCAAAAGAATGATACAATTTGACTTGTATCTACCAATTCTCAAGGTTTCAGGCTATGCTATTGATTCAATCTCCTTCCTTGAAGCCTCAGCAAGCCAATGTAATGGATATTTTGCCTTGAATCGCCTTGTATCCCTGTTTTCAGTTTTCAATTTTTAAGCAAAAAAACTCAAGTGTGGTTTTCTATGTATGGCGCAGCTTGGAGTTCTTTTTGAATAGGGTTAGCTTGCATATATATGTATCAATGATTTAGGTCAAAGAAATTGATCAAAAATCCATGAATTAATGAAAAGGATATTTGATTTTCAAGCCATAATTTTCCAAATCTTTTTCATGCTTTTTGGCTTCAATCACATCCAATCACCTTTGATTCTTTCCTTATTTGATTGTACACGAAATATTGATCCTATTCTATGCACAAAAAGATTCAAAACATTAGGTTTGGTATTTTTCATGTATTTTATTTAATTAAATGAATTATTAATAATAAAAAATCCAAATAAATAAATAAGAATGATAAAAAAACTTCCCTTTGGGCCAAATGGTCGTGCACATGTCTTGGATGATGAATTGTGGAAGAAAAAGAGGCCCATTAGCAATTTTAGGTCATTTGAAGCAATGTTGACTTTTCAAAATATCCAAAAATTTCCCAACTTCCACAAGGCATAACTTGCTCAATTTTTAAGCTTTGCTCATGTTCTTGGACATTTTGGAAATGTATTTGAGTCCTCTAACCAATTCCTTTGGTCCCATGTCATTTTTATTTACCAATCTCAAGTTATGGCCTTTGACTTAAAGTCCCTTTTTGTTGACTTTTGAAAATGACCTATAATGTTGAAATTGATAACTTTTTGTGAGAGCATTTATTGGACTTGAAATATGAAAAGGAGTTGTAGGAAATGTCATTCTCTTCAAAATGAGCTTTGGATGGAATTTTTCTGATAATCCATGTGAAAGTTATGCCCTGGTCAATTTACAGTTAACTTTTTCAACTGTCCAAATATGGAAACTTTTGCATCTTGATGATTTTTGAGCCAAGCTTTGAGAATCATGATCAAGCATTGATCAAATGATGTTTGTGGCTTCAAAATGAGATGTTGACCAAAAATTTGGACTTTTGACTGTCAAATGACCATTTTGCCCCTACAGTTGACTGTAGTGCAATTAGGGTTTTTGACTGTGCAATTTTGTGCTGTAAGTCTTGAAACTTGGTATGAGGATGCTTGACCATGTTTGTAGGCATGTGGGACTAGATTGAACCCTTGGAAACTTCATTTTCTTTGTCAGAACCAAAACCCTAATTTTGACTGTTTAGAGGCCCTTGAACTGTGCAACCCTTGGGGAGATTTTGAAGTTTTGACTTGGCAAATTTTGAAGAATATGGGAGGGTAAATTTTGGGGTACAACACCCATTCATCGTCAATGGGCAGAGGTTGAAGCACTACGAAGGAGGTGACATTCCCACCAACTACTCCAGCCACACTCTGATTGATCCACCAGTACCAGTTTCCGATATATGAAGTTTACTCGTCAAGCTAACAATGTTAAATAAGCGTTGAATGGGAGGCAACCCATGGGTTTATTTTTATTTTTTGCATTTATTTACTTTTTACTTTATCAAATTTTATTTTTATCTTTATACTAACAGATGCAAAATTTATGATTTCAGGCATCACCTGCTAGCCATCTTTGCTAACTACATTTTTCAGGATGGAGCATTTCGATGACATGCATGTTTCCTTCCGAGATGACACTCAGAGACAACGCTATGCGGTCCTTTCACAGCGACCCATGGCACCGACCAGATATCCAGACCAGATTTGCATGGAAGCTCTTGACTTTGAAACCAGTATCAAGTATCTATGCAACCAGCTAAAGTGGGACAAGTATGCAGATTACCTAAATGTGACCTACAGGAACCAAACCTTAGAATTCCTTGGTTCATTCGAGTTTGAGCCCTATAATGGCCAGGATGGATATCTCACTTTCAGGCTATTCGGGATAGAATATTATTTTACCCAGAGGGAGTTTGGCGACTTGCTAGGCTTCCATACCACACCCGATGCTATACGTGAGCTACCAGTTGGCTATTTCATGACTAGGGACATAGAAAAATTCTGGAGAGATATTACTGCTGGAGGGAGCCTTGATCCTTCCACTCAGTTATCCCCTGTTATTCACAACCCTGCTTTCAGGTATTTTCATATGGTTATTGCTCACACTTTCCTAGGGAAGGCTGACACTGATACCCATGTTAGCGAGGAGGAGATCTTTTTCCTCTACTGTGCGACCCAGTCTCGCCCTGTAGCCTGTGGAAATTTTCTGCTGTGGAATCTCATGATGACTTCTAAGTCTACTGAAGGTATCCTCCATGTGGGAGGGACAGTGACTCAGATTGCTTCTGCTTTGGGTCATACAAGTAAGTTATCTCATCTTACCTCCTACTATGGATATACTACAATAGACATTGATTTATGTTTGGATCGTGGGCTGATGAGAAGATTCTACTTTAATCCCAACCAGTATAGACTCCCGATTGTTAATGAAACCGTTCACTATTTTACCTTGCCTGATCCCATGATGACCAATGTCCATAACCCTGCCAATTGGACATATGCATTAGAAGGTCTTGGAGAGACCGTGGACGAGCGAAAATCACCTCCGGTACCTGAGTATCATCCATGTCTATCGCCAGAAAGGACCACTGTATTCTCTAATAATTTCTCTTTGCAGCAACTCGACATCTATGCACAGGTTGCTGAGCTGCGTAGAGAGGTAGCCCAACTTCATCAGACAATTGAAGACCTCTCTCTTCAGGTTATGGCTTCCGATGCTACTCACTCTACTGAGGCAGACCTCCTACAGTAGGAAATTCATGATCTTCGCAGTAAGTTAGTTGCAGCTCATGGTTCTGAGTCGACCAAGGACCCTACTACTCCTTGATGATCTTGATTCATATCTGCACTGTTTTGCTATTTTGTTGTTTCTTTTATCATGTTGTTTCCTTTTTTCAGACTTATCTATTTCTATGCCTAACTCTTGCATTCTACTTTATTTTTATTTTTATTTTTTTTCGTGACTTACCATAATTAAGTATATTTCTATTTTATCATTTTTTTCTCTCTTTAATTAATTGTTTATTTTATTTTTATGAGTTTATTATTTTCAAGTTATAAACATAAAAGAAAAAAATTCAATACACCAATCCTTAGAAGCACCAAATGAAGAATTGTTGTTTGTACCTACGAGAAGAAATTGAAATAAGAAGCCCAAACCAACAAAACAAAGAAATTTGAGCCCATCCCAATTTTCAAACATGGCGCCCGCTACCAAGACCATGGCGCCCGCCATGGGGTCTGGGATTATAACGGGCAGATTTTCAAACCTCCCACTTTCTCCATTTTAAACCCCAAAACCATCCAAAAACTCTAATTTTATCAACCACCTACTACCCCATTAACCACTCCAAACATCCATTTTTCTAAACCTTCATAAAAATTCAAACTTTCTCCTCCCAATCTCCAACACCCATTTTGAAACCCATCTTTTTCAATTTTCTTCCAAAGGAGCAATAATGGAGTTCAACGGATACGTTCTTCGTGAAGGCAAACCCAGAGACCGACAACGGAAAATCCTTGAAAAATTGCAAGGACGAGAAATTGTCTCAACCAGGTATGTCGATGAAGACTATCTGTATACTTTAGGACTTTATCATAGTTTTTTTCATTTAGATGACATCCTAGGATTGCATGACATTTTTACTAGAAAAGAGCCCACCTTTGAGAGGCTAACTCGGGAATTCTTAAGTTCCCTAATTTATTTGGTTCACCCTGACACTGCTAGTACCATCGGTACGGTTAAATTCTGTTTGTTTAATGTTGAATATGAATATAGAACCAATGAACTAGCAGCTATGTTGGGTATTCCTCATGGTGAAATGCTATTTGTGAGACCCCTTTGGATTCTGAATGGTCCACTGATGCATTTTCCTTCTGGCGTCAATTGTTAAACTCTTTTATAAATTCTTTTGAAGGAATTTTAGCATCATTGATCCATAACCCGACTATTCAAATTTTTCGATATAAGCTCGCCTGTACTATTTTTGGACGGGAGAATCCAAACAAGATAAATGCTATAGAACTTCTATTTTTGCAAGGTATTCTCACTAATAGAAGAATTAATTTAGTCTCGTTTATGATTGCTCACATGATTGTTGTCCTGAGACACACAGGGACCATAACTTTTGGAGGACTAGTTACATCTATTACTAGAGCTCTGCACCTTGACGCTGAGATAGCTACCCTAGCACCCCTGCCTCCCCACACAATTAATTTTAAATTTCTAAAAGATATGAAATTGTGCAAGGTGAGGAGAGCAGGTGGCTTTGAACTTATGGTTCGGGGTGTCGCTATCCCATTCGTCGTTCTGCCTTGCACTAGACGTACTGATGTACGAATTGCAAGGAACTGGACCTACGATCTAGATGATCCACCTTTTATGGGTCCATTACCTCCTAATGTTCCACTTAGGGATGGACATGAGACTAATGAAGAATACAAGCAGAGGGATGAACCTCATGCCCCACATGTGTCTCCCCACCATGCTTCACCCGTACACACTACACCTTCTACTTCTAACACTTTTGTAGGTATGGCTCCTGGCTTCTACATCACTGAAGAGATGTGGCGTGACCAGCTAGCCCGGGAGGAGAGAAGATATGGTTTACTTTCTGCCATCCAACAACAGCTGGAAGATAACATGAGTTTTATGGAGGCGTCACGATAACAGTCGGACCGCTCTTTTCAAAGTATTATGGAATCTCAATTGGTGATATCTCACGAGCAACATAGGCAACAAGCTCAGTTTCAGAGGCACTCCGCCCTCATGGAGGCCACTCAAGGTTCCCTTTTAGGCAACCTTCGCGAGATTCAGAGTTCACAGATTGCCTTGTCTGCCAGATTCGACCAGTTTGAGGCTTCTCAGAGCAGTCATCGCAACCAATCCCGTCATCCTAGACATTCACCGCAGGATGGCGAGGGACCCAACCATCCTTAGTACTTTACCAGGTGAATCTTTCCTTATCTTATTTCGTAGCATTGGGGAAAATGTTCGATTTAAGTTTGGGAGGAGATTTACTCGCTTTATTTTTCTCCCTTTATTTTTCCTTTCCTGCATTTTCCTTCTCGCTATTTTACTTCTTTATTTTCTTTATTTTGCTTGTTTGCTTTCTTTTTCAAAATAATACATGTGTTTGACGCGTCATCTATATCTGTATGGTCTAGTGTATGTCCACTCCCCCATTTCTTGAGCCTAACCGAAAACTTTTCCTAAGAAAAACACTGTGTTTTGAACTTAGTTGGGCTATAAGACCTGGTTGAGATAGGATGTAGTATGACTTGGGAAAGCCATTTTGAAGCATCAGAATCGTTTTTACACCTTAAGCTTCGTAAATTTAGGAATTCGATCCCGATACCCCCTATGTTGTGGCCTTAAATTTTTTATTCTTAAATCCTTGAATAGTTTATCCTAGGAGTCAGCTCCGGTCTAAGCATGCTCTACGTAGGGGACCGAAGAGAAGTGAATGATCTATATGTTATGTTCTTATTATAAACTACAACCCCGGGATAGGTGACCCTCACAAAGTCATTTAACTCAACAAAAGTTGTATGTTGAAAAATAAAGCAACAGCAAAAGCAAAAGAAGAAGAAAAAAGAAAAAGAAATTTTTTTTTACCCATCTTTAGTTGGTTCAGAGGTATCTGGTGCTGAACTTGGTAGGGAGGATTACGATTCGATCCCCCGCAACTATAAATGGGTCAATAAAAGGGGTTACACCAACTTTTGGTACTAGAGCCCTGCGATTTATGACCATAATCACTACCCGATCACTTTACTATGAGCATGTGAATAACGAGCTTAATGTGATTGCGCCTGAATGAAAAAGGATTTGAAAATAGGAAAAATATAGGCCTAGGCATAGTGGCATGATATGGATTGGTTCATAAAAGAATGAAGCTTATGTCCATTTTATGGAAGAGTATCACTATGATATCCTTGGTTTGAATCAGTCAGTACCTATCAATACATCCCTGTTTTAATTCCAGAGGCCCCTTGCAGCCCAACTTGTTCACTAACACTGTTTTTCTTCTTAATCTATTTAGATTTTTTGCTTGAGGACAAGCAAAGGTTTAAGTGTGGGAGAATTTGATAACACTTACTTTACACTTGCTTTTGACTCTGATTTCACATGTTATTTAGGTTTTTTATTATTTTTTTATCGTATTATGCCTATCTTTTGTTTCCTTTTCAGGTATTTCAATTATCCAGAGCTCCCCTAAAGAAATGAAGGAAAACATGCTGAAAAATAGGAGTTTAGGTCAAATTTTCACTCATGGCGTCCACCATGGCGCCAGCCATAGGGTAGGCCATGACGTGGACCACCTCCTGCTGACCTCAACTGCCATGTTCTCAACTTCCTTTCATTTACACTCATGGCAGGCGCCGTTTCCTCCATGATGGGCGCCACCTTTGGACGATGCTTCCCCCCCCCCCCCCCCCAAAAGGAGTTGGGGGCATTCTTGTGATTTCCTGCATTCTTCATCCTCTATAAATAGAAGTTCCTGATTTCATTTCAATTCACCCATGCTTAGTTGCAAACTTGATCCAACCATAGTTGCGAACTTAAGCCATATAATTTCACCATTGTAAAGCGATAATTCTTCACATCGGGGAATTATTGGACTGTTAATTGAGTCTGTGATCGAGTTCGTAGATTGAGTCTGTAATCGAGTTTGGAGCACTTCGGAAGAAGTTTTTTCTTGCCACATTTATTTTCAACTGCTGTTTATTTCCAGTCGCATTTTACTTCCAGTTTGTACCAGATTTAAAACCTCCTCGTTTGGAGCAGGTTTCTATTTATATATTCCGCACTGCTTTTACTTTGTTTATTTCCCGCATCTGCTTTTAATTTGTTTATTTTTCACACTGCTTTTACTTTGTTTATTTCCCGCACCTGCTTTTACTTTGTTTATTTCTCGCACCTGCTTTTACTTTGTTTATTTCCCGCACCTGCTTTTACTTTGCTTATTTCCCGCACCGCACTTTAAATTATTTACTTTCTCGCATGATTTATTTTAACATGTCTGTTTACATTCCCATGTCAGGTTGAACCTTACTGGGCTAGAATGTAAGGAATCTAGTTAGATCGATATTCCAAATAATGTGTCAATAGAAATGTTTAAGGTCTATTTTGGTTTTTAATATGAGTTTTCTGTACTTTATTGTTGTTGGGTAAGATCGAAAGCCGTCCAACCCTTTGTTAAACTCGGTTAATTCTAACTGGTCAAAGGAAGCGAAAGCACTTTGTCCGGTTAGTTAGGGATTTTTATTATCAAAGAAATCAATTTTGAAACTATTTTCAGACGCGTTTATAGGGTTAAAGTTAGGTCCCCTTTTTATTAGAAATTCCATATCAAAATACTTTTCAACTTGGTCAAGTACTTTATTTCTTAAAAATAGGTTTATTACTTTAACGCAATGCGCGCCTTTTTATAAGTGACGATAAGAAGGTCTGATTAGAGAGTAAACTCGGTTCTGATTACGCGAAAGCGACAGTTCTTGTTAAATTAGTTCTTTTCTTTAGTAGAAAATATTGCCCTATAAATAGTTCTATTCCGAAGCATTGCGAATATCATTTGACTGTGTGAATTACATTCGACCCTGCTTTTATATCTGAAGTTTATTTCGCCGCACTTTACTTTCTTGCATGCTCAATTCCCTGTTTGATATTGACTTAGCTAAACACCATAATAATAGGAAACGACAGATTGACGATTGGTCTCTGTGGATCGATAATCTTTTGTATTACTCAGACGCGATTCGTACACTTGTGAATACAGCCGCATCAGTTATAAAGTCTTAAGTTCTTCTTATGGAACCTTTACCATCTGTTAATAGAATATATTACATGGTTATTCAAGAGGAGAGTAATCAAATAACTTTACTTCCAAAAC
The DNA here is from genome assembly GCA_948472305.1 of Vicia faba. Classification (NCBI taxonomy): domain Eukaryota; kingdom Viridiplantae; phylum Streptophyta; class Magnoliopsida; order Fabales; family Fabaceae; genus Vicia; species Vicia faba. The sequence goes on from OX451735.1 coordinate 330,244,887, forward strand.
CTAAAATGGTGCATCAGTTGATGAATCTAATGCATTGATAAATTCATATAACTCAAGAAAATTTCAAGATCGCAACAAGAATTTAACTCATTCTGGTTACAAGAAAGATCATAGAGTTTGCATGCATTGTAATTGCACTGGACATACTGTAGAAGTGTGCTACAGAAAGCATGGATTCCCTCCTTATTATCGCAAGAAAAATGCTTCAGCCAATTCCTTCAACTCCTCTGGTGCAGAAAATCACCAACAAACTCCTGCTGATGGTGATAGTTCATCAATTACTCAAGCCAGCATTACTCAAGAGCAGATTTCTCAGCTGATCAACTTACTACAACATTTGAATTTGATTCCTCATAACCCTTCCCCTAATCATTCATCTAGTTCAAACCGAATTTCCACTCATAATGATCATAAACCACATGATACATCAGGTATAACTTATGTATCAAACTTTACTTGTTATAGTCGTTCTAATTCCAATTTTTGGCTTCTTGACTCAGGAGCAAGTGACCATGTATGTTCTTCTTTACATCTTCTTACTCTCAAATCACACTTATCAATGTTTATTTACCAAATGGATCTTCTGTGTTAGGAAAACATGCAGGCATTGTTATTTTTTCTCCACAATTTTATATCACTAATGTTCTACACATTCCCGATTTTTCCTTAAATTTGATTTCAATGTCAAAACTATGCAAAACACTTAATTGTACATTGCAATTTTTGGATCATAAATGCATTGTGCATGACCTGAAATCACAGAAGATGATTAGTTTGGCTAGTGAAATGGATGACTTATAGAAACTCTTGCTTGATGGTGATGCTCATTCTAATACAACTGTCACAAACCTTTCACATTCATCCACTCCACACACTAGAATAAACAAAGTGTCCACTATAGGCTTTACAAGCTCTTTGGCAATTTAGGCTTGGCCACTTATCTCATGACATACTATGTAAAATGTCCCAAATATATTCAAATATAACTTATGATAATAAAGTTGTGTGTGATATTTGTCATTTTGCTAGACAAAGAAAGTTGCCTTATCATAATAGTACTTCTAAAGTTGTTTCTCCTTTTGAATTAATTCACTTTGACATATGGGGACCCCTAGCTATTACATCTATCCATGGCCATAGATACTTTCTAAATTTCCTTGATGATTACTCGCTACACATGGATAATTCTCTTCAAATCCAAGGCTGAAGTTTCTCAGCATGTCCAAAATTTTATTGCCCTGGTCAAAAATCAGTTCAAAACTTGCCCTAAGCATATCAGAATTGATAATGGTCTCGAGTTCTTAATAACACAATTTTACATGACAAAAGGCATTGTCCATCAAATATCCTGTGTTGAGTCATCCCAATAAAATGGGAGAGTTGAAATAAAACATCAACACCTCCTTAATGTAGGCAGAGCCCTACTATTTTAATCAAAACTTCCCAAACACTTTTGGTCTTATACAATATTCTATGCCACGTATATCATCAATAGGATTAATACTCCCATACTTAATCACCAATATCTCTATCAAATGTTACACCAATCCCTTCCTGACATTAACAAAATCAAATTTTTTGGCTCCCTCTGTTATGCTTCTACACTACAAAACCATAGAACCAAGCTTTCTTGCGTATCAAGAAAATCCTTATTATTAGGCTACCAACTAGGTTTCAAAGGATTTATCCTATTGGACCTCAACACTAATGAAATCTTTATTTCCAGAAATTTTAAACTCTATGAACATATTCTCCCTTATCTCAGTTCTTCCACAGATGCTCCACAAAACTGGGAATATTTTTCTAACCACCCTTTTCCCACACAAAACCCTAATCCTATCGATCTCATTCCTTCACAAATCCCTGATGATATTTCCATCACACCTCCAAACTCTACTAACCATAATTTTCCTCGTGTCACTGAGGACTCTCCCCCCACCCATACTACTTCCCCACTTGACCAATCCAATGTCCATCCTACTACCAGAGTTTCTTCTTACAAAGACATCCACCATCACATCTGCAAGATTATGTATGTGCTTCATTTCATGACGATCCTCGCCAATCATCTACATGTACTCCTTATTCTCTATCTAATTTTCTATCTTATTCTCATTTATCTCCTTCTCATTGCCATCACACCATTTCCATTACCACACACACTAAACCTAAAACCTATAATGAGGCTAACAAATTCGAGTGTTGGAGACAAGCTATGAAATCTGAGTTAGATGCTCTTGCTAATACTGGTACTTGGACAATTGTTGATCTTCCACCTAACATCAAACCCATAGGATGCATATGGGTTTACAAAATTAAATACCATGCAGATGGAAGCATTAAAAGATTCAAGGCACGCTTGGTTGCTAAAGGATATAACCAAATCGAAGGCTTGGACTACACAGACACTTTTTCACATGTTGCTAAGCTCACCATTGTCAGACTTGTGCTAGCTCTTGCTTTTATACATACATGGCACCCATACCAACTCGATGTCAACAATGCATTTCTCTGTGGAGAATTGCATGAAGATGTTTACATAATAATTCCTCCAGGTGTTAATCCCTCTAAACCTAATCAAGTTTGAAAATTATCCAAGTCATTATTTGGTCTTAAGCAGGCTAGCCACCAATGGTATGAAAAACTCACATCACTACTTGTGCATCATGGATATCACCAAGCTGAATTAGATCACTCCTTGTTTGTTAAAACCTCTAATACCAACATCACCATCCTTTTGGTATATGTTAATGATGTTTTACTTGCAGGTAATTCTATTTCATAATTCACGTTAATCAAAGATATTCTGCATGTTGCATTCAAAATAAAAGACCTAGGCACCTTGAAGTATTTTCTTGGCTTGGAAGTTGCTCATTCTTCCAAAGCATGTCACTGTGCCAATGAAAATACTGCTTAGATCTCCTCACTGACTCAGGTCTCTTTGGTTCTAGATCTACATCTATTTCTTCTGATCCTTTTATTAAGCTATGTCATGATGATGTTGAGCCATTCCCTGATATCCCAGCTTATAGAAGACTCATTGGACGCCTTATTTACCTCAACACCACTAGACTTGATATCACTTTAATCTCTCAACAACTGATTCAATTCTTATCAAAGCCATCTTTTACTCATCACAATGTTTCTTGAAGAGTCCTTAGATACCTTAAATCTTGTCCAGGCAAAGGTTTATTTTTTCCACGTGATTCCAAACTGCATCTCCTTGGATTTTCTGATGCAGATTGGGCAGACTGTAGAGATACAAGATGATCTATTTCTGAATCATGCTTCTTCATTGGTCATTACATTATTCCATGGCACACCAAGAAGCAACGAACCATGTATCGATCCTTATCTGAAGCTGAGTATCGAGCATTAGCAACTGCTACATGTGAACTCCAATGGATTTTGTATCTTCTACATGATCTTCAAGTGACTCGTGATAAACCGCCATCTCTTTATTGTGATAATTAGAGTGCATTTCACATTGCTGCAAATCCTTTCTTCCATGAAAGAACCAAACATTTGGAGATTGATTACCATATTGTAAGAGAAAAGTTCATGGCAGACATCATGAAACTTCTTCCTATATCATCCAAAAGTCAGCTTGCTGATTTTTTTTTACCAAGTCATTATTACCATAGCCATTCAATCTCCTCATGTCCAACTTGAACTTGATTAACATATATCAAGTGTCAACTTGAGAGGGGATCTTAACCAATGCACATACATAACTGAAAGTTGGTTATATAGTTGAATAGTTAGTTAACTTGCATTATAAGGTTTTATACTATACATATTGTACACTTTAGCTTATAGTGTTGATCACTTCATGTATAAATAATGTAATGTAACCTCAATCTATGATATGAGAAATTGCTTCCTTTTCCCCTCTTATGTGTTTTCTGTTACCTCTCTTTTATCTAATAATACAATTTAAAAAATGAATTATTATTTACGAAACACAAAGTTAGGTACAACTACCACAAGTTATAGGAGATGATGTGAAAAACCAATTAAGTAAAGATGATTATTATATTAATTCACTCACATTTATCATACACCACAAACATTATTGAAAATGAAAGGAAAAAAACAAAAATATTTAAGTGTTTTCTCAATATCTCTTCATACCAAATTAAATTGTATTCATCACTCAACCATTAATAGACATATTAGTGCCTCCAAGGAATTAAATTTCAAAAACATACAAAAGATCTTTGACATAAGGTCAGATAAATCTCCTTCTTTTCACTGGAAATTTTCACTACCGATTATAACAACTACAATCTTGTAAGCTTCCTGAAAATATTTACCAAACCTTCAAGAAATATTAGTTTCAAGACATGTATCCCTCAACAATTACAAATATTTACAATCAAGATCTGAAATTAAACTAGAGGTTGAAGATGAAAGCAATTCTTTTGTAAGATTTTTTTAGTTTTAAAAAATGAGAGATTATTGATTTCACAAAATCACAATGTTGATTATGAAAATTGATTTTTAAAAGAAGATGATAAAAAGAATTTATATGAGTTGGATATTATGCACAAATATAGGTGAAGATGGATTGTTAGATTCGAGTCAAGAGCATTTGTGACTTGAGCCAAATGAGTAAATAGAGTGCAACAAGATTAACATAAAGGAAAAAGACTCATTTCCTGTGATTTGAGTCATGTTGTATCTCTGATTCGAGTCATGAAGGCTCGTGATTCGAGTCATGTACAAAGCTAGACTTGAATCAAATTGGTCAGAACCAAACAAGAAAAAGTGAAACTTCTTGTGATTTGAGTCATGTAGGATGTGTGATTAGAGTCAAATGAGGAAGCAACTAACATTAGATCTTTGATTCGAATCAAGTGCAACTTGTGATTCGAGTCACGGTGTTACAAGATTTGAATCATGTGTAAATTATGGTTCGAGTCACAAACACCTAAATTTTCTTATTCCGCTCTATTTGATTTGATTTGAGTCATAGATTATGAGTGACTCGAGTCTCAAACAATAATCTCAATTTTTCAAAATAGATTGAATTTTCAATTCCCACATAACTTGGACCAACCTCAAATGTGGTTCTTATTCCAATAACTTAAGTAATTGTCTGAAAGCATAATGATCATACTAAAATACAAATATTTGAATTTATACATGCTAAAATGAATGATATACAATTGTGAATGAGACTCAATAAACAATGATAAAATGACAAGAAAGCTTAAAAGACAAGCAACAAAACTGTATTGAGGTTCTCCACTTAATATATTAGAGACATGCAACTTCAAATCATTGGGATGCCTTAAGCGATTCCCATAAATTATGTAGAAGCATAACCAACCCGGAACCAAGGTGAGTGAGACTATGGTTTTGGGCCTCAATTTTTTTAAATTTTAAAACTGGCATCAACTATTAAAATCGAGATATCAAATTTTATGTAATTAATAAACATTTCATAAAATGCGGCAAAACTTTTAGACCACTAAGATCTTGCACACAAGCTTGAATTCTATTGTGAATATTTTGTTATATTTTTTTCTTGTTATATTTAAAACGTTGTTTTGCCTATTTTAAAAATTTGTGATTTATAGCATTGATTATTTTAATTTTATTATATATATATATATATATATATATATATATATATATATATATATATATATATATATATATATATATATATATATATATATATATATATATATATATATATATATATAATTTTTAGGATTCTTATGATTTGTAGTAGACCAGATTTAAAGAGACAAAAAAGAAGACTCTCAAAATATATTATTCTAAGAATTAGAAGATCTTTATAGGTATCTAATGGGAATGAGAAACACTTCTAAATATTGAGTTTTGTGATTCATATATTGATTGGAGGAGAGACTAAGTAATAATAGGATATGTTTTTATGAACTTATAAGGCTTTTTTCTTGTAACTCATTTTGTAATATCTTGTAACAACTCTTGAATATATTATATTGGATCAGAGAGCTACTTTCTTCCTCTTAGTAGATCATTTGAACAAATTACAAATGTATTAGTTCTTTATTTTCTTCTTGCTCCTATTGATTTTCTTATAATATTTGGTATTTTAATTTTTCTTGAAGTCATTTAATTAATTAGTATATTCTTTGTCGCATACATGAATTTTTAGTGTGTTTGATTACTCAATTTCATAACAATACCACTTGTTTGGTAAAGGTGAGACCAAGTTTTGGAATTCAAGTGTGTGTGGATAAGTTTTATATCGATTATAAATGGAGGAAATATTGAATATATAAGAGAAATGATACACACCATTAATTCCTTAGGATTTTGGGTGGATATGTGATGTCAAGGTCTCTTGGATCCTGAACATTTGGTCCATTGGCACTTCTGACGCTCCTCAGATTCCCTAAAAACTATTATTAGAGCTTTTTGCTTCAATCTAGGGATATGAGTTCTTAGTATGTTATGTGGTTGCAGCTTTGTCTGATATTCCACATCAAAAAAGAATGGTAGTGTTATGAAGTTCTTGAGCTGCAGTAAAAAATTTAGCCAAGTCAAAAATGTATTAATACAATAAAAATTACACAAGGTGTACCATGAGATTATGTCGATAGTTGAAGAGTTTTCTACCAACATAGAAGTTTCACCATATAAATTTTCAACCTGGTTTTCATCATGTGAATTTCTTAGAAATATTTAGTTTCAAGTGAAATATATATGATATAGTATATGATTGTTGATGATGACAATGCTGAATTATTTGAGTGGTTTACCTTCAAGTGAAATATATTCTTTATGGTAGAGTATGATAGTCTTTGAACTATTATTATCGATAAAGACAATATGAAAATTCTTGGAGTGTTCTAGTTTCAAGTGACTATACTCTTTATGGTGAAGTATAATAGTTTTTTTTAACTATGATTGTTGGTGAAGACGATGTGAAAATTCTCTAGGTGGTTGTAGTTTCAATTGATTATACATTTTATGATGGAGTATGATAGTTCTTTTGAACTATGATTGTCAGTGAAGACAATGTGAAAATTCTTGAAGTGGTTATAACTTCAAGTGACTATACTCTTTATAGGGGCATATGATAGTTCATTCTGAAATTCTAGGACTTTAGAAATAAATGTCAAGACTGGTGTCTCAACATAAAACACAATGTCAGGTCAAATGTTATAACATCATTTGCTGACAGAAACTTTTACCAAAATAGAAACCATGCAGAATTAAATTGCAGAAGGTAAAAGAACACAGTTAATTGTTAACCCAGTTTGGTGCAATGTCACCTACTCTAGGGGCTATCAAGCCAGAAAGGAAATCCATTATGATAGTATTAGTTCAAATTTAAATAACCCTAGTTTATAACTTATCACCAAATCACTACCTTATGCAACGTCTACCTAGGACTCTCTAGATATAAGATCCTCCTCTCACTTTCGAAAATCACCTCAGTGATACAATCAGTCACAAACCCGTGACAAAATCAAAATCAGAAGATTACACTTTCAATAAATAATACTCAACTTTTTGCTTTAAAAGCTCATGAGTGAGAACAATAACTTGACACACAATCAACTCTTTTCTTAAAAGCTCATGAGTGATGGGAAAGTAACAATGAACAATCAGTCTACCTCGATGTATCAAAAGATACATGGGTGACACACAAAAATACAAGGACTCTAAAAGACTTCTAAAACCTGAAACCCTTATGCACCCACGGTTTCTTCTTGTGAATGCTTGTTATTTTAGGTTTAGCAAGTCCCTTTATATAGACTCTTGCAGTATAGGCTTGGACTTTTTAATCAAATCTAATCTTCTAGTTTTTAAATCAGCTGCAAGATCTTCACACAAAAATAGGAACAAATCTTCAAAGTTTCCTATAAAATCTCAAAGATTTTTTTTAATGAAATCAAATATGCATTATTCCTAATAAAATCTTCTTGACCTGCAAAAATCAGTGAGATATATCCAAGAGAATCTCACAAAATTAAATAAAATATGTCAAGAGAAATAACAGCAGCACCTACTGTATAGTAGGCCAAAATGTCAAGACATCTGACTCAACATCTGTCTGAAATACATGACAGCAGAACCTGTCATGACAGTTGGTCAAAATGTTGTGACATTTAATGTAGTTATCATTTTGTTCAATTGGGATTTTCTTTTTTCAAGATTGTTGATGCAATATACTTAGTTAAATATATTAAATGGTGTTTTAGAGAAAACATATATACGATTTCAATTTGTATCCAGTTGTTTCTAAAGTTATGGAACTTGTAATTGATACTGTTAATGTGAATATCTTTTTTAATACTAGTAAAAAAGATAAAAAATTATAAATGATTAAATAAATAAAATTTATAATTAATTAAATTTATAAATTGCAAAAGTTATTAAATAATCCTTGTCAATATCTTTTTTAATATTTTTTTAAAAGTTATAAATAATTAAATAAAGTAATTCTTATTACATTTTTAATGCTAATTTAATTTAAATTATATTTTTATTTTAAATATAAAAAATTATATTATCATTAAAATAAAAATAATTATAAATAATAGAATTATTTGAGTTTTTTTAAAATAGCTAGGTATTAAAAAAAAATCGCAAATAACCATGTTTCGGAGAAAATTATGCAAATAACCATGTTTCAGAAAACACCACAAGGGAGGAGCCAACCCAGTTGGCGCCTACATCTTATTTTAAAGGGGATGCGCCATCTCACTTGGCGCCTAGGTGTGAAAGGCTTGCCTTTCGCGTTTTTTATTTTAAATGTGGTGCGTTACGTGTTCGATATAGGATCAACAAAATTGACTTTTTATTTATAAAATATGATTACACACATAACAATTACATAAAAAAATACAGATTAATCAGTGGTCTCCCGGAACCCGGTAATGACCCCCGGTTCCGCATCCCCGTCCTCGCCTTTCCCGTGCTGGGTTTCGTCGCGTTTCTTGTTGTGGCAGGGTTGATGGCCCAGCGAAGTCAATGCGCTTCAGATCTATGAAATCGGTCAGATCTCCATATCTAGAAGATCCACTTTGGTACAGTCGGTTGTCTATACCCTCAAAGTTTGGTCGTGTTGGTGGTGGATGGGGTTCCATGGTTGGTCTGTAGCACTGGTCGTCTGAGTACGGGGGTAGAAAGGAAATGGATCTTGGGGTGTTTGGTATTGAGGATGTTGGGTGCTTTGGTGATGTTGTGGTTGATGATAAGTTGGGTCGGTTGGTTCATAATCTTCGGACAATCCCAAATCAGGGCTAAGGTTGGATGTTAAGGGGCCCATATTGGGATATGCAGAAGACTGAAACTATGTGTGGGGTATGCAGGTGTATTGGTATTGTGATTGAAATTGTGGTTGGGTGTGAAGCATATGGGGGTATTGGTAATGATGTGGTGATTGTGGTTGGTTATGGGGCATGTGGGTGTAATTGTATTGTGGTGGTGACTGTGGTTGGATGTTTGTGGTTCTGTTTCGTCAGGGGGTTGGTGGGAGGTTGATGTGTGTTGGGTTTGTTGTTGGGGAAATGAGGGTTGTGCCCATTATGTTTGTGGGTCAACCAAATACCTTGGATGAGACACGTGCATTTCAGGGGTACTAACCGATATGTACCAAGATAAATATTGATCCGTGTGTCGCATATTACCATGGTTGAGGAAAACTGGGAATTGCAAGACATGTCGGTGACGCCTCTGCCATATCTTACACCATTCTGGAGCAAAATCTTTCCAGTTGGTAAGACCCCATTGGGCGTCGACCCTTTTGAGATGCCACGGGGACAAACAAGTCGGATCGCCGGGTATCTCTTGATGCATTCCAAACTGCATCTTGACACGGTCGATGTGGTGCATCTCCACAATATTGAATCGTATGATTGCAGTCTTTTCACTCCAAATTGCTGCATCCTCGGGGTTTGGTTCATGGTCCAAACCCAAATATGGTCTCCAGAAAACCTGCGGATAAAATTAAATCAGGTTAATGAAAACGTAATAAGTAAATAATTTAAAAGTAAAAAAGTTGAAAGGTATGCCGTACATCCTCCGGGCCAAGGTGATCCAATAGATTACGGTATAGAGCGATATTGAATCTTGGATTCTTGCTTTAATCCATACCCCTCACGCAGTACCTAAAGGAATTGAAAAATATTTTATTTTTATCATATATTTGGTGAAGATATGAATAGTAATAAATGATATAAGTTGATGACTTACTTTGTTACGTATGGGAAAATGAATGTGTTGTTGTTGACGGGGTTTAGGGACTGCATCCTCCACCAACCTCGGGCTTGAAGTAAAAAAGTGCGGCCATAAAATGTACATTTTTCCTTAATTGCATTTTTACACAAGGAACTGTATAGATGGGATAAAACAGCAGAACCCCAACTATACTTTCTAGTTTTTTCGAAGTCTCTAAGTAAATTTAAATACATAAAATTTACACTATTTCCCGTACTTTCGGGAAATAAAAAGGTTCCAAATAGTATCATTATATAATTTCTAGCTTTTATTACCTTAGCTAGCTCGAAGGAATTTTCGTTCAATTCTAGAGTCGCATAATGATTTTTTAGCTCAGTAAGTAGTATACCCTGACCTCTCGCACCACCACCTTCAACCATATCCCTGCCCAACAATTCCTCACACAGAGAATTGGATTGTTGAACCGACCCATTAACCGCCTTATCATCGACAGGGAGACCCAATAACATGTACACATCCTCTAGTGTGACGGTACATTCACCTATTGGTAGATGAAATGTATGGGTCTCTGGTCTCCACCTTTCCAACATTGCAAGTATGAACTTTGAATCAATCGTGCAGTTGGAGATCTTTATAACATTTTTGAAACCTGCATATTCGAGATAGGGTACGATCAACGGGTCGGGAGCAAGGTAGTTGTGTGACCGGATTCTGAATCTTTTAGTATCCTAAGTTAATAATGTAAAAAGTGTAAGAGTAAGTAAGATGAATAAAGCATTAATAGAAGTATGAAAAATGTATAAGTATGCAAGAAACTTACAAACGTTGCAATGTTGTCCCTCGTGCCTCTGTGAGAATCGCCCATTGTGAGAAGAGCCATTATTGGAAATGTCTGAGATTATGAAAGAGTCTGAAATTGTATGAGATTATGAAAGAGTTTGTAGCAGAGAGTGAGACGATTGTGGATGCGATAGAAGTATGTGAGGCTTTGTATTTATAGGCAAAATTTTATCATAGAGTAAGTGAGGTGGTAGGTGGGTGCATGCATGCATGATAAGTGTCACTCTTGCAGTGTAGATGCAGGCTACGTGGCAGCATTGGGGAAGGCATCTCTGCATGCATGTAACACGATTGGACATGAAGGGAGGCGCCATTGGACTTGGAGAAAGAGTACAAAATTGAAAGGTGTCGCCATCCCTGTTGGCGAATAAGAGGTGGCATGGGTTGCAGTGTAGGTGCAGGTTAGGTGGCAGCCTTGGAGAAGGCATCTCTGCATGCATGTAACACGATTGGACATGAAGGTAGGCACCATTGGACTTGGCGAAAGAGTACAAAAATGAAAGGTGTCGCCATCCCTGTTGGCGAATAAGAGGTGGCATGGGTTGCAGTGTAGGCGCATGCTAGGTGACAGCCTTGGAGAAGGCATCTCTGCATGCATGTAACACGATTGGACGTGATGGGAGGCGCCTTAGAGGTTGGCATGGGTTGCAGTGTAGGTGCAGGCTAGGTGACAGCCTTGGAGAAGGCATCTCTGCATGAATGTAACACGATTGGATGTGAAGGTAGGAGCCATTGGACTTGGCATAAGAGTACAAAAATGAAAGGTGTCGCCATCCCTGTTGGCGAATAAGAGGTGGTATGGGTTGCAGTGTAGGCGCAGGCTAGGTGACAGCCTTGGAGAAGGCATCTCTGCATGCATGTAACACGATTGGACGTGATGGGAGGCGCCTTAGAGGTTGGCATGGGTTGCAGTGTAGGTGCAAGCTAGGTGACAACCTTGGAGAGTGCTTACTGTTGGTTTATTCAAATTCAGTACAACCTATTTAATCTTACATTTATCAAAACACTCCTACACTTAATTACTCAAACACTAGAACATTCAAAAAATTCAAGCAATTAACTCATAAACCTCAAACCTTCAAACCTTTAAACAGTCATACACAATGGCCTCTGCACCCTAATATGTGATCAGTGCACATTTCAACGGTGAGACATACATTTGTCCCACCTCTGGGTTTTTGTTTAGAGACACTGAGAACATCCGATTTTGTTTAAACAAGAAAGCTAATTTCTTGTACTTCAAAAAACGATTGGAGGCCAAACTTGGACGAGGTCCCGTGACACAAATATTTTATTAGAATCCAGTTTTTTTTGGTAACAACCAAATAATATTTTATAAGGTTGAGGTTCAAGATGACGAGGACCTTGAGAACATGTTTTCCAATCATGAGTAATCTGGGTACGACTATGTTGAGTTGTACATTATGCTGCGAGAGCCTGAACTGTCACAAGTGGTTGATCCTCTGGAGACCGAACAAGCAGAAGTAGATGTCGTTGATGAAGAAGAAGAAGATGACGAATTGGAGTTTGACGACATGGTCAACGATGATTCTGAAGACGACGGGATACCTGGTATTCCTTCAAACAAGATCTACACACCACCTCCGCACATGATAAACTTTAACATGGGTGGAGATGAACCATCTTCTGATTTATTTTTCAATCCGTATATGCAGTCGAATGAAAACTTAAAAGAGAAAGACAAATTTCGTAACAGAGAAGAATGTATTCGAGCCATAAATAAATTTCACATGCTCAACTCGGTCGATTTTAAGTTGGACTATGTAAATCCAAAAAGGTACAAGATCAAGTGTGTCCACCCAGATTGTATGTTCAAGCTCACTGCATCATACAGATTAAGAGGTGATTGTTGGGTCATAGGTTCTATGTCTACCCACACGTGTGTCAGTTCTACTCAATAACAGGATCATCGGAAACTAAATTATGATCTCATATGTCAAGAAATCCTACCACTCGTCAGTAACGATCCATCATTGAAGGTGAAAACCATAATCTCCCACATCACTACGGTATTTAACTATACTCCGTCTTACTGAAAGTCGTGGTTAGAAAAGACCAAGGCGATTGAAAAGGTATGTGGAAACTGGGAGGAGTCATACCAAGAACTTCCTCTCTACCTGAATGAACTCCAGACTTATTCTCCGGGTACTGTTTATATTCTGGAAACAATGCCAGCGTATGCCCCTAATGGTAGTCAACTCAACAGAAATGGAATATTTAATCGAGTGTTTTGGGCTTTTCAACCTTTCATCACAGGGTTTGCGTCATGCAAACCAATTATACAAATTGATGGGACTTGGTTATATGGGAAATACAAAGGCACGCTACTTATGGCAGTTGCACAAGATGGCAACAACAACATTTTCCCAATTGCCTTTGCCCTAGTCGAGGGAGAGACTGGTGGTGCTTGGAGCGTTTTTCTCAAGAAACTCCGAACACACGTGGCTCCTCAACCAGATCTCTGTTTGATCTCTGATAGACATGCATCCACTAAAAGTGCATACAACAATCCTGCAAACGGTTGGCATGACCCTCCTTCTACGCATGTCTATTGCATTAGACATATCGTCCAAAATTTCACGAGGGAGATCAAAGACAAAGCTCTTAGGAAAGAGGTTATGAATGCGGGATATGCATTGACACAACCTACGTTCAAATATTATCGCAACGAGATCCATTTGTCAAATCCGGACGCCGGTAGGTGGATCGATAATATTCCGGTAGAAAAATGGACTAGGTCATACGACAATTGACAAAGATGGGGCCACATGACAACAAATCTAATTGAATCGATGAACGGGGTATTCAAAGGATTACGAAACCTCCCAATCACTGCTTTGGTTAAATCAACATATTTCAGGATGGCTTCGTTGTTTTCTAAAAGAGGTGAAATATGGAATGCTGTGTTGCAATTTGGACAACTATGGAGTGAAAGCTGCATGAAGTACATTAAGGCATAAAGTGCCAAAGCCAACACCCATCTGGTTATATAGTTTGACCGACACAACCATAACTTCATTGTCAAAGAGACAATCGACCACAACGAGGGTCTGCCAAGACAAGAGTATAGGGTTATACTACCTTCTCGTTGGTGCGATTGTGGCAAGTTTCAAGCCTTTCTTATGCCTTGCTCTCATGTCATTGTTGCGTGTGCCTATACTCATCAAGACGCGCTACAACTTCTGTCTCCCATTTACAAATCTAAAACCTTGCTCAATGTATACAACAACAGCTTCCCTTTGGTAGCAAAACCTGATTATTGGCCTGCATACGACGGTGAAATAGTATGGCACAATGACCAAAAGTGAAAGAATAAAAAGGGTCGTCCCAAAAGTAAGCGCATCACAACCGAAATGGACTCCCTTGACAAGCTGGAAAGAAAGTGTGGTTTATGTCGTCAGGTCAAACACAATCGCAAAAATTGTCCGAATCGGGCTATTGGCTCAACCACATAAAAATTGTATTACAAAAAATCTTTCCTTTATTAAGTTATAAACATTAGGGTTTTTCGTTAACAGTATTTGTTACAATAAACATTGCGCGAACAAGAAATAAAACACGATAAACCGTCTACGAAATTACAACCGTTAAAACAATTTCATCTGACCCATGCATCATCAACATTACGTCGCTGTCTGTTTTGACTTTCTCCAACCAAAAATTAGGTCTTCCTGTCGCAAGTGAGGTTGTTGTTCGTCTTCCCTGGATCCTTCTAATTTGTTCCTCCTCCTCGATGTCTCCCTCTAGCCATCGCATCAACTCCCTCTTCAGACGCTCCATGGAGTGAATGTGCCAGAATTTCATTTTTACCGGAGGTTTTGTGGCGGAGAAAATAACGTAACCATCTCTGGTAAAAATCATGGGCGATGTCATGACGCAAATAACAAAGAAAAAAAAAGAGAAAGTGTGAGGAATGACGGAGAAACAAACGAATTATTTATAAAAATTGCATTTTGCCCTAGGAGCCAAGTGAGATGGCGCCTCCTCTCACTATTAAAGTGCATGCGCCATCTCACTTGGCTAAAAGAGAGAGGAGGCGCCAAGTGAGATGGCGCCTAAGGCAAATTGGAGAGTGGATGCGTCAACTGGGTTGGCTCCTCTCTTATGGGATTTTCTGAAACATGATTATTTGCGTAATTTTCTCCGAAACATAATTATTTGCAAAAAAAATATAATATCTGATTATTCCAAAAAAAAATTCATTATTTGAAAAGGGGTATATTTGAGGAGCTGTAATAAGAGTAATAAATACTATAATAATGATTATCATTCAAATAAAAAATATTTAAAAAATATTTAACAGGTCATAATCTGCTATTGTAGGTCAAAAATACAATCTCTCTATATAATAGACAAAGAGTCACTTATTTATGTTAAATGTCATTTAAAATATTGATAATCAAGTGCGAATATAATTTTCACATTGAATAAAAAAATAATCTTAAATATTTTATAAATGAGATGAAACATAATTCATTACTTTTAAAATTTAGAGTTAATATATAATTTAAATTTTATTTTAAATGACAAAATTTTATTAATATACGTCCTTTCTAGGTCTAACCATATGAAATAAGACTTGGAGATAGTAACATTAAGACTTTTGTCAAGGTTCCTCGTAACAACATGCATTTAAATAATGCTCTTTCAAGATAAACTCGTATTCCTACCTTTTATGTGGGCATGTCCACTTGTTGATCTTGACAGTTACATTATTTTTGTTTTTTACTCACAAAAGATAATACTTTATCTTAAGAAGTTAGTTAAATAAGCAATTAAACAATAGTGAGAGCTAACGAATTATCTACTCATTATCTCTATCACTCTATGTATATCACAAGCAGTAATCTCTATTAGAATAAAAATAAGAGTTAAATATATTTTTGGTGTTTTTAAATCTTTTTTTAAAAAAATTTAAGAAATGGTTTTTTTTTTAAATTTTAATTTTAATTTTTGATTCCTCCTATAATTTAACAACGGTTTTTATAATTTAATGACAAAATTAACGACGATTTTAGAGACGATTTTTTATTTAGCGATTAAATTAGCGACAATCTTAATAATGGTTTTGTCATGAGGGGTCAAAAGTTAAAAGTCTTAAATGCATTTTTGACTTCCTTATTTTCATGTTTTTTAAGTTTTAATCTCACCATTTTAAAAGTCAATTTTTTGGTCCCAAAACTTTACTTCACTCATGATTTCATTAGTTCCTCTCTAATTTTGCATATGTGGCGCCCTTATTAATGACATGACACTACTACAGTAACTAGAGACGGCAATGGATATCCATAGGTCCAGATATTAATTTCCTGTTACCTGGCACATTTTAATAAATATGATACATGTACCCGCCCTATACATGTGCGAGTATCTGTTAGACGGATATCCGTGGATTTTGAAATATCTGCATTATATACGAATATTCATAAATACTATTACTTTTTTAAAAATATATAATAAACTAAATTTTTTATTCTTTTTAAAGAGAACAAAATAATTTCAAATTTAACACATAATAATAATAACAATAATAATAATAATAATAATAATGATAATAATAATTAATAATAATAATAATAATAACAATAATAAATCACATTTATATTATTTCTTCTTTTTACAAATAATTATATTATACTCAACAAAATAATAATTGTTTCATATTCAACATAATAATAATAATAATAATAATAATAATAATAATAATAATAATAATAATAATAATAATAATAATAATAATAATAATAATAATAATAATTTTAGATTAAATAAATTAATATTTAAGTAATTTTGTTAATTTTTAACGGATATGAATATTCGTGGGTACGGATATCATCAAATCTATATCTGTACCCGTAAGTAAACGAGTAACTAAATATTCGTTTATTTTATCTGTAGATATCCATTAAGACATCTTATCCGTACTTGTGACGGATTTTACCCGCGGATACTCACGGATACGATTTTTTGTCATCCTTAACAGTAACTCCACGTTAGATGAACACATATTGTAGGAAGTTATTGTAGCAGTGTCATGTCATTAATAAAGGCGTCGTGTAAGAAAAACTATAGGGGGACCAATGAAATCCCAAATGAGGTAAAATTTATGGACCAAAAAATTGTCTTTTAAAATGGGAGAACTAAAACTTAAAAAATGTGAAAATAGGAGACCAAAAGTGTTAGATGTATAATTCGTGTTTTGTCAAAATTCTTGTGTGGTGTATGTCGAATAGATTTTGTATAGGTTATAAGTTGTATTCGATAGAGTCGAATACAACAGATATTGCAGTCTATCGAAATCATGTTTTGGGCTTTAGCATTTTATGTAATTGGGTCTGGGCATTGTTTGCCTATATAAAGAATTGTTGAGTTTGTAATCAAATAATTCATATTCACAATAAGAAATAATTCATATAACAAACTCTCAATTCTCTCTCTTCTCTCTTGTTCTTGTTCTTGTTCTTCTTCTCTTTCATAAACCATCTTTTTTGAAAATCCTTTGTTCCAACAAATTGTTATAACAGAGCTCGGTTGCGATTCAGAGAGAATCTAATGACAAACGGAACAACAACATCAACACAGTTTCCAGCAAATCTACCGATTTTTAAAGGTGAAAACTATCAGCGGTGGATTGTGCAGATGAAGGTTATTTTCAGATTTCAAGATGTTGTTGAAATCTTGAATGATGGAGTATCATAACTAGAAGCAGATGCGGCGGAAGCCCAGAAAACTGCGCACAAAGATCAGAGGAAGAAAGATGGTAAAGCATTGTTCTTGATTCGCCAGTGTGTGGATTTTGATTGTGTTTGAGAAAATAATTGCATAAGAAACAACAAAAGGAGCTTGGGAAAAGCTAAAAACCTTGTACGGTGGAGATGAGAAATTGAAGAAGGTGAAGTTGCAGACACTAAGGAAGCAATACGAGATGCTTCAGATGAAATAAGATGAATCAATATCTGCATGTTTCTCAAGAGTTGTGACGCTAATAAACCAGATGAAGGCATGTGGTAAAGCGATTACGGATCTGCAAAAGATAGAAAAGGTGTTGAGATCTTTAATTGTAGATTTCGAATATATTGTTGTGACAACTGAAGACGCCAAGAATCATTATGAGATGAAGTTGGAAGAACTTCAAGCTTCATTAGAGGCTCATGAAATGAGGTTGAAGCAAAGAAACTCAGAAAGAGAGGAGGTGACTGAACATGCATTAGAATCAAGATTCAGTAAGAAAGCTGGAAAAG
Organism: Vicia faba; assembly: GCA_948472305.1. Taxonomy (NCBI): domain Eukaryota; kingdom Viridiplantae; phylum Streptophyta; class Magnoliopsida; order Fabales; family Fabaceae; genus Vicia; species Vicia faba. The sequence goes on from OX451735.1 coordinate 330,263,180, forward strand.
AGAAGTCGAAGCAGCGAAAGAATCTTGTTGGTGATGAGAAGTCAAGCAAGAATACTGATTCGATCAAGAAAGATGTGGGCAACAAATATTCTGGAAAGAAAGTTGACACGAAAGAAGTGTAATGTTACAATTATCAAGGTTTTGGTCACTATGCTAGAGACTGTCGAAGAAAGAAATTTGTGAGGGTGAAAGATAGTGATGAACCTCAATATGCACAAGCTGGTGATAGTGATTCAGATGATGTGTTGTTGATGGTGAACACTCAGTCGAACACTGAGAAAAACAACATGTGGTATCTAGATTCAGGATGCAACAATCACATGACTGGCAATAAAAACTGCTTTACCAAGTTAGATGAGTCAGTCGAAAAGGTGATAAAGTTTTCAGATGGCAGGCACATCAAATCAGGTAGTAAGGGATATATTTTGATTATCAGGAAGGATGGTCGAAAAGCTACTATCATTGAAGTACTATATGTACCTTCTATGGCAAGTAACTTGATAAGTGTAGGTCAATTACTTGCAAAAGGCTTCAATATGAAGCTGGAGAAAAATCATATGAAGGTATATAGGGCTGATGAGAGGCTAATAATGAAAGCACCATTGGTAGAGAACAAAACATTTAAAGTTGAACTCAATACATCAGATCACAAATGTCTTGCTTCAACTACAGAAGAAGACAAGAATTGGCTATGGCATCACATGTATGGATATCTAAACTTCAAGAGTTTATGCATTCTAAATCAGAAAAGGATGGTGTTTGGGTTTTCGTATGTAAAGTAACCAAAGCAGGTATGTGAGAAATGCTGTAAAGTAAAATAGGCAAGTAAGGCGTTCAAACACGACTTGCCCGTAAAATCAAAGCAAAAACTAGAGCTGGTTCATTCTGATGTGTGTGGATCCTTTAAAGTAAAGTCAAATGGAGGTAACAGGTATTTCCTCACTTTCATTTATGAATTTACCAGACATACGTGGATTTACCTTATTGAAAGGAAGAGTGAGGTATTCACACAGTTTAAGAAGTTCAAGTTGTATGTTGAGAAACAAAGTGGCTACAAATTGAAGAAGTTAAGAACTGGTGGTGGTGGTGAATATACTTCTGCTGAATTTTCTAGATTTTGCAATTAGGAAAGTATAGATCATGAGGTTATTGCACCCTATACGCCTCAGCATAATGGCATAGCTGAGAGAAAGAATAGAATTATACTGAACATGACGAGAAGTATGTTGAAAGCTAAAGATATGCCTAAGAGATTTTAGGCTGAAGCAACTTTAACAACAGTATATATTCTAAATAGATGCCCAATGAAGAAGATGGTTGAAAAGACACCACATGAGGCTTGGACATGGTTGAAGCCAAATGTGAGTCATCTTTGAGTTTTTGAATCAATGTGCATCAAGCATGTACCTAAACAATTGAGAAAGAAGCTCGATGATCAAAGTGAAGTCATGGTGCTCATAGGTTATCATTCGACTGGTGCATACAAGTTGTATTCTCCAAACAAAGATAAACTAGTGATCAATCGAGATGTTCTTGTAGATGAAAGCAAAGGGTGGGGCTAAAGTCATACTTCAGTTCGACAAGAATCAAACACAGTCACAACTGTGTTCGATGAAGATAAAAAGAACGAAGCTTTGAAAAGTTGAAATAAAGAACCATCTATGCAGAATGAAAGAAGGTCTACAAGAACAAGAACTGAGTCGACCAGGCTAACTAGATATGAAAGGTTTCAAGATCAAGCAGCCGATGTCGATGGTGACTTAATTGAAGAAGCCATGATGATGGATGAAGCAGAACCAATTAACTTGGACGAAGCCTTGAGCAATTAGAATTGGTGCGAAGCCATGAAAGAAGAACTTAGAGCTATTGAGAAGAACAAAACCTAGGAGCTTGTCAAAAGAACCAACAATAAACCAATCGATGTAAAGTGGATTTACAAGGTGAAACGGAGGCCAAATGATGAGATTGCGAAGTATAAAGCAAGACTGGTGGCCAGAGGTTTTCTACAAAAACCTGGTATTGACTTCGAAGAAGTATATGCGCCTGTTGCAAGGTTAGAAACAATCAAAATTATTGTTTTGACAACAACAAATAGAGGATGGAAAATGCATCAATTAGATGTAAAGTCAGCATTCTTGAATGGTCCATTGGAAAAAGAAGTCTACGTTACTCAACCACCAGGATTCAACGTAAAAGGGAATGATTCGAAAGTATATATATTAAGGAACGCTGTTGTACCCCAAAATTTTCCCTCTCGTCTATCAAGAATTTGCTCACAAGATCTCCTTGGGCTCAAGACTACACTAGGGTTTGATCAGCTTAAGACACCTCCTTATCCACTGATGACCAAAATTAGGGTTTGAATTTGCACAAGGATTTTTGAACTTCCAATGCCCCATGGATCATTATGGACCCCCCAAGATTACTCATGTCAAGTTTCAAGCCTTGGATCACACTTTTGCTCAGTCAATTGAGCAGTTAACCTAAAAATCAACTGTATTGGGGAAAAAGTCAATTACGGCCAATTTACAGTAAAACTTCATAATTCTTGATCCACATCAACATTATAAACTCATATGTATCATTTGATCAAGTTTGGACCATAACTCCTCAAAAATTTGATCAAATCTCCAAAAGGGCAAAATGGTTAAAATTAGGGTTTTGACTGAGAAAGCGCAATTTCTGATTTTTGACCTAGCAAATGGTCAATTGGTTTAAGGCATGATCTCAAGAGTACAATTGAATAATTTTGACCTAATGACATGGTTCAAAACATTTCATGTCCATTGGATTGACAAATGAATTTTTCAGTCAACTGATCAAAAGTCAATTGTATACTGAAAAGTCAAACTTTGACATTTTGGTCAAATTCAAGTGCCAAAGATCATAATTCATCAAAACATGTTAAAATATGAAACTTATTCATCAAGAAATCAAAAATTCAAGATTTCATTTTGAATAGTCAAAATTTCTAAACTTAGAAATTTTTCTAAGTGTTGGAAATTTCTTATTTTTTAATAACTTTGAGCAAATTTTCACCATGATGCAAGATGATTCAAGAGAAACTTCCAACACGAAAGTTGTAGATCTCCATGAAATCTACAACTTTTCTTCAAACAACTTCTCCCAAAAGTGCTTGTATCTCAAGTTATAATTTTAAGAACATGTGGTCATGAAACAAAACACTTAGTGAAATTTTGCCCTAATTTTGTCAGGATTTTGACCCAACTTCATGGAACTTTTTCATATAGTTACAAGGGGAATCTTCAAAAGAAATTCAAATATGGGTTGTAGAGCATATTGCAAGATTTCCAAAATGTCAAGGAACTCCTTGAGATCATTTTTGAGTAGGGAGAATCGAAGAGATGAAGTTAGGGTTTTATCACTTTTATTACAAGTCATTTTAGTGATGAACAAAATTCAAATTCAAATCATGCTGCATAAGCACTACTTTGTAGACCTAAAACTTTTTAGGCACTCCATAATTAATGGTTTACACAGCTGTTAAAGGCCTCACTTCAAGCATTCCATGCATGGACATGCTTTTTGTCCATTTTTGGAAGAAAGGCCACATTGACATTTTGATAAAGTGACTTTTTGTACAAAACTTGTTCTTTAGCCTTGCACTTGTTCTCTTCTGATCAAACAGGTCCTATAACTCATGAGAAATGTTTCAAACACTTACAATCACCCTTTCCATGCTTGTACCTCTCCTTGAAACATGTTTCCCTCTTTTCTTCAAAATTAAGTAACCTAGCCAAAAGCTAAGAACTTGTACTTCTGACTTGCCAATGCACTCAAACACTTTTGTTTATACATACATAAACCATTTTGACACAAGGAGGCGAATGTTGAAGCCTTGAAAGAACCTAGAACTCGGAATCACACTTCACACTTCCATTTTCATACAAACTGACCAAAAACTTAGAACTCATAATCTACTCGTGCGTTTCTTGGCCTTTTGGTTTCTAAAGTTTCTAAACATCACATAGAATCAATCCCACACCTTGTTTTAGAACTGTAACACCATTAACACCATCCTCCATTTTCAAAAACTCAGCTTTGCACATTGACTTCTCCAGACCATTTCAGCCATCCATTGTTCAAGCTAATCATTGCATTAGCTATCTAGGACCTCAAGGAAGCTAACCTGATCATCACCATCACTTGAAACAAGCTCAAACTCAAAACATGATTTCCAGTTTTGAGGTAAGTTTTCTCAACTTGGAACTCTTCATACATGCATCATCAATAGTTTATTTGTGAATAAAACATGTAGATATCATTGCCCTGAAGCTAACCATGTCCATAGTTTCTATTAATTTTGCTTGAGCTTAGAGAATTTTGAAACTGAAATTTCTGAGATTTTTAGGGTTCAGATTAGGGCAAAATAAAGTTCATGCTTATCTTTGATCTATAGTTTTATTGTTTTACATTTCTAAAACCGTGAGAAAATTTGCTACAAGTTTCATGTTTACAGTTTTCATTTTTGATGAGAAATGAGCAAGTTACAGTTGGCCTGGCTGGAGGTTGAAGATGAAGTCATCAGGGTGTATAGCCACCCCAGTGGTAGAAGCGCGCTCCTGTAACCCTTGGGACCTGGGTTAGAGCCCCAGTGGTACCCTTTTGCATTTTTCACATATTTTGCATTCCTGACTTTTTTTTGAGCGCCTGGGCCTTATTGGGCTTTGTACTATTTTTTTATTTTTGCTTACTAACCCCCTTGCAGGCTGTTAGCACCCCTGGCGCAGTTTATTTTTATTTTCTTATTTTTATTTCATTTGTTTTCTTAATTATTTTTTTTACTAATGTTAAAAATCATAAAAAATATAAAAATATTAGATAGTTTATTTATTTTTTCTCATAAAAATTATTTTTATTTAATAAATATTTTATTCATTTCATTAAATATCTTGTAAATTTAATTAAAATAATAGGTTTTATTTATTTTCTTTTGCACCAATTAAAATATATTATTTTAATATAAAAAAGGCCAAAAATACTTTATAATACTATAAATATTTTCAAGACATAAAAATACTAAAAAAATGCTTTTCTTAAACTTATTTTCTTTTGATTAATTAATAGAACTAGGGTTTTATTTAAAATATTTTCTTAAACAAATTCTTTTTATTAATTATTTTTCTTTAAATTAATTATATTAAGACAAAATCGTTTTTCCTAAAAAAATCAAACATATATCCATTTACTTCATATTTTGCATTTTTGTACATTTATTCATTTTATACTTTGTATTTATCAAATCTTTGTACAATTGATACCAATTCAATATGATTGTAATAGACTAACTAGGTTTATATTCTTGCAATCCTCATTCAATTTGTACACCCCCTCCCACAAATGCTGTAATAGCATAGTAACTTTAAATTCCGCAATTTATCGCTTTTATATGCAAATGCTAGTAATTAGGATTTGTATGGAAAGACTAAAACCAATACTTAGAAAACCCTAATTCAAGACAAAAACAAAAATGAAAATAATACACTTGCACACAAGCCCCCCTAGGGTTATTTCACTTGGTTGCCTTATACAAAATGTCCATATTGCGCATGTAAGGTATCTTTGCAAAAACAAGATCATAGTCCCTCGATGACGCTATATAGGTTGTCTTTCAAATGATCTTAGTCCCTAAAAGAGAATGCTAAGATACCTTGAAACATTGCTAATCATGGTTATACGATGACCCACGCTCATCCCGTTTACATCCAAAGATAGGGTTGCTTACCAAATCAATGGTAAGACAACAATGTCAAAGGAAAAGAAAATAAACAAGAAAGACTTTTGAGTAGGTAGAATGCTCCTAATTACTTGCTCAATTTCAAAACATTCTTGCTATTTTCAAAACAAACACCTACACTTTCAAAACCTCTTACAAACTTGAAAACATTTTCAAAAGACCAAACATCTTTGTATACATTCATACAAACAAGAATCATTACAAAGATTGCCTAAACAATGGCCTCTTTACAAAATACTTTCAAAAACCATACAAAGCACAATTTCAAACAAAAAGAAAGTGATCTAGCAAGTAACTAAGAGCCCATGGAAAACCATGGATGAAAAGGATGCTAATACATTCCCTTTTCATAATCTACTCCCCGAACTCAAGAAATAATCTCAAAGGTCTTTCCTTTGCTTTTTCACCTTTCCTTTTGGATAAAAGAAAAGTCGGTGGCGACTCTTGCTAACCGCAACATTTGCGATCAAACGCAAAACACCCAAGTCAGTTCTCCCACCGTATCACAGAACTGGCGACTATGTTGGGGAAAATTCTAAAAGTGGGGTTATCTTAGGGTTAGATTGTTAGAAAATAGTTTGATTCTACAACCATTTATTAGAGTTTTGATGATAACAAACACAAAGAACAAATATGCACTCTAAAAATTGTGTTACTGTGTATGCAGAAGTTCTGACCAAAGCAGCATCAGAAGTTAAGCTATAGAAGCTTTCACGCTGAGGTAATCAGAATCTGTGCTGAAGAATGATGATCAGAATTTGCGCTGAAGTGAAGCACACTCTGATTCTGAACAAAAGGTTCAAATACAATCAGATTCTCACACTCTAAGTCATCAATGTTCTGAAGCAAATACAGTATACAAGATTGAAAGACTCTGAAGCATTACTATTCAATAAAGACAACATCAATTGTAACAGCTTCATTCAGACATGATCTTCTCAATATGGAAACTGCTTTAATGTCCTTTATCACGCTTAAAGTTGGACAGGATTCCATTGCCTATATAAATAAGCTAAGAGATCAAATCATTGACGATTTTTCACAACGCCACTGCAATACAATTCAAAACGCTGCAAGCTTACATACTTATTCCAACGCTCTAATTTGTGTAAATTATCACAGTTGTGGTAACTGTTTTTGTAACAAAAAACAACTACACATAGAATTCTTGTATCTTTGATTAAGACAGTTTTCCTTGAGATTAACCGGATTGTGGTTGTACTCAAGAAGACTTTCACAGTTGTCAAAGTAGTGATTGTAATTTGTTTGTGATTAGTGGATTAAGACCTCGTTGGAGAGAGGCGAAATCACCTTGACGGGTGGACTGGAGTAGTTTGAGATCAAACGAACCAGGATAAAAATACTGTGTCATTGCGCATTTGATTTCAAGTTTTCAATTCAACCCCCCTTCTTGTGTTTTTCACTTCTTCAATTGGTATCAGAGCCTGGTTCTGAGTTCATACACTTAACCGTGTCAGTACAAGATCTAAGCTCTAGAAAAACACTATGGTGGGACCAAGCCAAAACATCAGCAATGACTATCATGAAGACAAAGATAGAATCAGTGGCAAACCTCCAGTCTTTGATCGAGAAAATTTTGACTACTGGAAAGATAGAATTGAGAGCTTCTTTCTGGCCCATGATGCTGATCTATGGGACATGGTAACTGATGGATACACACATCCAGTGGATGGAAATGGTTAGAAGATAGACAGAAAAATGATGTCTGACCAGCAAAAACATGATTTCAGAAATCATCATAAGGCCAGAATAATACTTCTCAGTGCTATCTCATACTCAAAATATGAGAAAATCTCAAACAGAGAGACAACCAAAAATATGTTTGACTCTCTAAGAATGACGCATGAAGGCAACATTCAAGTCAAAGAAACCAAAGCCCTTACGCTCATTCAGAAGTATGAGGCATTCAAGATGGAAGATAATGAATCCATAGAAGCAATGTTCTCAAGATTCCAGATCCTTGTTGCTGGGATGAAGGTTCTTGACAAAGGATATTCTACTGCTGATCACATAAAGAAGATCATCAGAAGTCTACCCAAGCAATGGAGGCCAATGGTCACAACACTTAAGCTAGCCAAAGATCTCAACAAGATATCTCTGGAGGAACTTGTCAGCTCCCTCAGAAGTCACGAGATAGAGCTAGAAGAAGATGAGCCTCAAAAGCAAGGTAAGCCACTAGCATTAAAATCTAACAGAAAATATGACTCTAAGGTTTTGCAGGCTATGGAAGAAACCTCTGATGGATCCTCATCAGAAGAAGATGAATTGTATCTCCTCTCCAGAAGGGTGAATCAACTGTGGAAGCAGAGACAAAGAAAATTCAGAAATCCTAGAAGATCAGAGAATCAAAATGAATCCTCCTCCAGATACAAAAAGTCTGAGTCTTCCTCTGGACACAGAAGATCTGAAGGCTCTTCAGGACACAGAAAGTCAAATAACAAGGACACCATCTGCTATGAGTGCAATGAGCAAGGGCACTACAAAAGTGACTGTCCAAAGCTTCAGAAGGAGAAGCCTAAAAAGAAGTTCTTCAAGGAGAAGAAGAAAAGACTCATGGCAACATGGGACAATTCAGACACTTCTGATGCTGACTCAGAGTCAGATGATGAGAGAGAAAACATAGCTCTCATGGAAAACGTGTCAGAAGACAGTGAAGCTTCTGGTTCAGACTCAGAATTAGACACTGAAGAGGTATTCCCTGACTTCGCTATTAATTTCACTAAGGCTGAACTTGCAGAAAGTCTAAATGAAATTCTGGAAAGGTATCAGCAAATCAGAGTCAAATTCAAGAACCTGAAAAGGGATCTTGTCTCTGACTCTGAAAAGACTGAGAGTCTCAAATTAGAAAATTCTGAGTTAAAAGAAAAAGTTTCAAAATTAGAAAACGATTTGCAAAACTCTCAGAAGGAAATAATCTCAGAGACTTCCAGTAATGCTGATGAGATCATCAAAGAATATGATCACAACTTTCAGAAATTTCTGGCTAAAAGCATAGATAGAAGCAAGATGGCTTCAATGATCTATGGAGTTAACAGAAATGGCAGAAAGGGATAGGATATAAAGTTAAGGTATCTACACCTAAGAAATCCATGGACTTAGTCATAAAACGCACACCACTTAAATCACACTTCATATATGGGCACACACATGACCTAAAATACACTAGTCATAATTACTTTGTCAAACCAAAGTTCAACCAGAATTTTGGTAAAACTAACAAATCAGGACCCAAGAAGATATGGGTACCTAAGGACGAAATTATATATGTAGCAAATATCTTTAGCAGCAAGGCTAAAACACCATTCATGATACCTGGACTCTGGATGCTCTCGACACATGACGGGAAGAAAGTATATGTTCTAAAGCCTGGAACTTAAACCTGGAGGCTATGTGGGCTCTGGAGGCAACCAAAGAGGAAAGATCATTGGCTCTGGAACAGTAGGTAATGGAAATCTTCCCTCTATAAATAATGTGCTATTAGTTAATGGATTAATGCATAACCTGTTATCCATAAGCCAATTAAGTGATACCGGTTATGATATAATCTTTAATTAAAATTCATGCAAAGATGTTAGTCAGAAAGATGGAACTATCCTTTTTAATGGAAAGAGGAAAAACAACATTTATAAAATAAAACTTTCTGAACTAAAGAGTCAGAATGTAAAATGTCTTCTCTCTGTTAACAACGAGTAATAGGTCTGGCACAGAAGATTGGGGCATGTTAGTATGAGAAGAATATCTCAGATTAACAAACTCAATCTGGTCAGAGGACTTCCTAATTTGAAGTTCAGCTTAGATGCTCTGTATGAAGCATGTCAGAAAGGCAAATTTGCAAAACCTTCTTTTAAATCTAAAAATGTTGTTTCCACCTCTAAGCCATTAGAACTTCTGCACATAGACTTATTTGGACCAGTAAAAACTGTGTCTGTCAGTGGCAAGAAGTATGGGTTAGTGATCGTAGATGACTATAGCAGATGGACATGGGTAAAGTTCTTAAGACACAAGGACGAGTCACACTCTGTGTTCTTTGCACTCTGTAACCAAGTTTAGAATGAAAAGGATCTTAGAATTGTCAAAGTCAGAAGTGATCATGGTCGAGAATTTGAAAATAAATATTTTGAATCATTTTTTAATGAAAAAGGCATCTTGCATGACTTCTCTTGTCCTAGAACTCCCCAAAAAAATGGAGTTGTAGAATGAAAGAACGGAACATTGCAAGAAATGGCCAGAACCATGATCAATGAGACTAACATTGCTAAGATCTTCTGGGCAGAAGCAATTAACACAGTGTTTACATTCAGAATAGAATCTTTATAAGACCTATTATGGAAAAGACTCCATATGAACTGTGGAAGAACAGAAAGCCCAACATTTCTTATTTCCATCCGTTTGGATGCACTTGTTCCATTCTGAATACTAAAAATTATTTGAACAAGTTTGACTCTAAAGCACAAAAGTGTATTATGTTAGGATAATCTGAATGCTCAAGAGGGTACAGAGTATACAATACAGAAACACATATTGTTGAAGAGTCAATCAGTGTTAGATTTGATGATAAGCTTAACCCTCAAAAGTCAAAGCAGAATGAATTCTTTGCAGATATAGAAGTTGAATTCACAAATACTGAAGACAAATCATCAGAAGTTCTCAACAAAGACGCTCCAACAACGTCAGAAAGAAATGTTACAAGCAATCCGACACCTTCTGTTGATCAACTCCAGAAAAGGTTTTCCAGAATCAGCATAGCTCACCCAGAAGATAAAATCCTGGGAAAGAAGGATGATCCAATCATAACAAGATCAACATTCATAAACTTTGAAGAATCCTTCATGGGACTGGTCTCTCTGATTGAACCAACTACAATTGATGAAGCTCTTCTGGACAACAACTGGATTCGGGCAATGTAGGAAGAATTGAATCAGTTCACCAGAAATGACGTATGGGATCTGGTTCCCAAACCAAAAGGATTCAACGTTATTGGAACAAAGTGGGTGTTCGGAAACAAACTGAACAAGCAAGGAGAAGTCATCATAAACAAAGCACGACTGGTGGTACAAGGTTATAGTCAGCAAGAGGGGATATACTATATAGAAACTTTTGCTCCAATCGCCAGGTTAGAATCTATCAGACTCTTAATCTCTTTTGCTATAAACAATGGCATCACTCTGTATCAGATGGATGTCAAAAGTGAATTCCTAAATGACTACATAGATGAAGAGGTATATGTGCACCAACCCCCTGGGTTTGAGAATTCCAAACACACAGAATATGTTTTCAAACTAAAGAAGTCACTCTATGGTCTGAAACAAGCTCCCAGAGCTTGGTATGAAAGACTAAGTAACTTCCTGTTAGAAAAGGAATTCACCAGAGGGAAAATGGACACAACCTTTTTTGTAAGTCATTTAAGAATGACATTTTAGTGTGTCAGATTTATGTAGATGACATCATCTTTGGATCCACTAAACCATCTCTGGGAAGAGACTTTGCTAAGTGCATGCAGGCAGAGTTTGAGATGAGCTTAATGGGGGAACTCAAATTCTTTCTGGGCATTCAGATAAACCAAACTCCAGAAGGAACTTACATTCATCAGAGAAAATATGTCAGAGAACTTCTGAAGAAATTTGATCTCTCAGAATGTAAGCCCTCAAAGACTCCAATGCACCCCACGTGCATTCTGGAAAAGGAAGAGGTAAGTAAAAAGGTAGAACAGAAAGTCTACAGAGGTATGATTGGCTCTCTCCTTTATCTGACGGCTTCAAGGCCTGACATTTTATTCAGTGTTTGCTTATGTGCTAGATTCCAATCAGATCCTAGAGAATCTCACTTAACAGCAGTTAAGCGAATTTTCAAGTATCTGAAAGGTACTACTAATCTGGGTTTGTTTTATTGAAAATCCAATGAATACAGCTTAGTAGGATACTGTGACGCCGATTTTGCTGGAGACAGAGTAGAGAGTAAAAGCACTTCTGAAAGCTGCCAGTTTCTGGGAGACAATCTGATCTCATGGACTAGCAAGAGACAATCCACAATAGCATTATCAACAGCAGAAGCTGAATACATAGCAGCTGCTGGATGTAGCACTCAAATGCTCTGGATGAAAAGTCAACTTGAAGACTTCAACATATTTGAGAGTAACATTCCCATCTTCTGTGATAACACTTCAGCTATATGTCTCAGTAAGAATCCTATTTTGCATTCTAGGGCTAAGCGTATAGAAATAAAACATCACTTTATTAGGGACTATATTCAGAAAGGAATCCTTACCTTAAAATTTATTGACACATACCATCAATGGGCTAATGTATTTACAAAACCTCTTTCTGAAGATAGATTCAATTTCATTCTGAAACATCTTAGCATGAAGTTATGCCCAAAATAAAATGTTTTATTTGCATATCTTAACCCTCAGAACTTTATTATTTTCTGTGAACATCTGATCAACCTGTCTTCAGAAGTTAGAAGTACAGTTGCCTCAGAGTCTATCCACGAAGATCTGAACGTTTCATTTCAAGGATAGAGACGTGCAGCTCACATCATCAAACATCTGTCATCCTCTCACAAGCCACCTTCTGAGGCTGAACACGCATTCAAATTCTAAAGGGTCCAAGGCTCTGAATGGATGCATTGAGACACTTGTCAGTGGTAAACCGTTCAAATATCTTTCTAAATCCCCTAATCTCAAGTTTCATTAATGCATATAATCATTACTTATTTTCTTACTTATTGCTTACATTTTCAAAAACCTATTTAACCTCAATTTACTATTTCATTCATTCACTTTTACTATCTTCTATATTCTCTCTTGTTTCAAGTTTCATTTTCAAAAACCCTTTTCATCTTCTTTAACAAACCCGTGTGAACAATGGCTTCTTCATCAAACCTCAAAAATCTCAGTGCTCCTGAATCTTCATTAACGGAACAATATGAAGAACACATCAGGACGCTTCTCACTCCTATTGATAACCTAGAAGTTCTCTCTAAGTTGATCATTGATTTTGAGAGTCTACAAGAAAATGGGTTCAATCTCTATGAAGACGTAACTGCTCAAGGTTGGAACAGGTATTTTGACCGTCTGTTGGGTCCAATGTTTCCCATTCTCATCAAAGAATTCTGGATTCACGCTACATCATCCAATAACCAGGTTACTTCTTATGTTATGGGAAAGAAAATAGTGATAACAGAAGATCTTATTGGGAAGCTCATTGGATACAATGGTGGTGGAGTCAGATGCATTGATATGGCAGATAGATATTCTGACCTAAAATCTATTGCCAAGGAAATTTTCACTTCTGGACAGCCATCCAGCATGATCAGAGACTTGAAGGATCATCACAGAATCTGGGCCAGAATCATTCTGGGATGTATCAATCACATGAAGCCTACAAGCTCTCCTGATTACATCAATATTGATCAGCAGTTTCTGGTCTACTTCATTGCAAAGAAGACCAAGGTAAATCTTCCACACTTGCTCTTCAACCATCTCAAAAAAAGTGTGAAAGAGACAAAAGAAGAAGAAAGAACTAAGAGGGATTGGATTCCCTTAGGAAGATTGATATAAGGTATTCTAACAGAAAATAGGCTGATAGAATATCTGACAGAGGCTCGGGAAATAAGCACTCTGGAAGCAACTGCTGGGAAGCCTTTGAACGCCAAGAATCTGAAGAAAATGAAGATCATTGAGAACATTCAGAAGGAACCAACTATTGCTTCTCATGAGACCATTACTTCTAGGAGAATACCTCTGAAGGATTTTCCACTATTTTCTGAGATAGACGCCAACCCAGAAATCATCGTCGGATACCTTGAAGCTTGCAAGGCTGATGGGACTGCTCCAGAAATAAACATTCAAGATCTGCACATGCCAACTCCAGAGGTTGTGCTAAAGAAATCTAAGAAGAGGAAAGCAGCAGGAGAAGGATCCTCTCAGAAGACACCTAAAGCTGCTAAAACAAAAGGTAATCCATCCTCTGTTTCTGTTATAGAATCAATTGCTGTTACAACATCTGAAACAATTCCCCCTCAACCAATAGAAAATCCTTCACCCCAAACATTTGAGGATTTTGACATAGAGTTTGATCCAACTGTAACTCTAGGAAACTTTTTGAATGAACCTCACTCCCCCAATCAAAATCTAAACCCAGAACATCATCAACCAGAACTTGCCAAAGTTCTATCAGACATTGAACTGTTTGATCAAGATTTTTCCTCACCAATACCAGAAAATCCAAACACTCAATCTCCACTCCCAGAAAATCCAAACTCTCAACAACAACCAGAAAATCCACAACCACAATCTACTCAACCAGAACATCTGAACCCCAACTCACCACAACCAGAAAATAGACACTCCCTCTCTCCATCTTCTGAAAACCCATCTTCTGAAATTCCTGAACTAGAAACTCAACACGCCTCCGCAAACCAATCTGAAGACTCTCCTTCAGAATCTAATACCACTATCCCAATCCCTGGAATAACAGAACCCCTTTCAGTTTTCTTACCTCTCACCATTCATGATATTCCAGAAATCCCTTCACCTTATGAATCCACACCACCAAACACCCCTAACACACCAATTATATTTTCTGACTCTCCCACTCCTTCACCCATCAACCATCCAGCTGACAACCTCAGAATTGTCATTGATCCACTAGTGCTGGACAGACTAGCTTCCACCTCACAAAAATTGCCATTCCCAAACCTAAACCAACCGCAACCAAATCAGATGTTGGTAAGAGTCTGTTGATTTTTGAAACAGAAATGCAGGAATGGGTCAATTCTTTGAAGCAATCAAACCTAGAGATTTCTAATCATGCTGCTTCTGATTCTCTCTGGGAAAGATTCAGAAAATGGCTCAACGCTGAAACTCTGAAGCTGAAGGAATTGGGTTATGAAAGGGCTCAGCAGAACTTCAGTGATCAACTGAAAGCCTTTCAAGATCAAGTTCTGAGCCAATGGTGCAAGAAAGAAATTCTTCCGCTGGATAATGCTCCCTAGAAAGAGCACCATCCTTCAGAAGTTGTTGAACCAGATTCAGATAGTCTCTCCCTGACTACTGCTCCAGAAGACATGATTGTAGCAGAAGAAGTGGTTCAATCAAAAGAAGCTGTAGAATTTTCTGAACAACATGCAACCCACGAAGAAACACCTGCTTCGTCTCTAGTCATGTAAACTCTGGAAGAGTTGAAGAAAGAGAATGCTTTAATCCATGCAAGACTGGATAAGCAAGAGGATACGAGCAAAGAGATCAAGGGTATTATGGATAAACAAGAAGATACTACAAAGGAAATCAAAGATATTCTGGGAAAGCAGAAAGAGTTAAGCACTCAGATCAAGAGCTTACTGGAAGCGTTGTTCACACGTCTTCCCCCTCCTTCTTAGATTTTCTTTAAAACTGTTTATCTGTAATCTTTTATCTTTACCTCCTTGTTGATGAAACTTGTCATTGCATTATGTTTTTAATATAATTCATCTTTTTGACTCTGATTATATTGCTTTTTGATACTTGACAAAAAGGGGGAGAAAGTAAGATATTTTCAATAACAGTATACCGGGACAAAGTCTCAAATATTCTGAATATTTTAACCTTTACTTTCTGAAAAGCTTGAACAGGAACACATTTTGATAAGAACAGAAGGAGATGCATCAAAAGCTCTGACGAGAAGGAACTTCAGGGAAGTAATCAACTCAGGGGGAGTCTCTCTTAAGTTTTTTGTTCTATATTTTTCATTAAAAATCTTAGTTTTTATCATCATCAAAAGGGGGAGATTGTTAGAACATAGTTTGATTCTATAACCCTTTATTAGAGTTTTGATGATAACAAACACAAAGAACAAATATGCACTATAAAAATTATGATACTGTGTATGCAGAAGTTCTCACCAAAGCAGCATCAGAACTTAAGCTATAAAAGCTTTCACGCTGAGGTAATCAGAATCTGTGCTGAAGAATGATGATCAGAACTTGTGCTGAAGTGAAGCACACTCTGATTCTGAACAGAAGGTTCAAATACAATCAGATTCTCACACTCTAAGTCATCAATGTTCTGAAGCAAATACAACATACAAGATTGAAAGACTCTGAAGCGTTACTATTCAATAAAGACAACATCAATTGTAACGACTTCATTTAGACATGATCTTCTCAATATGGAAACTATTGTAATGTCCTTTATCACGCTTAAAGTTGGACAAGATTCCATTGCCTATATAAATAAGCTAAGAGATCAAATCAGTGACGATTTTTCACAACGCCACTGCAATACAATTCAAAACGCTGCAAGCTTACATAATTATTCCAACGCTCTAATTTGTGTAAATTATCACAGTTGTGGTAACTGTTTTTGTAACGATAAAAAACTACACATAGATTTCTTGTATCTTTGATTAAGACAGTTTTCCTTGAGATTAACCGAATTGTGGTTGTACTCAAGAGGACTTTGACAGTTGTCAAAGTAGTGATTGTAATCTGTTTGTGATTAGTGGATTAAGACCTCGTTGGAGAGAGGTGAAATCACCTTGACGGGTGGACTGGAGTAGTTTGAGATTAAATGAACCAGGATAAAAATACTGTGTCATTGCGCATTTGATTTCAAGTTTTCAATTCAACCCCCCCCCCCCCCCCCCCCTTCTTGTGTTTTTCACTTCTTCATAGATCACATTTACTTGCTTTCATTGTTTGACTTGTTTTCTTTACATTATGGTTCTTTGTTTGGGTTTGAATCCTCTACCTGGATTTGGAATACATTATAGGTAAGTAGCAATACATTGTGGAAACTGTGCGGGGTATACCGACATGGTCTAAGCAATAGCTATGTTAGTGCGACATATTTGTGGGTACCGGTAGCCTTTGAGTTAATCAAAGAGAATACAGGGCCGCTGAGTGATGTCATGAAGCACTAATGAACTTCTAGAACCTTTAGTTGACCAACTTGGCCTTTAGGATGTAGTTAGATGACCGGCTTTGGTGCAGTCCGAAGTTGGTAGATACTCGATACTACACTCATTGAGGTTTGGTTTCTTGGGATATTTCAGTCGCCATTAAAGAGGCTTGTGCTGAAACAATGACCAAGGAAACAAACCAGTGATATTAAGCTCCTTAGAACCCGATTACTATTACTAGGACAGGTTGAGCCAACTAAACTTCAAGAGGGTACTTACCTATAAAACTCTATGCAAGCCTAAACCTAAGGACTTGTTTGCTTTGTTTGTATATACATACTTGTACATAACATCATGAACATCATAACATTATACACATTCACTAACCATTTCAAGGATTTTTATGATTCATCTTTGTTCTGTTTTGTAGGACATGGATTCTCTTCGCAGGAAAACTATTCAAGTCAACCTTGTAAGGATCCCTCCATAACTTAAGGAGCTAGCTTCAAGGATTCTTGAAAACTATCCATTCACCGAGAGACATGGTCGCCTACTCAACTTGGTCACCTCCAACACAGATGAGGACATGATGAAAGTGCTCTTTCAGTTCTTTGATCCTTTACACCATTGCTTCACATTCCCTGATTATCAACTTGTGCCTACTTTGGAAGAATTCTCCTGACTCTTGAGGATTCCCATTCTCAATCAACTACCTTTCAATGGTACGGAAAGAGACCCAAAGCCAAAATAGACTGCTCAAGCTCTACACTTGCAATCATCTGATGTCACAACTCATTGGGAAACAAGGAGTGGTGTCAAAGGTTTCCTAGCAAAGTTCTTGTTAGAGAAAGCCCAAAACTGTTGGAACTCTTTAGATTTTCAAGCCTTTGAGGAAATTGTGGCTCTCCTCATCTATGGGATGGTTTTATTTCCAAATCCTGACCAACTCATAGATGTGAACACCGTCAAAATCTTCATGTCCCGCAATCCGGTGCCTACATTGCTAGGGGACATCCTACATTCTTTTTACACTCGCACTATGAGGAATTGAGGTGTCCTTATGTGTTGCACTCCTCTCTTGGCAAGATGGTTTATTTCGCATCTTCCCCAATCTGTATTAAGGAACGATCAAGGTTCAAGATGGTCACAAAGATTGATGACGCTCAAACATTCAGACATTCTTTGATGCTCCCGATCCATAGAGAATGTTACTATTGTCGGTCGTTATGGAGAATTTCCTAATGTCCCTTTACTTGGCATTAGGGGAGGTATCACCTACAACCTCTGCTTATCCTTAAGACAATTTGGTTACGCCCGAAGGGATGGCCCACATGAGATGTTGATTCAAGGTTTGGTATTTGACTACGACAACGACGATCAAGGTCTTCGCCAGAGATTTATCCGAGCTTGGAGGATATTGAACAAGGTAGATAACAGGACTTTGGGGCATAAAAATTCCATCCCTCTTGAGTCTTTCCTCAAATGGGTACGAACTCGTGCTCAAAGTCTTATGATGCCTTATCCCTTTATTCTCCCCGTAATCATTGAGCCTGTCATGGAAGGAGATGTTCCATACACTATCCTACATCCTAACATGCCTATATCTCTTGAAGACCTATAAAGGGATTGGATACAACTCAAGGGGGAGCGAGATACTTTCGAAGCCTAATTCTACGCAAGTGAGAAGAAGGTTTTGGAACTCACTAGGCTACTTCATGAGGAGAAGACTCTGAATTCCTACATTGCACCAAAGAGGATGCGTACAACCTTTTTATCTTAGAGTTTTTGTATTATTTTTCCCAATAAGGCATTGATGTACTCGAGCTTTAATCTATTAATATAACGTGTGTTTCTTTTTTGAATCTTAAGATCCTTGAAATCATTGCATACACATTTATCATTCATCATAACATAAGCAGGTTTCTTGCAATAAGTCTCCTCATCTCTCTACTGTTTATTTCAGTAAGATGGATCTCGAGCAAACGGTGAAGGACCTCCAAGCTCATAATGCACAGTTTCAACAGTTGTTCTTAACTCTGACCAAAGGACAAGAAGAGTTGAAGACCTTGCTGGTTGAGGAGAAGAAAAAGAAGACGAAGAAAATAACCGGAATTCTGAACATGAGAAGAAGATTCCAAGGGCAAATAAGAAGGGCCTTGAACTTTGCAATGAAATCCGGTGAGAAAGACAATCAAGACGGGAAAGGCAAAGAAACAGTTATCCAGTCAGAGTCAGAAGAGGAAGATGAAGAAGAAGACTATTTTGAAGAACAATACCCTCCAGCCGACGACAAGTATAAGCATCTAGAAGAATGGTTGAGTGCAATGGAAATCCAAAAAGTGCCTGGCTTGGACTCTGAAGAGTTGGGACTGGTATCGGGAATTGTCATTCCTCCAAAATTCAAAGCACCTGTGTTCGCCAAATATGACGAATCTCATGCCCCAAAATGCATCTTCGGTCCTATGTGAGGAAAATCCAGCCCCATACCGCTGACAAAGATTTATGGGTACACTTATTCCAAGACAGTCTGTCTGGAACTCAACTTGATTGGTTTTATCAGTTAGAAAGGTCCAATGTTCATAACTGGGAAGATCTTGCTGCAACCTATTACAAGCAATACCAATACAATGCTGATCTTGCGCCTACCCGTACTCAACTCCAGAGTATGGCCATGGTTTCAAGGACTACGCGCAAAAGTGGATGGATTTAGCCGAAAGAATTCAACCTCCTCTATCTGAAAGAGAGTTAGTAGACATGTTTTTAGGCACCTTGTCTGACCCCTTCTTCAATCACTTAATTGGGAGTTCATCGGCAGGTTTTACTGAATTGATATTGATCGGAGAAAGGGTAGAAGCCGGAATAAAGAATGGAAAGATTTAAAAAGATGCATCCTCTACTACTGTAAGAAAGCCATTAATTGGAAAGAAAGAGGTGCTTGCTGTATATCCTCAGAGAAATTAAGATAGGGCCGAACTCCGTCCAATGGTGGGGGCTGTTATGATTCCTAAACCTGCGCCTGATCATCAAAGAAACAACCAACCAAGAATGGAAAGACCAGTCAGGCAATTCACCTGAATTAATATGACACTCTCTCAAGTATTGCCACATTTGTTAAGGTCCAATCTAGTGACCTTGAAAGAAGCTTCAAAGAACCCTAACACAACCACTCCTCACTATCATCCTAATGCCCGCTGTACATACCACTCTGAACGTCCCGACCATGACACTAACAACTGTTGGGCTCTAAAGAACAAAGTACAAGACCTCCTTGAAGCCAAAGAGATTGAATTCGATGCGCCAGAAAAGTTTAATGTCATTTATGCCCTTATGCCAAAACACGGCCATAATGCCAACGTCATTGAGGAAGATATGTTTGTTACTTCAATTGATGAGCTTGTGACCCCACTCCCGAATATTAAAAAGAACTTGTTGATTGCCGATGTATTCCCAGACTGTGATGAAAGCTGTCATTTATGTTTTTCCTCACCAACCAGCTGTCCTTTGTTGAAAGCAGGCGTTCAGTGCCTAATAGATAACAAGGAAATTTTGTTCGAAAAGACTTTTGTTCCACCTATTTCTTATAATAATGTTTCCATCGTGACCATTTCCGACAATTCTCCCAGGGTCTCCACCAAAAGACCCGTTAGAATTACATTAGCTCCAAAAGCAGCTACGTTGATAATTAAAATGCCTGGACCAGTCCCGTATTCGTCAGACAAAACCGTACCATGGAATTATGGAGGGGATGTCTACTACCACGGTATCAAGCAAGATTATCCAGTTGATGAAGATTCAAGTTCTGAGAAGGTTGACTCCAATATCAGTATTATTGCATGGACTAGCAAGATTACCCAGAGCGGAAGGATCTTCTCTCCAGAAATTGCTCCCCTAAAAGCAGTTTCTGGACCCGTAATCATTCTTGTCGTTGTTGCTCCTCCAAAGGTTGTTCCCAGTCCTATAATCATTTCTGCTAATACTCCTACCGACAAAGTTGTTACAACCCCTGTTATCACTCCTACTGACATTCCTGCTGCCGAGTCAACTGAGACTCGAGGTAAAAGTATTCTGATTGAGCTTGTTCAGACGAAGGCACAATCATTGGCTATCCCTGAGACCTCCCGGAAAGAGATGGAGGAAATTCTAAAGGTCATAAAAAGAAGCGACTACAATGTAGTTGAGCAACTGGGGAAAACTCCATCTAAAATTTCCATGCCGGCTTTATTACTATGTTCCAAGGCACATGCAAAAGCCTTGGTAAAATTCCTGAAAACTGCTCATGTACCCCAAGAAACATTTGTCGATCAGTTCCAAGACTGCATAGCTAGCTTAACTGTAGATAATGGTTTAGGTTTTTCAGATGTTGATTTAACACCGAGAGGGAGGAAGCATAATGAGGCATTGCACGTCTCAGTTGAATGTAGGGGCACAACCTTGGCTCATGTCTTGGTTGACACTGGTTCGTCTCTGAATGTATTGCCTAAAAAGGCTCTTGATAGGCTTGACTGTGATGGATTGACATTGAAACCAAGAAACATAGTAGTGAGAGCCTTTGACGGCTCAAAAAGGATGGTGCATGGGGAAGTGGATATCCCCATAAAGGTTGGAACCCAAACATTTGACTCAACTTTTTTATGTAATGGATATCCGCCCTTCATATTCCTGCTTGCTAGGCCGGCCATGGATCCACAATGCTGGTGTTGTTACCTCTACGTTGCACCAAATGCTGAAATATCTGATTCAAGGGAAAATCATCACCGTTCATGGAGAAGAAGAGTATATGATCAGTCATCTCAATTCCTTCAGATATATGGAGTTAGATGGTGAATTTATTGAAACTCCATTCCAGCACTTTAAAGAAGTCCCGCAAGATGTAGCAGTAACCAAGGATGTGCCTCAAGTTCCCAAGATCACAAGGCCTCCACTCAGGATGTCATCTTTGAAGGATGCCAAGGCAGTGATAGAAGAAGGTGGGTGCACTATTTGGGGACAACTCCCAGTTATCTCATACAAGTCTGACAAGTTTGGCCTAGGTTTCACTTTAGATGCCCAGAAGGCTGTAGGCCGTACTCGTGCCGGAGGACCACCCTTGAAGATCAGAAACCGCAAAGTCAATACGGTGAAAGATGATGAAGACAGCTACAACCTAGAGGATTGGATTTTCCCAACTGTCAGTGGAGGGCTCAACAACTGGGAGGCTAGAGATTTCGTCCCGATCACTTTTATCCCACAGTAATTTATCTTTACATTTTGTTGGATCTGTAATATTAAAACAATTAAGACTCTTAACACCTCGTGTCTTACCCGAGGCACCATGGTCCATTTGTAAGGATTATTATCTCATTTCCATATGACATCAATGAATCATGGACGTTTTTGCATACAAACTTTGTGCTCATTGTTTTTCTTTTTATATTTTTATTACTTTCAAAGATAGCTATACTCTTACACATACTCACACTCACAATGTAGGTCTACATCCATTCGGGATCCCATGGGTAACGGTTCTGCTATGGCCTTCTGTGACTCCGAAAATCTAATCTACCAAGCCGAAGACGAAGGTGAGGAAGATTATGAAGTACCAGGAGAACTTGCCAGGTTACTACTACAAGAAGAGAGAACCATTCAGCCCCACAAGGAACCAGTGGATACAATCAACCTAGGTACCGAAGAAGACAAAAAAGAGGTCAAGGTGGGTGCTAATCTGGAACCCAGTGTCAAAGAGCATCTAATTCAGTTGCTACACGAATATGTTAAGGTCTTTGCCTGGTCGTATGAAGACATGCCAGGACTTGATGCAAATATTGTGGTACATCGTCTACCAATAAAAGAAGATTGTCCACCGGTGAAACAAAAGGTCCGTCACATGCGACCAGACATGTCAGAGAAGATTAAAGCTGAAGTCATGAAGCAATTCAACACTGGATTCTTAGCCGTCGCCTCTTACCCGCAATGGGTTGCCAATGTTGTTCTCGTGTCCAAAAAGGACGGCAAGGTACGAATTTGCGTGGACTACAGAGATTTAAATAGAGCAAGCCCTAAGGAGGATTTCCCACTCCCCCACATTGATATTCTAGTAGATAATATGGTGCAGTATAAAGTGTTTTCCTTCATGGACGATTTCTCAGGCTACAACCAAATCAAAATGGCGCCTGAGGACATGGAGAAGACAACCTTTGTCACACAATGGGGGACATTCTGCTACAAGGTTATTCCGTTCGGACTGAAGAATGTTGGGGCAACCTATCAGAGTGCCATGGTGGCTCTATTTCACGACATGATACACCACGAAATAGAGGTCTATGTGGACGGCATGATAGCTAGGTCTCAAACAGAAGAAGAGCATCTTGATCATTTACAGAAACTGTTTGAGATGCTAAATAAATACAAGTTGAGGTTGAACCCAAATAAATGCACGTTTGGAGTAAGGTCTGGCAAGCTCTTAGGCTTTGTCGTCAGCAATAAGGGTATTGAAGTAGATCCTGCCAAGGTGAAAGCGATACAAGAAATTCCTGCTCCTCGTACTGAAAAGGAAGTTGGAGGATTCTTGGGACGTTTAAACT
Source organism: Vicia faba (assembly GCA_948472305.1). NCBI lineage: Eukaryota > Viridiplantae > Streptophyta > Magnoliopsida > Fabales > Fabaceae > Vicia > Vicia faba. Next base: position 330,286,396 of record OX451735.1, read on the forward strand.
ACATTGCCATATTCATTTCTCACCTGACAGCCACTTGTGAACCAATCTTCAAACTATTGAAGAAAGACCAAGTAGTCAAATGGAACGATGAATGCCAAATTGCTTTTGACAAAATCAAAGAGTATTTACAAGAGCCTCTTGTTTTAATGCCACCAGTCGAGGGAAGACCATTGATTATGTATCTGACTGTTTTTGAAAATTCTATGGGGTGTGTGATGGGGCAGCATGAATGTAGCGGGAGAAATGTTCAAGACTAAGCCATTGGATTGACTAGACTTTATACAAATCAAAATAAAAATCGCCCCCGCGCTTTATTGTTTCCAAAGGAATGGGAAAAGAGCAAATAACCCAAAAAGGGGGGAAGATTCAAGGTAAGGGGGTTGGTTATGCAAAGGGAAGGTATTAGCACCCTAAACATCTACGGTACTCCGCAGGAACCTCTTTGAAAAAATCTGTATATTTTGGTTATGAAAATGTGTTATATAAAATGGATGGTAGAGGTGAGAAAAGAAATATTTTTATGATTTTTGCACCCGCCGCGGTTGCGAACCTTTAGTGCCTACGTACCACCTTTCATGCAATAGGGGATCAGGGTACACGTAGTTCCTCTTTTAAAAATATTGAAACAAAAGTATGTGTTGGTTAATTTTATGAGATAAGACATCATCGTCATTGTCCGTGTGGAAAACATACTTGCTACCCACAATCATGAGAAAGGAGAATTTGCATCATCTCAAAGTGGAGGATATGGCTTGGATTTTAAAATCAACAATGCCTCACTCAACACCTAAGTGGAAAATATCTCACTTCACTACATATTATAGAAGTATAGTTGTTTGCATCACTACAAGGATTGACAAGAATCTAATCTTTTAAGAAAAGTCTTAAAATAAAAAGCCAAAGTGGCAAAAATGGTTTGAAATGAGATTGGTTGACTTTTAGTCTTCTCACAAAAATGTCAAGGTATTATTAAATTGATTGAAATTTATTTATGAAAATGTTTTGAAAATGCATGGACCTAAGTCCAAGTTTATTATGAAAGTGGTTCAAGTTTCAAAACAAGAAGAGTTTTCAAAAAGAGGGAGAAGATTTTTGAAATTAAAGAAGATGGAGGAGAAGAAGAGGTTATCCTAAAGCGTAAGGTAAAAGATAGGGATAAGAACCATCTAACCAACAAGAAGCCAATACTTGACATTATGAGTCAATATAGAATTCCCAGTCTTCGGATTGAAACCAAGCAAGCAAAGATACTAGACCTCTTGAGAGATCCAAACTTCAAGCGTATTAAGTCTTCACAAAAATTGGGCAGAGTAACGACTCTATACGGGTGAATTCCAGATTACAAACAAAGTATATAATCACAATAACCTGCACATAAAACAAACAAACAACCCAATGTCTTGAGGTAAACCTCAAGAACTCCAAACAAAATATCAAATAAAATCACAAAGTCTCCAAGATAGGCCAAGGTCTCTAATCCTAAGTCCAAGAAGTCCAATGCTCCATAATGCCAAGGATAGTAACCAAATAGTCCAAGTATCATTAAAGATTTTTATGGTTCATGTTGATTATTAGGTGTCTTTAAAAGTAAAAGAAAAGCTCAAGTGAGCAAAATGAAAATGACATAAAAATAAATGCTCAAGTGAGCAAAAATAAAATGGCATGGAATGTAAATGCTTAAATTAAATGGTACATGAAGCATAAAAAAATAATAAAGCATAAAGTAAAGTCAATTGTTAGAAATTAGTGGTTAGTTGGATGACCATCTTGAAATTTGCATTTGGAACTCATTAGAGGATTGGTAGAACCAAAGCCTCCACACAATAAGTTGCATTTTCTTTTTGTCAAGTATATCATCCATTTTTGGATCCTCAAAAAGTAACATGTAATGATCAACGATGTTTAAGTGATCCGCGTTGTCCAAAAGTATTGTAGATCCATTAGAGGATTGGTAGAACCAAATCCTCCACACAATGAATCTCAAGGTTATTGGTTCAAAGAGATCAAATTAACATACTTGGGCTTGTAATCATAAGTTTGGGCCACAAATGATCATTTATTCGAATCGGGACAAAATTTAGCGCTATGTTAAGCAATCGTAAGTGGACTTATGTAGAAGTCGCACCTATTTTGAGGCCGGTCAATAGCAATCTATGTACTTCATGTTTGGATAAATGATATAGAGATCACCATCCCTTAACATGTAGCACAATTAAAAAAAGAAAGGGATAAGATGAAGAGGGAGGGGAATGATAAGTTAATTTGGATTACCATTTCAAGATTCTTTCATCTTTAAATTCAACCACTTCTCTAGATGGATTAAAGTACTAAATATATCATTAATCCAAAGCACCAAAAATGAATTAAAATAATTCACTCTTAGGTAGATTTGAATTGATGAACATTTATCCAACTTCATCTACATCACAAAGTCCATTGAGTTTAAAAACAAATTGGATATTTAAAATTGCAATCCAAATTATCCATCAAAGAGAGTGCAGAAAAATATTTGAATCAAAACAGTCCCAAAATAAGGCAAAAAAAGTATTTTTGGCACTGTTACAATCAATTGCTTAGACAGCAACCTATTGCATCAGTGCAGTTTTTTTTATCAAATCAATTTTCTATGACAATCAATTGCAACATTTCATCAATTGATTGCAACCTGTTAAAAAAAATCAGTAGAAAACAACATTTTAAAGATCAAATTCTTGTTCCAACTTTTCATCAAACACCTTATGATCATAGATCCAATTGAACATGAAAATTCCAGCAAATTTTGAGAAAATAGCACTAATGGAGTTATAAAAACATTTCTCAATGGATCAAAACCATAAATCCACAAGAGATCACATTGTGAAAGATGATGATCCAACTTACCAAAGGTAGAATTTGAGAGTTATCAAACAACTTCAGAATTTGCTTCAATTCAACAACAAGAATCAATCACCAAAGCTTGGATGTAGGGAATTGATGGAGAAAAAGTGTTTGGATGAAGGTTTAGCTCAAAGATTAGTAAGCTTCAATGCAAAGCTTACTAACTTTTTGAAAATGGAGCTTTGAGTGAATTTGGTAAAAATGGAGTGGATTGAGAGATTTTTTAGCAAGATGATTTTGGCTATCAAAAGCTTGTCATTTGAATGAAATGAGGTCTCTATTTATAGAGTTTTAGAATTGGGATTAGTGGTAATTTGGTAATTGATTCTTGGAGCCAAATTTGAATTAATGATATAATTTCAAATTATGCAGAAAAAATTGGAGCCAAAATGATAACAGTTTGAAATTTGCTGGCTTTTTCAAAAAACACGTGCATTTTGCTATTATGAGTCGATACATGGATGGTATGTGTCGATACATCCTAGCTGTATAACACAACATGTGTCGATACATGCCTCTATGTATCGATACATACTGTTATTCCAACACATTACAGAATCACACAAACTACATGAGTCGATACATAACGCGTATGTGTCGACACATGCTAGTTTTACAAGCAGGATGAGTCGATACATACATGCATGTGTCGACACATGCAAGTTATGAACAACAAAATGAGTCGATACATACCTTTATGGGTCGATGCATGCTGGATTTTTTACTACAATATAGGATCAAAGCAACTTGGAAAGCCTTATTTGTTGGATGCTTTGACTTGGTACCTACAAAACACAAATCGTGCAAGGACAAAGACAAATATTTTTTGTATTTTGGTTAAAGATTAGTCAATAACACATATACAAGATACACAACCAAGGTGTTTGGAAATTCCTCAAGGGCAAACTTAAAGATAGGAGATAGAAAAAATGAAGAACCAACCCTAATGTGATCTTGTCATGATCAAGTTAACATGATATGATAGGGGAATCTTAGGGAAAAAATTGGGGTACAACAATGACGAGTCTGGCCGAAAAGATCATGCTATTTATTACCTGAGTAAAAAGTTTACCGTTTATGAAACAAGATATTCACTGCTCAAGAAAAATTGCTGCACTCTGGCATGGGCTGCTCGCCGGCTAAGACAGTATATGCTGACTCATACTACCTTGTTGATATCTAAAATGGATCCAATAAAATATATCTTCGAGAAGCCTGCACTCTCTGGGAGAATAGCGAGATGGCAGATGATCCTGACAGAATATGACATACAGTATACTACTCAGAAAGCAATAAAGGGTAGTGTACTAGCTGATCACCTTGCTCACCAAGTTGTAGAAGACTACCAGTCCATGAAGTTCGAATTCCCAGATGAAGATATCATGATGGTAAACTACTGCGAAGAACTCAGGCCATATGACGGACCTGAACAAGGATCCCGATGGACCCTGGTTTTTAATGGGGCATCTAACGCACTCGGCAATGGTATCGGTGTTGTACTCATATCTCCTGAAGCGTGTCATACTCCCTTTACTGCAAGAATCTGCTTCAATTGTACAAATAACATGGCAGAATATGAAGCGTGCATTTTTGGTCTCAAAGCTGCCATAGATTTTGGGATCAAATCCTTAAATGTATTCGGAGATTCAGCTTTGGTCATCAGCCAGATCAAAGGGGAATGGGACACCAAACACCCTAACCTTATCCCTTACAAAGAACATGTTTTGACATTGCTCCCACATTTTGAGAAGATTACCTTCGAGCATTTCCCGAGAGAAGAAAATCAGCTAGCAGGTGCACTAGCCATAATGTCATCTATGTTTAAACTTAAATGGGATAACGAGGCTCCCCAGGTCACCATTGAATGAAGGGAAGAACCAGCACACTGTCACGAGATTAATACTGAAGAAGTAGTGGACCAACCTTGGTTTCACAAAGTCAAGAGGTATCTCGAAACTCAGGAATATCCAGAAGGAGCTTTAGTAAACGATAAGAAGTTCTTAAGGAGATTCTCTTCTAAATTCTTCCATAGTAATGGTATTCTTTACAAATGCAACCATGAGTCTGTGTTACTTCGTTGCATAGACAAGGTTGAAGCTGAAAGGATCATGGCTGAATTACATGAAGGCACTTTTGGCACCCATTCCAGTGGGCATACGATGGCAAAGAAAATCCTACGGGCAGGCTATTACTGGTCTGCCATGGAAGCAGATTGCTATTAACACTCTCTAACTTTCCATAAGTGTCAGATTTATGCTGACAAGGTACACGTACCCCCGGTTCCTTTGAATGTCTTGACAGCTCCTTGGCCCTTTAATATGTGGGGGGTTGACATGATTGGGGAAATCAAGCCAACAACATCCAATGGACACCGCTTCATTTTAGTGGCCATTAACTATTTTACCAAGTGGATGGAGGAAGTTTCTTTCGCTTCTGTTACCAAGAATGTTGTCGCCCGGTTCATCAAGCAGAATCTCATCTGTCGTTACGGTATCCCGGAGAGGATCATTACATACAATGGTACAAACTTGAACAATACTATGATCACCGCCTTGTGCGAGCAATTCAAGATCCAGCATCACAATTCTTCCCCTTACCAGCCAAAGATGAATGGTGTTGCGGAAGCCACAAATAAGAACATTAAAAAGATCATACAAAAAATGACAGTCACATACAAAGACTGGCATGAGATGCTACCATTCGCTCTCCATTGATATCGTACCACATCTTGCACATCAATCGGGGAAACACCTTACTCTCTGGTTTACGACATGGAAGTTGTCTTGCCTATTGAGGTCCAGATCCCCTCTCTGAGAATTATGAAGGATGCGGGGCTGAATGAAGAAGATTGGATCCAGACTCGACTTGATCAACTAAACTTGATTGATGAGAAAAGACTTATTGTTGTCTGTCATGATTAGATGTATCAAAAACGGATGATCAAGGCTTTCAACAAAAAGGTCATACGCCAAGTGTATCAAGTCGGGGATTTGGTGATCAACGTATCATACTGCCGCAAGGTGATCCCAGGGGCAGATGGACTCCTACATACGAAGGACCATTTGTGATAAAAAACATATTCTTTGGTGGAGAAATGATTCTGACCACCATGGACGGCGACGACCTTCCGCATCCTACGAACGTAGACATAGTCAAAAGATACTACGCATAAGAGACTCGCTAGGTTGACCCACCTAGGCAAAATAAGGGCATCCCGGCAAACCAAAAAGGTTCGGGCAAAAATTAGGGATAAAACAAAAAAATATGTACACCTGGCAAGTTGAAAACCCGAAAGGGCGACTTGGGCAAAAAAGGATATCCCGGTGGACTGAAAACCCGAAAGGGTGGTTTGGGCAAAAGTTAGGGAATTAAAGCATATGACTATGTCCTGTTGGATCTCCTTACGGATGACCTTTGGCTTCAACTGACAAACTCAGAGGTTCTGATCAATTCAATCAGCTTCAGACAAGGCAACAAACAGACAAGATGCTTAGAGATACGAAGACTATAGCAGAATGGGAACCCCATTGGATTATTGCACATAGCTATCTTTTCTTTGTATCAAAATTTTCATTTTTTTACGACGACATTTTCTTACTAGAATGTTTGTCTCATTGTACAAAAATACTTACTCAAATTCAATACAAAGATATCCCTTTGAAAGTGCAAAACTATCTGTTTTTCTTTACCCTTGTGTTTTGTTTACAAAAACGTCCAATGATTTATTTTTGAACATATGCATCTGAACATAATTACTGTTTACAAAATAAATAAAATAGAAAGACAATCACTAATGGCTTTAAGAGGTGGGGAAATCTCTCTATGCTATTTCCATAAATCCCCCGCAGTGTGCAGTTTAGTCCCCAGCGGAACAAAGCTTCCAGTTATCAATCCCCAGTAGAAGTCACCAAATTTCTCAGGCTTCCCCAAGCAGGATTTTTTCAAGCAGTACATGGCATTTCCCTTACAACAGAGTTTATTTCTCTAAGCGGAAATTCATCAGCACTTAGACTTCACAACATGAAGACTTACACTCCTTATCCTCAGCAGCAATCAGGGATTTATTTTTCCTAGTCTAACAGCAGTGCAGCAGATTAGCTCACATACGCATACATCGCATCCATATATCATAAACATTGATAGCACGAATGCATCATACCATGCATTTCATACAACATGACTTTGCATTTTAGCTAACACTTTACCCTTTTCAGGATAAGGTTAACAGCTACCACTAACAATGTTCAAAGTTTTCAGATACAGTTCAAATACGCTCAAGACGCGGATGCCATTCTGATACTCATTCAGTTTTCAACTTTCAGATACAGATCAGATATGCTCCAGACACGGATTCCATTATGATACTCATTCGGATTCAGCTTTCAGATACACTTCAGATACGCTCCAGACACATACGTCATTATGATGCTCATTCAGATCCTCTTTCAGATTCAACTCTCATATACAGTTCAGATACGCTCCAGACACGGACGCTATTCTGATACTCATTCTTTCAGCTTACAAATTACAAATTCAGCAATCACTTTTGGATGGCATCTACAAGCCCATCTCTAACAACTTTCTATCATCTCTCCAAATGGCATCTTTAAGCCCATTCCCTCTACCATCACATCACCGAGTGCAAATTTCTGGGCACTCTAGTGTCCAATCATCTTCCACCTTCGAGTCACGAATGGCAAAACTCGCCAGTCTAACTCTTCAGGTTTAACAAGATTGAACAGGGGCAATTGTTGTACCCCAAAATTTACCCTCTCATCTATCAAGAATTTTCTCACAAGATCTCCTTGGGCTCAAGACTGCACTAGGGTTTGATCAGCTCAAGACACCTCCTTATGCACTGATGACCAAAATTAGGGTTTGAGTTTGCACAAGAATTTTTTAACTTCCAATGCCCCATGGATCATTATGTACCACCAAGATTACTCATGTCAATTTTCAAGCCTTGGATCACACTTTTGCTCAATCAATTGAGCAGTTGACCTAAAAATCAACTGTATTGGGGAAAAAGTCAACTATGGCCAATTTACAGTCAAACTTCATAATTCTTAACTAATATGTATAATTTGATCAAGTTTGGACCACAACTCAAGAAATTTGATCAAATCTCCAAAAGGTCAAAATGGTCAAAATTAGGGTTTTGACTGAGAAAGGGCATTTTCTGATTTTTGACCGAGCAAATGGTCAATTGGTTTAAGGCATGATCTCAAGAGTCAAATTACATCATTTTGACCTAATGACATGGTTCAAAACATTGCAAGTCCATTGGATTGACAGATGAATTTTTCAGTCAACTGATCAAAAGTCAACTATATACTGAAAAGTCAAACTTTAACCTTTTGGTCAAATTCAAGTACCAAAGATCATATTTCATTAAAACATGTCAAAATATGAAACTTATTCATCAAGAAATCAAAAAGTCAAGATTTCATTTTGAAAAGTTAAAATTTCTAAACATAGAAATTTTTCTAAGTGTTGGAAATTTCTTATTTTTTCATAACTTTGAGCAAAGTTTTCACCATGATGCAAGATGATTCAAGATAAACTTCCAACATGAAAGTTGTAGATCTACATGAAATATACAACTTTGCTTCGAAAAACTTCTCCGAAAAGTGCTTCGATCTCAAGTTATAATTTTAAGAACATGTGGTCATGAAACAAAACACTTAGTGAAATTTTGCCCTAATTTGGTCAGGATTTTGACCCAACTTTATGGCATTTTTTCATATAGTTCCAAGGGGAATCTTCAAAATAAATTAAAATTTGGGTTGTTGATCACATTGCAAGCTTTCCAAAATGTCCAAGAACTCTTTGAGATCATTTTTTAGTAGGGAGAATCGAAGAGATGAAGTTAGGGTTTTATCACTTTTATTACAAGTCATTTTAGTGATGAACAAAATTCAAATCCAAATCATGCTGCGTAAACACTACTTTGCAGGCCTCAAACTTGTTAGACACTCCATGATTAATGGTTTACACATCTGTTAGAGGCCTCACTTCAAGCATTCAATGCATGGACATGCTTTTTATCCATTTTTGGAAGAAAGGTCACATTGCCATTTTGATAAAGTGACTTTTTGTACAAAACTTGTTCTTGAGCCTTGCACTTATTCTCTTCTGATCAAACAGGTCCTATAACTCATGAGAAATGTTTCAAAAACTTACAATCATCCATCCCATGCTTGTACCTCTCCTTGAAACTTGTTTCCCTCTTTTCTTCAAAATCAAGTAACCTAGCCAAAAGCTAAGAACTTGTACTTCTGACTTGCCAATGCACTCAAACACTTTTGTTTATACATACACAAACCATTTTGACACAAGGAGACGAATGTTGAAGCCTTGAAAGAACCTAGAACTCATAATCACACTTCACACTTCCATTTTCATACAAACTTACCAAAAACTTGGAACTCATAATCTACTCGTGCGTTTCTTGGCCTATTGGTTTCTAAAGTTTCTAAACATCACATAGAATCAATCTCACACCCTGTTTTAGAACTGTAAAACCATTAACACCATCCTCCATTTTCAAAAACTCAGCTCTGCACATTGACTTCTCCAAACCATTTCAGCCATCCATTGTTCAAACTAATCATTGCATTAGCTTTCTAGGACCTCAAGGAAGCTAACCTGATCATCACCATCACTTGAAACAAGCTCAAACTCAAAACATGATTTCCAGTTTTGAGGTAAGTTTTCTCAACTTGGAACTCTTCATACAGGCATCATCAATAGTTTATTTGTAAATAAAACATGTAGATATCATTGCCCTGAAGCTAACCATGTCCATAGTTTCCATTAATTTTGCTTGAGCTTAGAGAATTTTGAAACTGAAATTTCTGAGATTTTTAGGTTTCAGATTAGGGCCATTAAAATTCATGCTTATCTTTGATCTATAGTTTTAATGTTTTACATTTCTGAAACCGTGAAAAAATTTGCTACAAGTTTCATGTTTACAGTTTTCATTTTTGATGAGTAATGAACAAGTTACAGTTGGTCTAACTGGAGGTTGAAGATGAAGTCATCAGGGCGCGTTTTGCCTTACATATTTATTGATTTGCCTATGTTAATGGATGTATAGCCACCCCAGTGGTAGAAGCGCGCGCCTGTAACCCTTGAGACCTGGGTTCGAGCCCCAGTGATACCCTTTTGCATTTTTCACATATTTTGCATTCTTGACTTTTTTTGAGCGCCTGGGCCTTATTGGGCTTTGTACTTTTTTTTATTATTTTTGCTTACTAGCCCCCTTGGAGGCTGTTAGCACCCCTGGCCCAGTTTATTTTTATTTTCTTATTTTTATTTCATTTGTTTTCTTAATTACTTTTTTTACTAATGTTAAAAATCATAAAAAATATAAAAATATTAGATTTTCATTTTGACATAGTTTATTTATTTTTTCTCATAAAAATTATTTTTATTTAATAAATATTTTATTCATTTCAATAAATATCTTGTAAATTTAAGTAAAATAATAGGTTTTATTTATTTTCTTTTACACCAATTAAAATATATTATTTTAATATAAAAAAGGCCAAAAATACTTTATAATACTATAAATATTTTCAAGACATAAAAATACTAAAAAAATGCTTTTCTTAAACTTATTTTCTTTTGATTAATTAATAGAACTAGGGTTTTATTTAAAATCTTTTCTTAAACAAATTCTTTTTATTAATTCTTTTTCTTTAAATTAATTATATAAAGACAAAATCCCTTTTTCCTAAAAAAAATAAAACATATATCCATTTACTTCACATTTTGCATTTTTGTACATTTATTCATTTTATACTTTGTATTTATTCAAATCTTTGTACAATTGATACCAATTCAATATGGTTGTAATAGACTAACTAGGTTTACATTCTTGTAATCCCCATTCAATTTGTACACCTCCCTCCCACAAATGTTGTAATAGCATAGTAACTTTAAATTTCGCAATTTATCACTTTTATATACAAATGCTAGTAATTAGGATTTGTATGGAAAAACTAAAATCAATACTTAGAAAACCCTAATTCAAGACAAAAACAAGCATGAAAACAATACACTTGTGTGATCGGTGGGAATGAGAACTGACTGTTTTGGAATGTTGGTTCGCGTTTTGCGTTTGTTTTCGCAAAAATGTCGCGGTAAGCAAGAGTCGCCACCGTCTTTTATTTTATCCAACAAGGGAAGGACAAAAGCACAGAAAAATTCCTTTTCGAGATATTTCTCGGGTTCGGGAGGTAGATTATAGAAAGGGAAGGTGTTAGCAACCTTTCTATCCGTGGTTATCCACGGGCTCTTAGGTACTTGCTAATTGTGTTTTCAAAAGTTTGCTTTTCTTTGTGTTTGTGGGTTTGAAAAGAAGTTTTGTTTTGAAAGGGGTGTAAGTGCGAAAAGTTTTTGTTTTGTTTTAAAAAGAGCAAGTACTTAAGAACCATCTACCTACTCGAAAAGGAATTAAACTGTGCTAGTGTCCTTTAGACAATGCTATCCCACTATTGAGGAGTAGGTAGCATCGTCGTTGGAGTTTTCGGGTCAATTCGATTAAGGGACGTGTGGTCACTAAAGCAATGTTAGGACGCCTTAGCGGTAACCCTAATATCCTAGATCATTTCATCCGAGGCAACCGATTCGAGGCAACTTATGATCTTTAGACAAGAGGGCGACCTCTAAAACTTCCTATACTCAATGACCACGTTCGAGGCAACCAAGTGAGGTGTACCCTAAGAGTGGCATGTGCGAGTGTGTCAATTCGGTTAATTTTTATCTGTACATGTTAATGGTGAGCTATGTTGATTTTAAGTTTATACATTGGATCTTGTCATGCATTGCCTATTTATCAAACATCTAGCAGTTAATAGTTGTGGGAATTAAAGTTGCGGAAAATAAATCTAAACTATTACAAGGCGTCGGGTATTTACATCGCTAAAGACAAACCCTTTAATTTAAATTGCGGAAAGTAAATAAAAGCGATAAATAAATAAAGTCCTATTTGAAACTATTACATACTCGAAGCAATTACATTATTGGATAAAAAAAGAAACGCGTGCGAGAAAATTAAATCGGAGCATTTTTAGGGTTTTGACCCTTTTTATTAAAGAAAGAGATTTTTTTGTTATTTTTGAATTAAATGGAAATTAATATTAAGTTAATAATTGAATTAATTAAATAAAAATATTTTTTGTTTTTTTTTATAAATAAGGAAATAAAATAAGAATGATTAAAAGTTATTAAAAACCCTAATTCTATGTTAATTTTAATTTATTACAAAAGATATTAAAATTGTACCTAATTAAAAACTAAATTAATTGGTTAAAGTTTATTTACAAAAATAATGAAATAGTGAAATTAATAAATAAAAAAAAAATTTGGGTTTTCTAATTTTTATGAAAAAAATGTTAATTGGTTAATTTTTAATAATAATAATAATAATAGTTAACAAATATAACTAAATAAATAAAGAAAAAGAAATAAAAAGTAAAACAAATACTCAGGGGGTGTGGGCCTAGAAAGGAGGTTGGTTCAGCAAAATTCTAGGCCCAAACGTTCAGTCTGCTTGACTTTTTGGATCGCCCACATGCCTGTTGACTTGAGACCATGGTAGTCCTCTATCCTTGGCCACTGGATCTAGATCTGAAGCCACCTGGCGTGTTGATATTTGAGGCATATGGTGCACTACACTCTAGGCGCTGCATATGAATACCTGAAGAAAAATCAAATAAAGCGTTTTGGGGGACCTGGGATTCGAACCCAGGTCCCAATGCTCAAATGCCAGCGCTCCAACCACTCCACCAATACTGCTTTATTGTTAATGGGATACATAATGAACATTATATTGGAAACAATTAATTATGCTTGAAAAAATAAAAAATTGCGCGAAATTTGAACTGGCCAGTAAGGAGAAGACGCGTGGTCGTCTTCTTCCACAAGTTCCTGGTTATTTACCTGCAGATTTTTATTCGCGGGAAGATTCGTAGCTTGCCTCCAAAATTTGCCCTAGGCCCTGGAAACGAACCCTAAGAGCATCAACATGCTCGTCTTCTCCCACTGAGTCCATTTATGCCCTTGATTTGCTCTAATTTCCCCTGAAAACAAAATGCCTAAAAACGAAGAGCCAAAACCCTAGCTTCAGGCATGGCTGTACAGACTACAAAAACACAATTCAATTATGCCAACAGTTTCAGAATGCAACGCAAAGCATTAATATGCAATTATTTGGACAAAAAGATGCAAGAATCGGAGAGTTGGATTTCATGTTCAGGGTCGAGTTCAAGACGACTTACAGTGAGTTTTAGTCTGTCTTAGGGCTGGATTTTGATCCCTTTGGCTTCACTGGATGTCAGGGAAGAGAGCTATGTCAAGCTTTTGGACTGAATCGTGCTCCAATGTTGATTTTGATCTTCCACTTTTTCACGCTTTTTTCAATCCTTGTTTTTCCGTTTCTGCAGTTCTTTTAGTGTGTTCTTGCCCTCTATGGCTTGTGTGTACATAAGGGAATGAATTAGGTTAATCTTTGGGCCTTGAATCCATATGCATTGAAGATGGAAGATATGATTTGATCACCATTATCAAGTTTCCAAAAATATGCCAAATCTGATTTTTTATGCATGAAAAGGCTTGATACGAATTTGATTTGATGAATCATGATAATTGAAAGCTGCAATGATCAAAAAGATATCATTCCATCCATTTTTAGATTTTATTTGATTTAATATTGATTAAAAATGAATTAAGTCAATAAAAATTAAATAAAATAGAAAAATAAATGATTGGTCATGAAATTAAGGATGGGACACGTGTATGGTGTGATAAGACAAAATCAAGTGGAAAAAAGTGGGCCCTTTTGTCAAAAATTAGAGTTTTGAGGATAGTTGACTTTTGGCAATTTTGGAAAAATTCCCAACTTCAACAATGCATAACTTCTTCAATTTTGAACTTTTTGTTATTGGACTTTTTAGAAAACTTGATATGTCCTCTAATCAACCCTTTTGGTCTCATCTCATTTCGATATTTCATGCTCAAGTTATAAGCTTTGGCAAAAAAGGTGTTTTTGTTGACTTTCAAAAATGACCTATAATGTCCAAATTTGTAACTTCTTGTGAGAGCATTTCTTGATCTTGGGATGTGAATATGGATTGTAGGAAATTGCATCCTCTTCAAAATGATCTCTGTATGGGTCATTTCTCATAAAGTATGAGAATGTTATGCTTGGTCAAAGTTGAGTTAACTTTTCCTACAAAACCCTAATTTAGCAACTTTTGAATCTTGATGAAACTTGAGCAATCCTTGATGAATCATGATCAACCCTTAATAAAATGATGAATTATACTTCAAAATGAGAATGTTGACAAAAAAACTTTAGGTTTGATTATTTGTAGGTCACAGTTGACTTTTGCCCTAGCACAATCAATTTTTGGACCTCTTGAGCAATTGACTGACCAAACTTTCTCTGCAAGGCTTGAAATTTGACATGGATGAACTTGAGAACATACTAGGACATTGGGGATAACTTGAGTCCATTTGGATGTAAGGACCTTGATGCAACACAAAACCCTAATTTTGAATTGACTGCCTTAGGAGGTGGTTTGAATGTCCAACTCTTGAGCCATCTTGAGCAACTTGGAGATTATTCTTGACATGTCTTGAGAAATATGGGAGGGAAAATTTTGGGGTACAACAATTGCCCCTGTTCAATCTTCTTAAACCTGAGGATATAGATTGGCGTTCGGGCCTTTCGTGATCCGAAGGTGGAAGATGATTGAACACTAGAGTGCCCAGAAATTTGCACTCGCATGGTGTTGTATCAGCATTGTGATGTCGGGAATGGGCTTACAGATGCCATTTGGAGATTGTTGGTAGGAGGATAGGCTTATATATGCCATCTGCAGGAATGTCGATCTCATAAGAGATTCCTTAGCGAGAACTTGCATACCTGTTGTTGTAAAAGATTCCGCTGGGGAAGTCTAACCTTTTGTTGAGATTTAGGAACTCGCATGTACTTCAACTGAGAGAATGCCTCGATTGAGTATTAAGAACCTGTCCATAATTCAATTGGGGGAAAACATCTTCATCAAGATCTAGGCACTGACTCGTGCTCAACGTAGTATACCGTTGAGGTTATAGCACTTGTCCACACTATGACGGAGGAAAACATCAAGATCTAGGAACTGACTCGTGCTCAACGTAGTATACCGTTGAGGTTATAGTACTCGTCCACACTATGACATAGGGAAACATCTTCATCAAGATATAGGAACTGTCTCGTGCTCAACGTAGTATACCGTTGAGGTTATAGCACTCGTCCACACTATGACGGAGGAAAACATCAAGATCTAGGAACTGACTCGTGCTCAACGTAGTATACCGTTGAGGTTATATTACTTGTCCATACTATGACGTAGGGAAACATCTTCATCAAGATCTAGGAACTGTCTTGTGCTTAACGTAGTATACCGCTGAGGTTAGAGAACTTGTCCACACTATGACGGAGGAAAACATCAAGATCTAGGAACTGACTAGTGTTCAACGTAGTATGCCGTTGAAATTAGAGAACTTGTCCACACTATGACATAGGGAAACATCTTCATCAAGATCTAGAAACTGTCTCGTGCTCAGCGTAGTATACCGTTGAGGTTATATCACTTGTCCACACTATGACGGAGGAAAACATCAATATCTAGGAACTGACTCGTGCTCAACGTAGTATACCGTTGAGGTTATAGCACTCGTCCACACTACGACATAGGGAAACATCTTCATCAAGATCTAGGAACTGTCTCATGCTCAACATAGTATATCGTTGAGGTTATAGCACTTGTCCACACTGTGACGGAGGAAAACATCAAGATCTAGGAACTGACTCGTCCTCAACGTAGTATACCGTTGAGGTTATAGCACTCGTCCACACTATGACATAGGGAAACATCTTCATCAAGATCTAGGAACTGTCTGGTCTTTAACGTAGTATACCGTTGAAATTACAGAACTCGTCCACACTTTGACGAAGGGAAATTGTCTTTTTTGACTAGCTGAGAACTTAACTGCATCTTTCCTGAAAGGTAAAGGTCAGTCATATGCAATGCATGAGATGGATCAAGCAATGATGTTCTCAACGTAAATGAGATTGTATTCGTATGATGTGTATATGCATGTATCATGATGTATGAAAATGTGATGTT
This sequence comes from Vicia faba, assembly GCA_948472305.1. NCBI lineage: Eukaryota > Viridiplantae > Streptophyta > Magnoliopsida > Fabales > Fabaceae > Vicia > Vicia faba. Next base: position 330,302,454 of record OX451735.1, read on the forward strand.
TTAGCTGGGGAAAATGAATCCCGGAGCTGTTGGAGAATAGAGTTGAGTTCTTCGTTTCTGCTAGGGATGATAAACAAAGACGATTGTGAGAATAAGCCTGTAGGAGAAAAGAACTCCGTTGGGGAATAAACTGATGAAGAGATTACTCTGTGGGGGAATTACTCTGTGAGGAATTGATGTTCTGCTGAGGATTCCGTTGATAAGCTCTGTTGGGGATTTTAATGATGAACTCCGCTGGGGATGGATTATCGTTGCTGGTGATATTGAATGTATTGAGGATTGAACTCCTGTTCGGGGGGAAAAAGAACTTTGTTAAGGATGATCTTTCAGTTGCAACTTGCTAGGGATAACCCTGTTAGACTTTTATGGGGATAAACCTCTGAATTTGGATGGGGAGATTTATTTGCACTCTGCAGGGGATAAGCTTCCAAAGTCTACTGGGGAAGATGATTCAACTCCATTGGGGAAGCTTTTTAGACTGCGCTGGGGAAATGGCTCCACTAGGGGCATCTTGTATTCCGCCGGGGAACATTCTTATATTCTGTTGAGGAATATTAAGACTGTCGGGGATGCTCTTATGCTTGCTGGGGAATATCCTTATACTCCGCTGGGGAATATTAAGACATTCTGGGGATACCAAGCCTTTTTAGGGCTGATGGTAGACTAACTCTGCTTGGGGGAGAGTATTGCTGATTCATTCAACTGCAAGTCTTAGCTGGGAGAGCTACCATTACTGTATTGCTCTACGGGGAGTGAAGGCATCATAGTCATCTTCTTCAGCTGAACCTACCTTGGTACCAGGTGGACAAAGTAACTACACAGTTTGGACATTTCTTATGCCCCTGTTTCTGATATTACCCGTAATTTATCTTTTGTTTCACATGTAATTATTTATGATAAGCAATTAATGTCAAATGCATATATCAAAAATGAACTTTGGACGTTCTTTGCAAAACAAAATAGATAAAGGAAAAACAGTTTGAAATTTCTGAAAATGAATTTGTATTTATTTTGAAGTTTGGCCTGTAAATAGGCGTTTTTTGTACTAGAGGCTGACGTCCTAGTAAGAGAACACCGTCGAATAAATAGAATTTACACAATTTGTAAAAAGAAACAAAACAGCTATGTGAATGATCCCACTGGGTTCCAACTCTGCTATTGCCTTTATGTCCTCAAACATCTCATCACTTTGCTACCAGTTGAAGATGAATCAGGTTGATTAGCACTGTTGTACCCCAAAATTTTCCCTCCCATATTCTCCAAGAAATTGCCAAGTCATGCTTCAAATCTCCCCAAGGGTTGCACAGTGCAAGGGTCTCCTAAACAGTCAAGATTAGGGTTTTTGTTCTGATCAAGAAAATGAAGTTTCCAAGGGTCCAATCAAGTCCCACATGCCTACAAATATGGTCAAGTATCCTCATATCAAGTTTCAAGACTTACAGCACAAAATTGCACAGTCAAAACCCTAATTGCACTACAGTCAACTGTAGGGGCAAAATGGTCATTTGACAGTCAAAAGTTCAAATTTTTGGTCAACATATCATTTTGAAGCCACAAACATCATTTGATCAATGCTTGATCATGATTCTCAAAGCTTGGCTCAAAAATCATCAAGATGCAAAAGTTTCCTTATTTAGACAGCTGAAAAAGTCAACTGTAAATTGACCAGGGCATAACTTTCACATGGATTATCAGAAAAATTCCATCCAAAGCTCATTTTGAAGAGAAAGACATTTCCTACAACTCATCTTCATACTTCAAGTCCAAGAAATGCTCTCACAAAAAGTTATCAATTTCAACATTATAGGTCATTTTCAAAAGTCAACAAAAAGGGACTTTAAGTCAAAGGCCATAACTTGATATTGGTAAATCAAAATGACATGAGACCAAAGACATTGGTTAGAGGACTCAAAGTCCTTTCCAAAATGTCCAAGAATATGAGCAAAGCTTAAAAATTGAGCAAGTTATGCCTTGTGGAAGTTGGGAAATTTTTGGATATTTTGAAAAGTCAACATTGATTCAAATGACCTAAAATTGCTAATGGGCCTATTTTTCTTCCATAATTCATTATCCAAGGCATGTGCACGACCACTTGGCCCAAAGGGAAGTTTTTATTCATTTTTTATTTATTTATTTGGATTTTTATTAATAATAATTCATTTAAATTAAAATAAATACATGAAAAATGCTAAACCTAGTTTTTCAATCTTTTTGTGCATATTATATCCTCAAGATTTCGTGCCTAGCTAAATATGGAAAGAACCAATGCAATTGGATGTGATTTGTATCAAAAAGCATGTGAAAAAGATTTGAAAATCATGGTTAAAAAAAATCAAATATTGCATTCATCAATTCATGGATTGTGGACCAATTTTATTTAACCTAGATCACTCCATACATAAGCCTGATCACAACCCTCATGCTCAGGGACAAAAAGCTGCGCAGAAAAGCAAGCATTGAACTTGAAAATTTTTGCCAAAAACTCAATTCTGAAAACCTAGTTCTAGGGCGATTCAAGTCAAGATTTTAACCTCATTAGCTTGCTAAGGCTTCATAGAAGGAATTTGGATCAAAAACCACAAGCTCTCGTGCCCAGAAACGTGAGAACGATCTCACCTGTACAAAGAAAATTTCTCATTCGTGCATCTCAATTCATGCATTTTTTGTGAATTTTAACGCTTGATTCATGTTTATCGTTTGATTCTAATGCTAACTGTTGTACCCCAAAATTTGCCCTCCCATATTCTTCAAGAAATTGCCAAGTCAAGCTTCAAAATTCCCCAAGGGTTGCACAGTCAAGGGCCTCCTAAGCAGTCAAAATTAGGGTTTTGGTTCTGATCAAGAAAATGAAGTTTCCAAGGGTCCAATCAAGTCTCACATGCCAAAAAATATGGTCAAGCATCCTCATATCAAGTTTCAAGACTTTCAGCACAAAATTGCTCAGTCAAAAACCCTAATTGCACTACAGTCAACTGTAGGGGCAAAATGGTCATTTGACAGTCAAAAGTTCAAAATTTTGGTCAACATCTCATTTTTGAAGCCACAAACATCATTTGATCAATGCTTGATCATGATTCTCAAAGCTTGGCTCAAAAATCATCAAGATGCAAAAGTTTCCTTATTTGGACAGTTGAAAAAGTCAACTGTAAATTGACCAGGGCATAACTTTCACATGGATTATCAGAAAAATTCCATCCAAATCTCATTTTGAAGAGAAAGACATTTCCTACAACTCATCTTCATACTTAAAGTCCAAGAAATGCTCTCACAAAAAGTTATCAATTTCAACATTATAGGTCATCTTCAAAAGTCAACAAAAAGGGACTTTAAGTCAAAGGCCATAACTTGAGTTTGGTAAATCAAAATGACATGGGACCAAATACATTGGTTAGAGGACTCAAAGACCTTTCCAAAATGTCCAAGAACATGAGCAAAGCTTAAAAATTGAGCAAGTTATGCCTTGTGGAAGTTGGGAAATTTTTGGATATTTTGAAAAGTCAACATTGATTCAAATGACCTAAAATTGCTAATGGGCCTATTTTTCTTCCACAATTCATTATCCAAGGCATGTGCACGACCACTTGGCCGAAAGGGAAGTTTTTATTCATTTTTTATTTATTTATTTGGATTTTTATTAATAATAATTCATTTAAATTAAAATAAATACATGAAAAATGCTTAACCTAAGGTTTTAAATCTTTTTGTGCATGTTTTATCCTCAAGATTTCGTGCCTAGCCAAATATGGAAAGAATCAATTGGATTGGTCATGATTTGGTAGCAAAAGCATGTGAAAAAAGATTTGGAAATCATGGTGAAAAAATCAAATATTGTATTCATTAATTCAAGGATTTTGATCAAGTTTTTTGACCTAATGCACTCCATACATAAGCTGCAAGCAAGACCTAATGGAAAAGACCACTAAGCTGCGCATAAAACACCATTGGCAAACTTGAAAACTATCAAAAAATCTCAATTCTGAAAAACTTATTTGCAGGTCGTGTCAAGCCACAAAACTCCTTCCATTGCATTCCTAGGACATCAAGCAATCTTCCTGGATCAAAAGCATCAATCCTAACCCCTTGAATCATTGTACAGAAGTCCAAATTTTCTCACTTTTTTTTCATAATCGTGCTTTACAATTTATGCATATTCATGGCATTTTATTTATAGATTCATGCTAAGTAATGTGTTCTAAAGCTAACCATGTACTTTGATTGGATTTTTATGCATGGTATGCGAATTCACCATGGATGCAGATTAGGGTTTTGCAAGCTTGAAATTGGGGGTTTCCAAACGCGGTAAAATTAGACCACCATAGTACCATGACTCAAATCAGCATACTCAGACGATCATGAATCCACCCTCGCGCTCAATTTATGAGCATCCAATGGCTATTCGCTATTTTCCAGAAAGTGGCCTAAAAGAACACTAACAAAACCGTTGCTTATTATGTTTGTGTTTCAGAAAAAAATAAAACAATGGAGAAGATGATCTCGTGGCAGGCGATGGTTGGCTGGTTTGAAATTTCGCGCTCAAACCCACTAACGCTTTTGTTTTATTTGATATTATTTGTTTGTTGTATTACATACAAAACGCGTAACATGGCTCAGTGGTATAGGCATATGCTGGTAACGTTCATGACCTGGGTTCGAGCCCCAGGTCTTCACTCCTTTCCTTATATTTTTCCCTTAAACATATTCGTGTGCAATTTCAATACAGGGTGTCCATCATGCACCTACAAAATCCAGCTGTCCACGCGTCCTAAGGCATTCCATCAATGGCCACAATCTGAAGAGCATGATGCACTTGGTCAACAAAGATCCATGCTGGCGCCTAAGTCAACCAGGCCTGAAGGTCATTGGGCCTGAATTACCAAGGTTGTACCTCCACTTTGGGGACTGATACCCCCCTAGGTTTGCCATTTTATTTTGTTTCTTTTGCATTATTTCTATTTTCTTTTTAATTATTGTTTTTTTAATTAATTTATTTTCATAATACACAAAAACCATAAAAAATCAGAAAAGAGAAAAAATATAATAAATATTTTATTTTAAGTATTTTGTAAATAAATTCATAAATTAACTAGTTTTAAATTAGGTTTTAATTTTAACTCTTTTAATAAAAATCTAAAAAATATAGAATTAGGGTTTATGATAATTTTTTATTCCTTTTTATTTTTCTTTCATAATAATTAAAAATATTAACTATTTATTTTTGTAATTAAATTGCAATAAAATAATTAGGGTTAATTTTAGGATTAAAACTTTAATATGTTTTCTTAACAAATAAAAATTGTAGAATTAGGTTTAATTGCATTTAATTCTTTTTCCCATTAAAAATCATAAAATACTAAAAAAATACCAAAAACAATTTCTCTTCCTTTTTTTAATTAATTAATCATTTAATTTAATTTTGCAAAAAGGGTCCAACGCCCTCGTTTTAATTCTTATATAATTCGCGTGCTTATTTCTTTTTCGTTTAATACTTATGTATCTCTCCCAAGGCCTTGTAATTAATTTTCTCGCACTTTTACTTTCTTTATTTTTCTGTCAAATCGGGTTCAAGAAATTTTGGCGATGTGGACCCGCGCCTTTTGTAATAGCTTAGAATCTTTTACTTTTCGCAATTTTTAACTGTTAATTAAAGCATGAAAGAATGTATGGACAAAAATAAAAAACAAACGCTAGATCACCAATAACATGACAAAAGACAAAAATAACTGAAAACAACACACAAATCACACACCACCCCTAGGGTACGCCTCACTGTTGCCTTGCCTCGAAAGGTGATCGTCGAGTAGAGGATGTCTTAGTAAGTCCTCATGATCCGGGAACCTGGCATGAGGGTAGCTTCTAAGGTGTCTTCCCATTGCTCTGGTGATCACCATGTCCCGAACCTCGAATTGACCCGAACACCTCCAACGGTGGTGCTACCTACCTCTCAATGGTGGGATGGCACTACTTTAAAGGACATCTACACAGACGAATTCCTTAGGGTAGGTAGGTTCTCATAGATACTTGCTCTAATTTCAAAACAAATTCAAAAATACTTTTCACACCAACACATTTTCAAAAAGCTTTCGAAAGCAATTTTTCAAACACTCTTGAGGACCGATACAAGAGTCGAACTGAAATCTTCAAAGAAACTTTTTAAAACCCACAGTTGAAAAGCAAACAAACCGTTTTTGAAAACACAAGTGAGCAAGTATCTAAGAGCCCATGGATAACCATGGATAGAAAGGGTGCTAACACCTTCCCTTTCCATAATATACCTCCCGAACCGAGAGCAATCTCTATAAGGAATTTTTCTGTGCTTTTGTCCTTTCCATTTGGAGAAAATAAAAGACGGTGGCGATCCTTGCTTCCGCGACATTTCGCGAACCAGCGTTAAACAGTCAGTTCCAGATCCACCGATCACAGAACTGGCGACTCTGCTGGGGAATCTTTATAAAGTGAGGTATACCTTAGGGATAGTTCATAACTGTGTTTTCAATTGCTTTCATTGTTTGCTTTAAATTGTGGGACTGTCTTGGGAGTTCTATAGATCCTAACCCGGATCTGGGGGATACCTTCTTAGAAAGTAGCAACAAGACTGTGAGGGAACTGTGCGGGGTATACCGACATGGTTGAAACAGTCTGCTACGTTGATGTGGCACTTTGGTGTGTACCGGTAACCCTTGAGTTCAGTCAAGGAGAGTACGGGGCCTCCACGCGGTGTCGTGAAGCATCAACAGACCTTAGGAACCTTAATTGAACTATCTTGGCCTCTTTAGGGTAGTGAGATAACTGACTTTGGTGCAGTCCGAGGTTGGTTGATACTCGATACTACACTCAATTGAGGGTTGCTTTCCTGGAATATTTCGGTCGCCATTTCAGTGGCTAAATCGAAACGATGAACAATGAAAGCAATCCCGTGATGTTGGGATCCTTAGAACCCGATTACTTCTAATAGGACAGGTTGAGCCCACCAACTTCAAGAGGGTAGTACCCCAAACCTCATGCTGGCCTAAACTCTAAGGGCTTCTCTTGTGTGACTTGTGTGCCTTCGTACTTGACTACTTGCATGTTTTATCTGACACATGAACTACTTGCAGGTTTTGTGTACAGTCCTTAATTGGGACTCATAACAGAGTGTACTAAGTTTCTTGCAGGTTTTGGTTTGCAGTCCTTAATGGGGACTCGTAACAGGGTTACCTACATTATCCCATGCATAGCATAACATCATACCATTGCATACATCCTAACCCATTTCAAGGATCTCAAGGGTTTGTGATGCAGGTCAGGATGAATCAAACATCTAGCAAGGGGCAAAGAGGATTTATTTTCCTCTAGCCAAGGTTGTCAGGGGCTATGACCCACTCGATATGGTGAGCCTTGACCCTTGAGGAAGGACTCTCAACAACATGAAGTTCCTCCCATCAAGCTACAAAATGCAAATTCCAACTCTAACAAGTTTCTCTGTTTACCCCGCGAGGTCCTTGAAATCATTGCATGCATATCATACATATCATTGCGTAACAGGTATCCATTCTCTGCAGGTTGCTTACCTTCTTCGCTGTTTATTTCAGCAGTCTCGTCATGAATCCTGAATCCTCAACCGAGCACACTATCAAGACCCTCCAGGCTCAGAACGCCCAGTTCCAAGAGCTGATCATGAATTTGACCCAGGGGCAACAAGATCTGAAGACCCTGTTCTCGAAAAAGAAGAAGAAGAGGACTGTTTTGTTCAGCCCTAGACGCAGATCTGGGAACACACTGCAGGATGAAGCTGAGAGGACAACACCATCTGTGGGGAAAGGCAGTCATCAAGAGGAAAGGGTTCCCAGTCCAGTGGTCTCTGACAATGAGACAGATTTCAATGACGAACAGTACCCTCCGGCTGAGGATAGGTACAAACAGTTGGAAGACCGGCTAAGTGCTATGGAGATACAAAAAGTGCCTGGCCTGGACTTCGAAGATCTAGGTCTGTCTTCTGGGGTAGTGATCCCGCACAAATTCAAGGCACCTGCCTTTGCAAAGTACGACGGGGCATCCTGTCCAAAGCTGCATCTCAGGTCATACGTGAGGAGAATCCAGCCCTACACAGCCGACAGGAACTTATGGATCCACTTTTTTCAGGAGAGTCTTTCAGGGACTCAGCTTGACTGGTTCTATCAACTGAATGGAGCCAACATCCGCAGCTGGGAGGACTTGGCCACTGCTTTCTACAAGCAGTACCAGTACAACGCCGACCTTGCTCCCACGCGCACTCAACTTCAAGGAATGACTATGGGTGCAAGCGAAGGTTTCAAAGAATATGCCCAAAAGTGGAGGGACCTTGCTGGAAGGGTACAACCACCTCTGACTGACCGCGAGCTCGTCGATATGTTCTTGGGGACCCTGTCTGGTCCATTCTTCAACCACCTGATTGGGAATTCTGCTGCGGGGTTTACAGATCTGATCTTGACCGGGGAAAGAATAGAAGCTGGCATCAAGTCGGGGAAAATACAGAATGGTGACTCCTCGAACACTGAGAAGAAATCATCCAAAAAAGAATCTAGTGTTGTCAACACAGTAGCTATTGCAAAGTCGGCCGGTGCTCCTCAGCATCGCAGTCAACAAAGGGAAGAAAGACCTAAGCGACAATTTACTCCCCTCGGCATGACCTTGTCACAGATATTGCCACAGCTGCTGGAAACCAGGTTGGTAACTCTCATGGATCCCCCGAAGAATCCTAACAGGACCCCTTCAAGGTACAATCCCAATGCTCGCTGCGCCTATCATTCCGACAGCCCGGGGCATGCTACAGATGACTGTTGGACTTTGAGAAACAAGGTTCAAGATCTGATCGACGCGAAGGAAGTCCAGCTCGACTCTCCAGAGGCTCCCAACATGATCACTGCTTCCATGCCAAAACATGGCTAGGATAGAAAGTACTTTTTTGTTCATTTGAATTCAAGTTGTAATTTTCTTTTGATTGTTCAAACATTTACTCATGTTAAACATTGTTATTTCTTTAATGCATCGCATATGTCTGTTCTGAAACAATATATTCGTATTCACTAAATGAAAATTGTTTTCATATTTTTTCTGATGTCAGTTCTTGATCTAAAATTCTAAGCCTCTTGAGGGAGGATGACGAAAACGATACCACGATCTTTACAGTATGCTTTTGAACAGACCCCGCTGATGAGGTACAGGCATTGTTTCAATTCCTAAACACTGGAGTTATAAGGAAGATAATCCCTCGTCAACCCCTCTGAGCCAAAGAAGTAGGAGTTTTTCTTTTCGAAATTTAAAACCCTTTATCATAACCTGGGGCAGGGTAGTTCTCTCAGTTGATCCAAGTGTGCAACAAATGGCACCAAAGAGATCCTTATGAAAAAAGAAAGACAGTGATGGTTCCGAACAATCGTAAAGACCGGCAGTCATTATCAAAAAATTCATAAATGAAAATCCCAAAAAGTCAAAACCAATGAAGGAGACTTACAAAACTGGGGCATCCCGCTGACTGTAATTCCAAAAAAGGAAACAGTTCAGGAAAAAAAAGAAAGGGATAACAAAAATAAAAAAAAAGAGGTCCTACAAACCCTCAGCAAAAAAGGAGATGACTGCCTATTCAAATAAACGTTCAATATCCGAATCATCACTAGTATATCAAAGCAAAGACTCAAACAAGGTCTAACGTATGATCAACTGAGTTTAGGGTTGGAGAACATCACGAAGAGTTGGTGGGTACAAACAATTTGAGCCTTTATCCTTTGTTTCTTAAACCGTGAACTAGGCCACGTTACAACCCCTAAAAGTCCTAGCTGAAGCATGGGTTAGTTTCGAAAGCATACTGTTACGAAAGGTATCCCGACTCCTTAAGGCTTACGGTAAATACGGAGTTGACATCACGTTTTACAAACATTCACTTGTTTTATGAAAAGAATGCATTTTCAAAATCTTCAAGACAGACATAGGCTTTGCATTTTTAACATAACTTTGTTTGCATATGACTTTTTGTTTGAACATCAGGGAAATTTGCACAATGAAAGTCTAACGAACAAGAGTATTTCCAATCAAGGGGCATGGCATGATCATGGTCCGTCATCTGGGGCAGTTCAGTCAAGATTCGGAGAATCTCTCAAAGGCCAAACAGCTTGGGGCAAATCTCTGCCTGAATCACTTGGGGCATTCCAACAATGAATCTTGCCTGATTAAACATCTTCTGGTGGCATGGCAAACACTTCTAATAGGGGCACCTCCCTACATCCTGAGAGCGTGGACATAGTCGGAAAAAAAATACTGTGCATAATCAAAGACCCGCTAGGTTGACACACCTAGGCAAAAATAAGGGCTTCCCGACGAACCAAAAGGGTTCGGGCAAAATAAGGGATGAAATGAAAAAATCAGTACACCCGGCAAGTCGAAAACCTGAAAAGGCGGCTTGGGCAAAAATGGGTGTCCCGATGGACTGAAAACCCGAAAGGGCAGTCCAGGCAAAAGTTAGGGATCAAAGCGTACGACTATGTCCCGGCATCTCGTCACCTGCCTACCAGAAGAAGGCTTGTCCATCAACAACTATCAATACCTCCACAGGTATCTTCCTCTCCCACATCAGAAACAGGGGCAATAAAGAGTTGTATAGGCAATCTGATGGTTAGGTCCCCCAAGGTATCAAGGTAGGTTCCGTTGAAGAACATAACCGATACATCTTAAAACTCCCCCAGGAGAGCCCAATCTAGTTCCCCAGGAAGGTTGGAATTCATCTCCCCAAGCAGTAAGCTTATCCCCAATAGATTCTGGAAGCTTATCCTCGCAGAGCGTGAACGCGACGCCCGGCTTTATTCAAAGAGTTATTTCCTTACTAGGATATAACTGGGTTATCCTCAGCCAAAAGCCACGGAAAGGTCGTCCTCGACGAAGTCCTCTTACCCCCAGCGAAGTCTATTAACACTTCCAACACAGCAAAGATAGCCCCAGCAAGATATTATCAACAACTCAGCAAAGTATCTCTCTCCCCACAGAGTATTGCTTCCCAACAAGATTGTTAGAGTACTTTCCTCCCCGCAGAGTAATCTATTCGCCAAGTTTATTTCCCAACGGAGTCATCTTCTCCTACCGGTATTCTTGCAACCATCATCCCCAGCGGAGACGAAGAACTTTTCTCTTCAGACATCAGCCTAGGATTTAACTTCCCGACATTCGTCAAGGATTTATTTTCCTAGACAAATACATTCATAAACATCACATTTTCATACATCATGATACATGCATATGTGCGTCATGTCATACAATCTCATTTATGTCGTTGCTTGATCCATATCATGCACGGCATATGATTGACCTTTACCTTTCAGGAAGGATACAGTTAAATGATCAGCTATGTCAGAGTAGACAAATATAGCCAAAAGAGACCAATCCAGTCAGAGAAGACAAATTCAGTCAAAGTAGACCAATCCAGTCAAAATAGACAAATTCAGTCAAAGTAGACAAATCCAGTCAAAGTAGACAAATCCAGTCAAAAGAAGACAAGTCCAGTTAAAATTACTTCCACTCGTCGTTATAGACACTCGTCGTCATAGACACTCGTCGTTATAGACACTCGTCGTTATAGACACTCGTCGTTATAGACACTCGTTGTTATAGACACTCGTCGTTATAGACACTCGTCGTTATAGACACTCGTCGTCATAGACACTCGTCGTTATAGACACTCGTCGTTATAGACACTCATCGTTATAGACACTCGTCGTCATAGACACTCGTCGATATAGACACTCGTCGTTATAGACAATCGTCGTTATAGACACTCGTCGTTATAGACACTCGTCGTCATAGACACCCGTCGTTATAGACACTCGTCGTTATAGACACTCGTCGTCATAGACACTCGTCGTCATAGACACTCGTTGTTATAGACACTCGTCGTTATAGACACTCGTCGTTATAGACACCCGTCGTCATAGAAACTCGTCGTTATAGACACTCGTCGTTATAGACACTCGTCGTCATAGACACTCGTCGTTATAGACTCTCGTCGTCATAGACACTCGTCGTTATAGACACTCGTCGTTATAGACACTCGTTGTCATAAACACTCGTCGTTATAGACACTCGTCGTTATAGACATTCGTCGTTATAGACACTCGTCGTTAAAGACCACCCGTCAATGGAAATAACCTGTCAGTAGAGACAACTCACCAACCTTTCTGAATACCAGATCCGATTCCTGTATCTTGCCGGGGTGTGTCTGAAGAATTCGAGGACCCGATACCTGAATCTTGCAAGGGTGTATCCGTTGAAGACTAGCATTACCAGATCCGATTCCTGTATCTCGCCAGGGCACGTCTGAAGATCCAGACTCAGCTCCTGTAACCAGTCAGGACACATCTATACCAAGCATCTGAAGACCAACTCCTGCAACATGTCAGGTATTATTTTTCTTTTGCAGGTACGCAAGTGCTCGCTAAGGAATCTCTTATGCGATTGACACCCAGATGACATCTATAAGCCCATCCACCTTCCATCATCTCTTAGCATGGCATCTATAAGCCCATCATCTTATCCATCAATCTCCAAATGGCATCTATAAGCCCATTCCCATCATCACACTGCTACTATGTGAGCGCAAATTTCTGGGCACTCTAGTGTTCAATCATCTTCTACCCTCGGATTAAGAAAGGCACGTCAGCCAATCTGCATCCTCAGGTCTAAGAAGATTGAACAGAGGCAACTGTTGTACCCCAAAATTTGCCCTCCCATATTCTTCAAGAAATTGCCAAGTCAAGCTTCAAAATTCCCCAAGGGTTGCACAGTCAAGGGCCTCCTAAGCAGTCAAAATTAGGGTTTTGGTTCTGATCAAGAAAATGAAGTTTCCAAGGGTCCAATCAAGTCTCACATGCCAAAAAATATGGTCAAGCATCCTCATATCAAGTTTCAAGACTTTCAGCACAAAATTGCTCAGTCAAAAACCCTAATTGCACTACAGTCAACTGTAGGGGCAAAATGGTCATTTGACAGTCAAAAGTTCAAATTTTTGGTCAACATCTCATTTTTGAAGCCACAAACATCATTTGATCAATGCTTGATCATGATTCTCAAAGCTTGGCTCAAAAATCATCAAGATGCAAAAGTTTCCTTATTTGGACAGTTGAAAAAGTCAACTGTAAATTGACCAGGGCATAACTTTCACATGGATTATCAGAAAAATTCCATCCAAATCTCATTTTGAAGAGAAAGACATTTCCTATAACTCATCTTCATACTTAAAGTCCAAGAAATGCTCTCACAAAAAGTTATCAATTTCAACATTATAGGTCATCTTCAAAAGTCAACAAAAAGGGACTTTAAGTCAAAGGCCATAACTTGAGTTTGGTAAATCAAAATGACATGGGACCAAATACATTGGTTAGAGGACTCAAAGACCTTTCCAAAATGTCCAAGAACATGAGCAAAGCTTAAAAATTGAGCAAGTTATGCCTTGTGGAAGTTGGGAAATTTTTGGATATTTTGAAAAGTCAACATTGATTCAAATGACCTAAAATTGCTAATGGGCCTATTTTTCTTCCACAATTCATTATCCAAGGCATGTGCACGACCACTTGGCCCAAAGGGAAGTTTTTATTCATTTTTTATTTATTTATTTGGATTTTTATTAATAATAATTCATTTAAATTAAAATAAATACATGAAAAATGCTTAACCTAAGGTTTTAAATCTTTTTGTGCATGTTTTATCCTCAAGATTTCGTGCCTAGCCAAATATGGAAAGAATCAATTGGATTGGTAATGATTTGGTAGCAAAAGCATGTGAAAAAAGATTTGGAAATCATGGTGAAAAAATCAAATATTGTATTCATTAATTCAAGGATTTTGATCAAGTTTTTTGACCTAATGCACTCCATACATAAGCTGCAAGCAAGACCTAATGGAAAAGACCACTAAGCTGCACATAAAACACCATTGGCAAACTTGAAAACTATCAAAAAATCTCAATTCTGAAAAACTTATTTGCAGGTCGTGTCAAGCCACAAAACTCCTTCCATTGCATTCCTAGGACATCAAGCAATCTTCCTGGATCAAAAGCATCAATCCTAACCCCTTGAATCATTGTACAGAAGTCCAAATTTTCTCACTTTTTTTTCATAATCGTGCTTTACAATTTACGCATATTCATGGCATTTTATTTATAGATTCATGCTAAGTAATGTGTTCTAAAGCTAACCATGTACTTTGATTGGATTTTTATGCATGGTATGCGAATTCACCATGGATGCAGATTAGGGTTTTGCAAGCTTGAAATTGGGGGTTTCCAAACGCGGTAAAATTAGACCACCATAGTACCATGACTCAAATCAGCATACTCAGACGATCATGAATCCACCCTCGCGCTCAATTTATGAGCATCCAATGGCTATTCGCTATTTTCCAGAAAGTGGCCTAAAAGAACACTAACAAAACCGTTGCTTATTATGTTTGTGTTTCAGAAAAAAAATAAAACAATGGAGAAGATGATCTCGTGGCAGGCGATGGTTGGATGGTTTGAAATTTCACGCTCAAACCCACTAACGCTTTTGTTTTATTTGATATTATTTGTTTGTTGTATTACATACAAAACGCGTAACATGGCTCAGTGGTATAGGCATATGCTGGTAACGTTCATGACCTGGGTTCGAGCCCCAGGTCTTCACTCCTTTCCTTATATTTTTCCCTTAAACATATTCGTGTGCAATTTCAATACAGGGTGTCCATCATGCACCTACAAAATCCAGCTGTCCACGCGTCCTAAGGCATTCCATCAATGGCCACAATCTGAAGAGCATGATGCACTCGGTCAACAAAGATCCACGCTGGCGCCTAAGTCAACCAGGCCTGAAGGTCATTGGGCCTGAATTACCAAGGCTGTACCTCCACTTTGGGGACTGATACCCCCCTAGGTTTGCCATTTTATTTTGTTTCTTTTGCATTATTTCTATTTTCTTTTTAATTATTGTTTTTTTAATTAATTTATTTTCATAATACACAAAAACCATAAAAAATCAGAAAAGAGAAAAAATATAATAAATATTTTATTTTAAGTATTTTGTAAATAAATTCATAAATTAACTAGTTTTAAATTAGGTTTTAATTTTAACTCTTTTAATAAAAATCTAAAAAATATAGAATTAGGGTTTATGATAATTTTTTATTCCTTTTTATTTTTCTTTCATAATAATTAAAAATATTAACTATTTATTTTTGTAATTAAATTGCAATAAAATAATTAGGGTTAATTTTAGGATTAAAACTTTAATATGTTTTCTTAACAAATAAAAATTGTAGAATTAGGTTTAATTGCATTTAATTCTTTTTCCCATTAAAAATCATAAAATACTAAAAAAATACCAAAAACAATTTCTCTTCCTTTTTTTAATTAATTAATCATTTAATTTAATTTTGCAAAAAGGGTCCAACGCCCTCGTTTTAATTCTTATATAATTCGCGTGCTTATTTCTTTTTCGTTTAATACTTATGTATCTCTCCCAAGGCCTTGTAATTAATTTTCTCGCACTTTTACTTTCTTTATTTTTCTGTCAAATCGGGTTCAAGAAATTTTGGCGATGTGGACCCGCGCCTTTTGTAATAGCTTAGAATCTTTTACTTTTCGCAATTTTTAACTGTTAATCAAAGCATGAAAGAATGTATGGACAAAAATAAAAAACAAACGCTAGATCACCAATAACATGACAAAAGACAAAAATAACTGAAAACAACACACAAATCACACACCACCCCTAGGGTACGCCTCACTGTTGCCTTGCCTCGAAAGGTGATCGTCGAGTAGAGGATGTCTTAGTAAGTCCTCATGATCCGGGAACCTGGCATGAGGGTAGCTTCTAAGGTGTCTTCCCATTGCTCTGGTGATCACCATGTCCCGAACCTCGAATTGACCTGAACACCTCCAACGGTGGTGCTACCTACCTCTCAATGGTGGGATGGCACTACTTTAAAGGACATCTACACAGACGAATTCCTTAGGGTAGGTAGGTTCTCATAGATACTTGCTCTAATTTCAAAACAAATTCAAAAATACTTTTCACACCAACACATTTTCAAAAAGCTTTCGAAAGCAATTTTTCAAACACTCTTGAGGACCGATACAAGAGTCGAACTGAAATCTTCAAAGAAACTTTTTAAAACCCACAGTTGAAAAGCAAACAAACCGTTTTTGAAAACACAAGTGAGCAAGTATCTAAGAGCCCATGGATAACCATGGATAGAAAGGGTGCTAACACCTCCCCTTTCCATAATCTACCTCCCGAACCGAGAGCAATCTCTATAAGGAATTTTTCTGTGCTTTTGTCCTTTCCATTTGGAGAAAATAAAAGACGGTGGCGACTCTTGCTTCCGCGACATTTCGCGAACCAGCGTTAAATAGTCAGTTCCAGATCCACCGATCACACTAACCCAATGGTTTAATTTTGTTTTCGTGCCCCATATGAAGATTCACCATTAGTGACATCTAGGGTTCTCAGGTTTTCAATTTGGGCATTTTCCATCCCTGTAAAATTGAGACACATCAATGCCATGAACAAAACCAGCTCGCTTAGACAAAAAGAATGGCATGCTCGCGCTCAATTTATATGCCAAGGGGGCCTAATCGCTATTATCCAAATATGCATGTTTTGAGGGGGTTCAAAACCCCCGTTAAATGTTTGTTAATTTTTTCAGGAAATCACCAACGAGGAAGATGATTATGTGGAAGGCTCTGATTGGAACATTCAAAATCTTCGCGCGTTTTTGAGCCCCTGACTATTTTTCTTTTATAATGTTTATTAGTTATTATATGTTAAACGCGCTTGGGATGGCTCAGTGGCACACGTATAGGCTGGTAACGTTCATGACCTGGGTTCGAGCCCCAGGTCTTCACCCTTTCAATATTGTTTTTCAACTCATATTCCTATGCAGATTCAATATCAAAGCACACCGTATGCCTCCAAAAATCAAATGTCCACGCGTCCCACTGGATTCCATCAAGGGCTAGGATATGAAGAGCATGGTGTACGTGGGTCAACGCTGATGCACGCTAGTGGGGAAAGTCCATCAGGCCTGAAGCATTGGGCCCAGATTTACTAAGAGAAAGCCTCCTATTTGGGGTCTGAACCCCCCAGGTTTGCAAACCCTTTTTATTATTCTTTATTTTTCTTTATTTTTTTACTTTCAATTATTGTTTTTAATTAATTCTGTTAATTTAATTATATTTTCATAAAAACATAAAACACCAAAAAATCAGAAAAGAGAAAAAATATAATAAATATTTTATTTTAGTATTTTTATAAATAAATTACATTAATTAAATTTAGTTATTAAATTAGGTTTAATGATAATGTTTCCTTAATAAATTTAAAATTTGTAGAACTAGGGTTTTTGGTAATTTTTTATTCTTGTTATTTCATAATAATCAAATATTTAATATTATTTATTTTTTGTAATTAAATTGCATGTAAATTAATTAGGGTTAATTTTAGGTTAAAATTCAATCTTTTCATAATAAATTAAAAAACAACTAGAATTAGGGTTAGCATTTATCTTAATTAATTCTTCTTTCATTAATACCAAAAAATACCAAAAAAATAAATTTCTTTTCCTCTTAATTAATCAATTCCATCATTTAATTTAATTTTTGCAAAAAGGGTCCAACGCCCTCGTTTAATTCTTATTAAATTCGCATGTTTATTTTTTATTCTTTATAATTTCGATGTATCTCTCCCAAAGCCTTGTAAATTATTTGTCGCACTTTATTTTCATTAATTCTTTACTTTCTGTCAAATCGGGTTCGAGAAATTTTGGCGATGTGGACCCGCGCCTTTTGTAATAGCTTAGAATCTTTTTATTTCTCGCAATACTTTTAACTGTTAATCAAGGCATGAAAGAATGTATGAACAAAAAATGAACAAACGCTAGATCACCAATAACATGACAAAAGACAAAAATATCTGAAAACGACACACAAATTAACACACCACCCCTAGGGTACGCCTCACTGTTGCCTTGCCTCGAAAAGTGATCGTCGAGTAGAGGATGTCTTAGTAAGTCCTCATGATCCGGGAACCTGGCATGAGGGTAGCTTCTAAGGTGTCTTCCCATTGCTCTGGTGATCATCATGTCCCGAACTTCGAATTGACCCGAACACCTCCAACGGTGGTGCTACCTACCTCTCAATGGTGGGATGGCACTACTTTAAAGGACATTTACACAGACGAATTCCTTAGGGTAGGTAGACGACTCTAGATACTTGCTCTAAATTTCAAAACAAAACAAAATACTTTTCACACCGACACCTTTTCAAAAAGCTTTCGAAAGCAACTTTTCAAACACTCTTGAGGACCGATACAAGAGTCGAACTGAAATTTTCAAAGAAACTTTTTAAAACCCACAGTTGAAAAGCAAACAAACCATTTTTGAAAACACAATGAGCAAGTATCTAAGAGCCCATGGATAACCATGGATAGAAAGGGTGCTAACACCTTCCCTTTCTATAATCTACCTCCCGAACCGAGAGCAATCTCTTTAAGGAATTTTTCTGTGCTTTTGTCCTTTCCATTTGGAGAAAATAAAAGACGGTGGCGACTCTTGCTTCCGCGACATTTCGCGAACCAGCGTTAAACAGTCAATTCCAGATCCACCGATCACAGAACTGGCGACTCTGCTGGGGAATTATCTTAAAGTGAGGTGTACCTTAGGGCTAGTTCATAACTGTGTTTTCAATTGCTTTGACTTGTGTGCTTTAAATTGTGGGACTGTCTTGGGAGTTCTATAGATCCTAACCCGGATCTGGGGATACCTTTCTTAGAAAGTAGCAACAAGGCTGTGAGGGAACTGTGCGGGGTATACCGACATGGTTGAAACAGTCTGCTACGTTGATGTGGCACTTTGGTGTGTACCGGTAACCCTTGAGTTCAGTCAAGGAGAGTACGGGGCCTCCGCGTGGTGTCGTGAAGCATCAACAGACCTTAGGAACCTTAATTGAACTATCTTGGCCTCTTTAGGGTAGTGAGATAACTGACTTTGTTGCAGTCCGAGGTTGGTTGATACTCGATACTACACTCAATTGAGGGTTGCTTTCCTGGAATATTTCGGTCGCCAGTTCAGTGGCTAAATCGAAACGATGAACAATGAAAGCAATCCTGTGATATTGGGACCCTTAGAACCCGGTTACTTTGATAGGACAGGTTGAACCCACCAACTTCAAGAGGGTACTACCCAGACCCCATGCTAGCCTTAAACCCTAAGGGCTTGTCTTGTGTGCCTTGTGTGCCTTGCATGTTTGTCTTTGTAAATATCTGTGGTGTGTTTAATCATAGCATCATGACATCATCCAGCATCATATGCATTGACTAACCATTTCAGGGGTTCGAATTTTCATCTTTGTTCTTGTTTTGTAGGACATGGAAACTGTTCGTAGAAAGACAATTCAAATCAATCTTGTAAGGATCCCTCCTCAGCTTAAGGAGCTTATATCCAGGATTCCCGAGAACTCTTCATTCAGCGAAAGACATGGAAGTCTCATCAGTTTGGTCAATACCAACATTGAGGAAGATATGATCAAGGTCCTGTTCCAATTCTTTGACCCTCTGCATCACTGTTTCACCTTCTTGGACTATCAGTTGGTACCTACATTGGAGGAGTTCTCCCGGCTCCTGAAGATCCCTATCCTTGATCAGCTACCCTACAAAGGTATGGAAAAGGAACCTAAGCTTGAAGAGATTGCTAAAGCCTTGCACCTACAGTCATCTGACCTCAAGGGACATTGGGAAGTTAGGAGTGGTATCAAAGGATTCTTAGCCAGGTTTCTGTTTGAAAAGGCCCATGAATGTTGGAACTCCCTTGACTTGCAAGCTTTTGAAGAGGTCGTGGCCCTCCTTGTCTATGGCTTGGTGTTGTTCCCTAACCCAGATCAGCTTATTGATATCAGTGCTGTCCAGATCTTTATGTCCAGGAATCCTATACCTACGTTGCTGGGGGACATCCTTCACTCATGTTACACTCGAACCATGAGAAAGAGAGGTGTCCTTATGTGTTGCACTCCTCTCCTGGGAAGGTGGTTTATTTCACACCTTCCACAATCAGTTCTGAAGAATGAGCGGGGTTTGAGATGTCACAACGGTTGATGACTCTTACACATGCAGATATACATTGGTGCCCTCGGTCCAGAGAAGATGTCACTATCATTGATCGTTGCGGGGAGTACCCTAATGTTCCTTTACTTGGAATCAGAGGAGGTATTACTTACAGCCCATGCTTGGCTTGGAGACAGTTTGGTTATGCTCGGAGGGATGGTCCTCATGACATGTTAATTCCTGATATAGTTTTTGACTTCGACAACGATACTTAAAGACTTCGCCAGAGATTTATCAGAGCCTGGAGGATGCCAAGTAGGATAGACAGCAAGACACTGGGGCACAGGAACTCCATCCCATTGGAACCTTATCTCAAGTGGGTACGCGCCCGCTCCCAGAAGTTAGTGATGCCTTATCCCCATATGCTCCCAGTAATCAAAGAACCAGTCTTGGAAGGAGAAGTGTCCTACACTATTCAGCACCCTGATATGCCCACATCCTGGGAAGAGATGCAAAAGAGCTGGATCCAGCTTAAGGAAGAACGGAATTCTCTTGAGACCAGTCTACATGCTAGTGAAAAGAAGGTCTTGGAGCTCACCCACCTGTTGCATGAGGAGAGGAATCTCAACACTTACATAGCTCCAAAGAGGATGCGCAGTGTATTTTGGGATTGATTTACTTTTGTAATTTGTGCCCATGAGGCTTTGATGTACTAAACAATTGTTTCCTTAATGATAACGTGTGTTCCTTTTTGTCTACAACAAATTTGAACTTTCGAACCCTTGAATGCATTGCATAAACATATCATTCATCATGTGCATAGCAGGTTTTCCTCTTTTCAGGTTGCTTACAGTTCTTCACTGTTTATTTCAGCATCATGAATCCGGACTCGTCATCAACTGAGACATCCATCAAAGCTCTTCAGGCGCAGAATGCGCAATTTCAGGAATTAATCAAGGGTTTGGCTCAAGGCCAAGAAGAGCTGAAGGCTATGCTCCTAAAGAAGGAGAAGAAGAAGAAGAGAATAACTCTTCTGTTTAGCTCGGGCCGAAGGTTTGGCAACACTTTGCAAAATGAAGAGGCTGGTTCTTCTGTTGGCAAGAGTACTCCTCAAGAGGAAAGGGTTCCTAGTCCGGTAGTCTCCGACAACGAGACTGGTTTTGATGAAGAACAGTACCCTCCGGCAGAAGACCGTTACAAGCAGTTGGAAGATAGGCTGAATGCTATGGAAATACAACAGGTACCTGGGCTGGATTTTGGAGATCTGGGTTTGTCTACTGGTGTGATCATCCCTCATAAATTCAAAGCACCATCTTTCACCAAATATGACGGGGCGTCTTGTCCCAAGCTACATCTCAGGTCCTATGTTCGGAAAATCCAACCGTACTCAGTGGATAAGAATTTGTGGATCCACTTCTTCCAGGAGAGTCTTTCAGGGACTCATCTCGAATGGTTCTATCAGCTGGATGGGACCAAGGTTCGTAACTGGGAGGAGTTGGTTACTGCTTTCTACAAGCAGTATCAATATAATGCCGACCTTGCCCCTACACGTACCCAACTCCAGGGTATGTCGTTAGGTTCAAGTGAAGGTTTTAAGGAGTACGCTCAGAAGTGGAGAGACCTGGCTGGCAGGGTGCAGCCACCGTTGACTGATCGGGAGTTGGTAGACATGTTCTTGGGGACCCTATCTGGGCCATTTTTCAACCATCTTATCGGGAATTCGTCTGCAGGGTTCACTGATCTGATTCTGACTGGAGAGAGAATTGAGGCTGGGTTGAAGTCTGGAAAGATTTCGAAGGGTGCATCGTCTAGTTTGGAGAAGAAACCCTTCAAAAAAGAGGCCAGTGTGGTGTATGGGCCTAGAAGGCAAGACAAACCAGAGCGCCGTCAATCTGTCAATGCATTGGTGATTGCGAAGCCTGCAGCCGCTCCTCGGCAAGCTAACCAACCAAGGGCTGAGAGACCCAGAAGGGAATTCACCCGTCTGAGCATGACCTTGTCGCAGATCTTACCACAGTTGCTCTCAACCAATCTAGTGACCGTCAGAGAGGCTCCGAAGTTTGCAAATACTTCCTCTCCTAAATACAACCCAAATGCCCGATGTGCGTACCATTCTGATAGCCCGGGGCATTCCACTGATGACTGTTGGGCATTAAGGAACAAGCTGCAGGACCTTATTGACGCCAAGGAGGTACAGTTTGAGGCATCTGAGAAGCCTAATGTAGTGACAGCTCCCCTGCCTGCCCATGGAGTGAATGCTATTGGGGACGAGGATGAAGTGGATGAAGCTGAGTTTGATAGCTGGATTTACCCGGCAACCGACAGTGGACCTAACAATTGGAGTGAAAAAGATAATCTATCTGTTTCTCTTGTTACTAAGTAATGAATTCCTATGTTTTTGGTATCTGTAATAAACAATAAATAAACTCTACAGCCCGGTGTCTTACCCGAGGCACCGTGGTTTCATTTGTGAGGGCATATAAATTGTCATTTCATATATCATAAATGAAAATCTTGGACGTTTTCTCGCATTACAAATCTTATGCTCCTTTTCTGTCTTTCTTTCCTTTATACATATTTCAAAACAGCTGTATTTACACACACACTCACTCATACAGGTTTCAATCCACTCTGGATCTCACTGATAACGACCCTGCTACTGCCAGTTATGACTTCGAAAATCCGATCAACTTAGCCGAAGACGAAGGTGAAGATGATTGCGAAGTGCCTGGCGAGCTTGCAAGACTGTTACTTCAGGAAGAGAGGGAAATTCAACCCCATGAAGAGCCAGTGGAAACAATAAACTTGGGTACTGAGGCGGACAGGAAAGAGGTAAAGATTGGTGCCAACCTAGAGCTCAGCGTGAAGCAACGGTTGACTCAGATGCTTCATGATTACATGGAGATCTTTGCTTGGTCTTACGAAGACATGCCCGGGTTGGATACCGATATTGTGGTCCATCACTTGCCAACTAAGGAAGACTGCCCTCCAGTTAAGCAAAAGGTCCGCCGTATGCGTCCAGAGATGTCTGAGAAGATTAAAGCCGAGGTTATGAAACAGTTTGATGTTGGGTTCCTTGCAGTGACTTCTTACCCTCAGTGGGTTGCTAATGTGGTGCCGGTACCAAAGAAGGATGGAAAGGTCAGAATATGTGTCGACTACAGGGATCTGAACAGGGCCAGCCCCAAGGATGACTTCCCTTTACCTCACATTGATGTCCTTGTTGATAATACAGCTCAGCACAAGGTGTTCTCTTTCATGGATGGCTTTTCAGGTTACAATCAGATCAAGATGGCACCTGAAGACATGGAAAAGACTACATTTGTTACTCAGTGGGGCACCTTCTGTTACAAGGTCATGCCATTCGGGTTGAAGAACGTTGGGGCAACCTACCAACGTGCCATGGTTGCTTTATTTCATGACATGATCCATCATGAGATAGAGGTATATGTTGACGACATGATCGCAAGGTCCCAAACTGAGGAAGAGCATCTATATCATCTGCAGAAATTGTTTGACCGGTTGAAACTGTACAAGCTGAGGTTGAACCCGAACAAGTGCACCTTCGGGGTAAGATCTGGGAAGTTGCTAGGCTTCGTCGTAAGTGATAAGGGCATTCAAGTGGACCCTGCCAAGGTTAAAGCTATTCAAGAGATGCCAGTTCCTAGGACAGAGAAGGAGGTCAGAGGTTTTTTAGGACGCCTGAATTACATTGCTCGGTTCATCTCACACCTGACTGCTACCTGTGAACCAATCTTCAAACTGCTGAAGAAAGATCAAGTAGTACGTTGGAACGATGAATGTCAGGCTGCTTTTGACAGAATCAAAGAGTATCTCCAAGAACCACCCATCCTTATGCCACCGGTTGAAGGGAGACCTCTGATACTATATCTGACAGTACTTGACAACTCAATGGGGTGTGTGCTGGGGCAGCATGACGAGTCTGGCCGAAAAGAGCACGCCATTTATTACCTTAGCAAAAAGTTTACCGACTGTGAGACCCGATACTCACTGCTTGAGAAAACTTGCTGCGCTTTGGTATGGGCTGCTCGCCGGCTGAGACAGTATATGCTGACTCACACTACCTTGTTGATCTCAAAGATGGATCCCATAAAATACATATTCGAAAAGCCTGCTCTGTCTGGGAGAATCGCAAGATGGCAAATGATCTTGACGGAATACGACATTCAGTACACGACTCAGAAAGCCATCAAGGGAAGTATATTGGCAGACCACTTGGCATATCAGGCCGTAGATGACTATCAGTCGATGAACTTCGAGTTTCCGGATGAAAGCATCATGATAGTGACTGATTGTGAAGTACCTGGACCGGATGAAGGACCTGAGGAAGGATCCCGATGGTCCATGCACTTTGACGGAGCCTCCAACGCTTTGGGTAACGGTATCGGCGCCATAATCATATCACCGCAAGGCACTCATACTCCGCTCACTGCCCGACTATGCTTCAACTGTACCAACAACATGGCAGAGTATGAGGCGTGCATCATGGGTCTTCAAGCTGCGATCGACCTAAGGATTAAGTTTCTGAGTGTCTTCGGAGATTCCGCTCTTGTGATCAATCAGATCAAAGGAGAGTGGGATACGAAACATTCAAACCTGATTCCTTACAGAGAATGTGTGTTGACCCTGATCCCCCACTTTACAGAGATAACCTTTGAACAATTTCCAAGAGAAGAGAATCAGTTGGCGGACGCGTTAGCTACAATGTCTTCTATGTTCAAAGTTAAATGGGATAATGAGGCTCCCCGGATCATCATCTGGAAATTGGACGAACCGGCATACTGTTGCGATCTTGAGACTGACTTGGTGACTGAGAAGCCTTGGTACCATGAAGTAAAAAGATATCTGGAAGCTCAGGAATACCCTGAAGGTGCCTCAGTCAATGATAAGAAGTTCCTAAGAAGGTTCGCGGCAAAGTTCTTCCTTAGCAACGGCATCTTGTATAAGCGAAACCATGATTCAACCTTACTGCGTTGTGTGAATAAGACTGAAGCAGAAAGGATCATGGAAGAGCTACATGAAGGGACCTTCGGCACACATTCCAGTGGGCATACAATGGCAAAGAAGATCCTTCGGGCAGGGTATTACTGGTCCACAATGGAAGCTGACTGTTACAAACATTCTAGGACGTGCTATAAGTGCCAGATTTATGCAGACAAGGTGCATGTTCCTCCAGTTCCTCTGAATGTTCTGACTGCGCCTTGGCCGTTTGCAATGTGGGGCATAGACATGATCGGTGAGATTAAACCTACGACATCTAATGGGCATCGCTTCATCCTAGTGGTGATTGATTATTTTACGAAGTGGGTCGAAGCAGCATCCTATGCTACAGTAACCAAGACTGTTGTGGCACGGTTCATTCGGCATAACCTGATCTGTCGATACGGCGTCCCTGAGAGAATTATTACAGACAACGGTACCAATCTGAATAACAAGATGATCACTGAGCTCTGCGAGCAGTTCAAAATACAGCACCACAATTCTTCTTCTTACAGACCGAAGATGAATGGGGCTGTAGAAGCAGCAAATAAGAACATTAAGAAAATCGTGCAGAAGATGACAGTGACTTATAAAGATTGGCATGAGATGTTACCGTTCGCTCTACATGGGTACCGTACCTCAGCTAGGACGTCGACCGGGGAAACTCCCTTCTCTTTGGTTTATGGTATGGAGGCAGTCTTACCGATCGAGGTGCAAATACCCTCTCTCCAGATAATGAAGGATGCAAATCTGAACGAGGATGATTGGATCCAGACACGACTTGATCAGCTCAACCTTATTGATGAAAAGAGACTCACTGCTATTTGTCATGGTCAGACATATCAAAAACGGATGATCAGGGCATTTAACAAAAAGGTCAGACCACAAGAATATCAAGTTGGGGATCAGGTAATCAAGCGAATCATCCTTCCCCAGAGTGATCCAAGGGGCAAATGGACCCCTACATACGAAGGGCCATTTGTGGTTAAGCATGTGTTCTCAGGAGGAGCCATGATTCTAACCAACATGGATGGTGACGACCTTCCTCACCCCGCTAATGCAGACATAGTAAAAAGATACTACGCATGAAAAAAGGCCCGCTAGGCTGACATGCCTAGGCAAAAATTAGGGCTTCCCGGCGAACCAAAAGGGTTCGGGCAAAATAAAGGGATGAAATGAAAAAAAATTGTACACCCGGCAAGTCGAAAACCTGAAAAGGAGGCTTGGGCAAAAATGGGTATCCCGGTGGACTGAAAACCCGAAAGGGCGGTCCAGGCAAAAATTAGGGATAAAAGCGTAATACTATGTCTCATTGGATCACTTTGCATCCAGAATCCGGTATCTACATCAAGTTCAGACGGCATCAATCAGTCAGCTTCACTTTTGTTTAGGTCATCAAGTGATGAGACGCTCGGAGATATAATGGCAATAGCAGAGTTGAAACCCAGTGGATCATTCACATTTCACACAGCTGTTTTATTTTCTTTTGTACAAATTTGTATAAACTCTTTTGTTCGGCGGCGTCCTCTTACTAGGACGTCAGCCTCTTGTACACAAAACGCCTATTTTCAGGCCATTCAAAATCAATACAAATATATTTTCAGTTAAAAGTGCCAATTGTTTGTCTTTTTCTGTTTTGTTTTGCGAAGAACGTCCAAGGTTCAATTTGAGATATATGCATTGACAATAATTTGCTAACTCATAAATAGTTGCATACGAAACAAAAGGATTAATTACAGGTAACGTTAGAAACAGGGGCAATAAAGAGTTGTCTAAGCAATCTAATTGTTCTGTCCTCCAAGGTACCAAGGTAGGTTCAACTAAAGAACATAACCGGCATATCTCAATTCCCCAGAGAGTCCAGTTTCCCCAGGAAAGTTGGAATTTATCTCCCCAAGCAGTAAGCTTATCCCCAGTAGATTCTGGAAGCTTATCCCTCGCAGAGCACGAACGCGTCGCCCAGCTTTATTCTAAGAGTTATTTCCTTACCAGGATATAACTGGGTTATCCTCAGCCAAAAGCCACGGAAAGGTCGTCGTCAACACAGTTCTTTCTTATCCCCAGCGAAGTCTAGCAGCACTTCCAATACAGCAAAGGTATCCACAGCAAGTTGTTATCAACAACTCAACAAAGTATCTCTCTCCCCACAGAGTATTGCTTCCCGGCAAGATCGTTAGAGTACTTTCCTCCCTGCAGAGTTATTCCATTCTCTAAGTTTATTCCCCAACGGAGTCATCTTCTCTTACCGGTATTCTTGCAATTATCATCCCCAGCGGAAGCAAAATCCATTCTCCAAACATCAGCCCAGGAGTGACTTCCCGACACCCGTCAAGGATTTACTTTCCTAGACGAAAAAATACATCCATAAACATTTTCATACATTATAACATGCATATACGCATCATGAACATACAATCTCATGTATTCAGAGAGCATCTCGCATGTCATACCACATGACATGTCATACCACATGACATCGCATACAACTAACGCTTGTCTTTTCAGGACAAAAGTACAAAAAAAATTGATTCCCATCAATGGTCGCAACTAAAGATCCGATACCTGAATCTTGCCAGGGTGTATCCGTTGAAGACTAGCATTACCAGATCCGATTCCTGTATCTTGCCAGGGTGTGTCTGAAGAGTTCGAGGATCCGATACCTGAATCTTGCCAGGGTGTATCCGTTGAAGACTAGCATTACCAGATCCGATTCCTGTATCTTGCCAGGGTGTGTCTGAAGAGTTCGAGGATCCGACGCCTGAATCTTGCCAGGGTGTATCCGTTGAAGACTAGCATTACCAGATCCGATTCCTGTATCTTGCCAGGGTGTGTCTGAAGAGTTCGAGGATCCGATACCTGAATCTTGCCAGGGTGTATCCGTTGAAGACTAGCATTACCAGATCCGATTCCTGTATCTTGCCAGGGTGTGTCTGAAGAGTTCGAGGATCCGATACCTGAATCTTGCCAGGGTGTATCCGTTGAAGACTAGCATTACCAGATCCGATTCCTGTATCTTGCCAGGGTGTGTCTGAAGAGTTCGAGGATCCGATACCTGAATCTTGCCAGGGTGTATCCGTTGAAGACTAACATTACCAGATCCGATTCCTGTATCTTGCCAGGGTGTGTCTGAAGAGTTCGAGGATCCGATACCTGAATCTTGCCAGGGTGTATCCGTTGAAGACTAACATTACCAGATCCGATTCTTGTATCTTGCCAGGGTGTGTCTGAAGAGTTCGAGGATCCGATACCTGAATCTTGCCAGGGTGTATCCGTTGAAGACTAACATTACCAGATCCGATTCCTGTATCTTGCCAGGGTGTGTCTGAAGAGTTCTAGGATCCGATACCTGAATCTTGCCAGGGTGTATCCGTTGAAGACTAGCATTACCAGACTCGATTCCTGTATCTCGTCAGGGCACGTCTGAAGAATTCGAAGATCCGATTCCTGTAACCAGTCAGGACATATCTACACAAAGCATCCGAAGACCAGCTCCTGCAACATGTCAGGTACTCATTTTTCTTTTGCAGGTATGCCAATTCTCGCTAAGGAATCTCTTATGCGATCAACATCCAGATGGCATCTGTAAGCCCATCATCCTATCCGTCAATCTCCAAATGGCATCTGTAAGCCCATTCCCATCATCACACTGCTACTATGTGAGCGCAAATTTCTGGGCACTCTAGTGTTCAATCATCTTCCACCCTCGGATTACGAAAGGCACGTCAGCCAATCTGCATCCTCAGGTCTAAGAAGATTGAACAGGGGAAACTATTGTACCCCAAAATTTGCCCTCCCATATTCTCCAAGAAATTGCCAAGTCATGCTTCAAATCTCCCCAAGGGTTGCACAGTGCAAGGGTCTCCTAAACAGTCAAGATTAGGGTTTTTGTTCTGATCAAGAAAATGAAGTTTCGAAGGGTCCAATCAAGTCCCACATGCCTACAAATATGGTCAAGTATCCTCATATCAAGTTTCAAGACTTACAGCACAAAATTGCACAGTCAAAACCCTAATTGCATTACAGTCAACTGTAGGGGCAAAATGGTCATTTAACAGTCAAAAGTTCAAATTTTTGGTCAACATATCATTTTGAAGCCACAAACATCATTTGATCAATGCTTGATCATGATTCTCAAAGCTTGGCTCAAAAATCATCAAGATGCAAAAGTTTCCTTATTTGGACAGCGGAAAAAGTCAACTGTAAATTGACCAGGGCATAACTTTCACATGGATTATCAGAAAAATTCCATCCAAAGCTCATTTTTAAGAGAAAGACATTTCCTACAACTCATCCTCATACTTCAAGTCCAAGAAATGCTCTCACAAAAAGTTATCAATTTCAACATTATAGGTCATTTTCAAAAGTCAACAAAAAGGGACTTTAAGTCAAAGGCCATAACTTGAGATTGGTAAATCAAAATGACATGGGACCAAAGAAATTGGTTAGAGGACTCAAAGACATTTCCAAAATGTCCAAGCATATGAGCAAAGCTTAAAAATTGAGCAAGTTATGCCTTGTGGATGTTGGGAAATTTTTGGATATTTTGAAAAGTCAACATTGATTCAAATGACCTAAAATTGCTAATGGGCCTATTTTTCTTCCATAATTCATTATCCAAGGCATGTGCACGACCACTTGGCCCAAAGGGAAGTTTTTATTCATTTTTTATTTATTTATTTGGATTTTTATTAATAATAATTCATTTAAATTAAAATAAATACATGAAAAATGCTAAACCTAGTTTTTCAATCTTTTTGTGCATATTATATCCTCAAGATTTCGTGTCTAGCTAAATATGGAAAGAACCAATGCAATTGGATGTGATTTGTATCAAAAAGCATGTGAAAAAGATTTGAAAATCATGGTTAAAAAAAATCAAATATTGCATTCATCAATTCATGGATTGTGGACCAATTTTATTTTACCTAGATCACTCCATACATAAGCCTGATCACAACCCTCATGCTCAGGGACAAAAAGCTGCGCAGAAAAGCAAGCATTGAACTTGAAAATTTTTGCCAAAAACTCAATTCTGAAAACCTAGTTCTAGGGCGATTCAAGTCAAGATTTTAACCTCATTAGCTTGCTAAGGCTTCATAGAAGGAATTTGGATCAAAAACCACAAGCTCTCGTGCCCAGAAACGTGAGAACGATCTCACCTGTACAAAGAAAATTTCTCATTCGTGCATCTCAATTCATGCATTTTTTGTGAATTTTAACGCTTGATTCATGTTTATCGTTTGATTCTAATGCTAACCCAATGGTTTAATTTTGTTTTCGTGCCCCATATGAAGATTCACCATTAGTGACATCTAGGGTTCTCAGGTTTTCAATTTGGGCATTTTCCATCCCTGTAAAATTGAGACACATCAATGCCATGAACAAAACCAGCTCGCTTAGACGAAAAGAATGGCATGCTCGCGCTCAATTTATATGCCAAGGGGGCCTAATCGCTATTATCCAAATATGGATGTTTTGAGGGGGTTCAAAACCCCCGTTAAATGTTTGTTAATTTTTTCAGGAAATCACCAACGAGGAAGATGATTAAGTGGAAGGCTCTGATTGGAACATTCAAAATCTTCGCGCGTTTTTGAGCCCCTGACTATTTTTCTTTTATAATGTTTATTAGTTATTATATGTTAAACGCGCTTGGGATGGCTCAGTGGCACACGTATAGGCTGGTAACGTTCATGACCTGGGTTCGAGCCCCAGGTCTTCACCCTTTCAATATTGTTTTTCAACTCATATTCCTATGCAGATTCAATATCAAAGCACACCGTATGCCTCCAAAAATCAAATGTCCACGCGTCCCACTGGATTCCATCAAGGGCTAGGATATGAAGAGCATGGTGTACGTGGGTCAACGCTGATGCACGCTAGTGGGGAAAGTCCATCAGGCCTGAAGCGTTGGGCCCAGATTTACTAAGAGAAATCCTCCTATTTGGGGTCTGAACCCCCCAGGTTTGCAAACCCTTTTTATTATTCTTTATTTTTCTTTATTTTTTTACTTTCAATTATTGTTTTTAATTAATTCTGTTAATTTAATTATATTTTCATAAAAACATAAAACACCAAAAAATCAGAAAAGAGAAAAAATATAATAAATATTTTATTTTAGTATTTTTATAAATAAATTACATTAATTAAATTTAGTTATTAAATTAGGTTTAATAATAATGTTTCCTTAATAAATTTAAAATTTGTAGAACTAGGGTTTTTGGTAATTTTTTATTCTTGTTATTTCATAATAATCAAATATTTAATATTATTTATTTTTTGTAATTAAATTGCATGTAAATTAATTAGGGTTAATTTTAGGTTAAAATTCAATCTTTTCATAATAAATTAAAAAACAACTAGAATTAGGGTTAGCATTTATCTTAATTAATTCTTCTTTCATTAATACCAAAAAATACCAAAAAAATAAATTTCTTTTCCTCTTAATTAATCAATTTCATCCTTTAATTTAATTTTTGCAAAAAGGGTCCAACGCCCTCGTTTAATTCTTATTAAATTCGCATGTTTATTTTTTCTTCTTTATAATTTTGATGTATCTCTCCCAAAGCCTTGTAAATTATTTGTCGCACTTTATTTTCATTAATTCTTTACTTTCTGTCAAATCGGGTTCGAGAAATTTTGGCGATGTGGACCCGCGCCTTTTGTAATAGCTTAGAATCTTTTTATTTCTCGCAATACTTTTAACTGTTAATCAAGGCATGAAAGAATGTATGAACAAAAAATAAACAAACGCTAGATCACCAATAACATGACAAAAGACAAAAATATCTGAAAACGACACACAAATTCACACACCACCCCTAGGGTACGCCTCACTATTGCCTTGCCTCGAAAAGTGATCGTCGAGTAGAGGATGTCTTAGTAAGTCCTCATGATCCGGGAACCTGGCATGAGGGTAGCTTCTAAGGTGTCTTCCCATTGCTCTGGTGATCATCATGTCCCGAACTTCGAATTGACCCGAACACCTCCAACGGTGGTGCTACCTACCTCTCAATGGTGGGATGGCACTACTTTAAAGGATATTTACACAGACGAATTCCTTAGGGTAGGTAGACGACTCTAGATACTTGCTCTAAATTTCAAAACAAAACAAAATACTTTTCACACCGACACCTTTTCAAAAAGCTTTCGAAAGCAACTTTTCAAACACTCTTGAGGACCGATACAAGAGTCGAACTGAAATTTTCAAAGAAACTTTTTAAAACCCACAGTTGAAAAGCAAACAAACCATTTTTGAAAACACAATGAGCAAGTATCTAAGAGCCCATGGATAACCATGGATAGAAAGGGTGCTAACACCTTCCCTTTCTATAATCTACCTCCCGAACCGAGAGCAATCTCTTTAAGGAATTTTTCTGTGCTTTTGTCCTTTCCATTTGGAGAAAATAAAAGACGGTGGCGACTCTTGCTTCCGCGACATTTCGCGAACCAGCGTTAAACAGTCAGTTCCAGATCCACCGATCACAAGCACCGTCCGAGCTTGATAGTCGATACCGAAGTCTAGATGCGAGGTGATCCAATGAGACATAGTGTTACACTTTGATCCCTAACTTTTGCCTGGACTTCCCTTTCGGGGTTTCAATCCACCGGGATACCCTTTTTTACCCAAGCCGCCTTTTCAGGTTTTCGACTTGCCGGGTGTACAAATTTTTATTTTCATCCCTTATTTTTGCCCGGACCCTTTTGGTTCGCCGGGAAGCCCTTATTTTTTCCTAGGCCAGTCAACCTAGCGGGTCTTTGATTATGCGTAGTATCTTTTTACTATGTCTGCATTGACGGGGTGAGGAAGCTCGTCACCATCCATGGTGGTTAGAATCATAGCTCCTCTTGAGAAAATGTTCTTAACCACAAATGGCCCTTCGTAAGTAGGGGTCTATTTGCCCCTGGGATCACCTTGAGGTAGAATGATGCGTTTGATAACCAGGTCTCCAACTTGATACTCTTGTCGTCTGACTTTCTTGTTAAATGCCTTGATCATCCGTTTTTGATACATCTGACCATGACAAATAGCAGTACGTCTCTTTTCGTCGATTAGGTTCAACTGATCAAGCCGGGTATTAATCCAATCATCTTTGCTTAAACCTGCATCCTTCATGATCCGAAGAGAGGGTATCTGAACTTCAATAGGCAAGACTGCCTCCATGCCGTATACCAAGGAATAGGGTGTTGCCCCTGTTGACGTCCGAGCTGAGGTACGGTATCCATGGAGAGCAAACGGTAACATCTCGTGCCAGTCTTTGTATGTCATTGTCATCTTCTGCATAATCTTCTTAATGTTCTTATTAGCCGCTTCTACAACCCCATTCATCTTTGGTCGGTAGGGAGAAGAGTTATGATGTTGTATCTTGAATTACTCGCAGAGCTCAATGATCATCTTGTTATTAAGTTTGGTACCATTGTCCGTAATGATCCTCTCTGGTACACCGTATCGACAGATCAGATTGTGCCAAATGAACCGTGCCATGACGTTCTTGGTTACAGTAGCAAAGGAAGATGCTTCAACCCACTTTGTAAAGTAATCAATTGCTACCAGGATGAAACGATGCCCGTTGGATGTCGTAGGCCTTATCTCGCCGATCATATCAATGCCCCACATTGCAAAAGGCCAAGGTGTCGTCAAGACGTTCAGAGGAACTGGAGGTATGTGCACCTTATCAGCATAGACTTGGCATTTGTGACACGTTCGGGAATGCTGATAACAGTCGGCTTCCATTGTGGACCAATAATATCATGCCCGTAGGATCTTCTTTGCCATGGTATGTCCACTGGAATGAGTTCCAAATGTACCTTCATGTAACTCTGTCCTGATTCTTTCTGCTTCATTCTTATCCACACAACACAATAAGGTTGAATTATGGTTACGCTTATAAAGAATGCCATTGCTGATGAAGAACTTCGTCGCGAACCTCCTCAGAAACTTCTTATCATTAACAGATGCACCCTCGGGGTATTCCTGAGCTTCAAGGTACCTCTTCACTTCATGATACCAGGGCTTTTCTGTTACCTCTTCAGTCTCAAGATCACAGCAATGCACAGGTTCGTCCAATCTTTGAATAATGATCCGAGGAGCTTCGTTGTCCCAATTGACTTTGAACATAGAAGACATCGTAGCCAACGCGTCCGCCAACTGATTCTCCTCTCTGGGGAAGTGTTCAAAGGTTATCTCCTCGAAATGGTGAAGCAATGTCAATACATACTCCTTGTAAGGGATAAGATTTGGGTGTTTCGTATCCCACTCGCCTTTGATCTGACTGATCACGAGAGCGGAATCTCCGAAGACACTTAGAAACTTAATCCTTAGGTCAATTGCTGCTCGAAGACCCATAATGCATGCTTCATACTCTGCCATATTGTTGGTACAGTTGAAACATAGTCGGGCGGTAAATGGAGTATGAGATCCTTTAGGAGATATGATTACAGCGCCAATGCCATTGCCCAACGCTTTCGAAGCTCCATCAAAGTACATATACCATCGTGATCCTTCCTCGGGTCCTTCATCCGGTCCAGGTGTCTCACAATCAGTTATCAACATGATATTCTCGTCCGGGAATTCAAAGTTCATAGACTGGTAATCATCCACTGCCTGGTGTGCCAAATGGTCTACCAATACACTTCCCTTGATTGCCTTTTGGGTCTTATATTGGATGTCATACTCAGTCAATATCATCTGACATCTTGCTATTCTTCCGGACAAGGCAGGCTTCTCGAAGATATACTTGATTGGATCTATCTTTGAAATCAACAAAGTGGTGTGAGTCAACATATATTGTCTCAGCCGGCGAGCATCCCATGCCAAAGCACAGCAAGTTTTCTCGAGCAGTGAGTATCGGGTCTCACAGTCGGTAAACTTTTTGCTAAGGTAATAAATAGCATGCTCTTTTCGGCCAGACTCGTCATGTTGACCCAGCACACACCCCATTGAGTTATCGAGCACAGTCAAGTATAAGATCAGAGGCCTCCCTTCTACTGGTGGCATCAGGATGGGTGCCTCCTGGAGATACTCTTTGATTCTTTCGAAAGTGGTCTAACATTAATCGTTCCAACGTACCACTTGATCTATCTTCAGCAGCTTGAAGATTGGCTCACAAGTAGCGGTTAGGTGCGAGATGAATCAGGCAATGTAGTTCAATCGTCCCAGGAAACCTCTAACTTCTTTCTCTATCCTGGGAGCTGGCATATCCTGTATGGCCTTCACTTTTGATGGATCCACTTGAATACCTTTGTCGCTCACGACAAACCCTAGCAGTTTACCAGATCTTACCCCAAAGGTGCACTTGTTTGGGTTCAACCTCAACTTGTACAACTTCAACCTGTCAAACAGCTTCTGTAGATGGTCAAGGTGTTCTTCCTCAGTCTGGGACCTTGCAATCATATCGTTGACGTATACTTCGATCTCATGATGGATCATGTCATGAAACAAAGAAACCATGGCACGCTGATATGTTGCCCCAGCATTCTTCAAACCAAAAGGCATGACCTTGTAGCAAAAGGTACCCCACTGAGTAACAAAGGTGGTCTTCTCCATGTCTTCGGGAGCCATTTTTATCTGATTATATCTGGAGAAACCATCCATAAAGGAGAATACCTTATGCTGAGCGGTGTTGTCAACCAGAACATCAATATGAGGTAGAGGGAAGTCATCCTTGGGACTGGCCCTGTTCAGATCCCTGTAATCAACACACATTCGGACCTTACCATCTTTCTTCAGAACAGGAACTACATTGGCAACCCACTGAGGGTAAGAAGTTACTGCTAGAAAACCGGCATCAAATTGTTTCATAACTTCAGCATTGATTTTCTCAGACATTTCCGGGCGCATTCGGCGAACCTTCTGTTTTACTGGAGGACAGTCTTCCTTGGTGGGCAGGCGATGAACCACAATGTCGGTATCCAAACTAGGCATATCTTCGCAAGACCAAGCAAAGATCTCAACGTAGTCATGTAGCATCTGAATCAACCGTTGCTTCACACTAAGCTCCATATTTGCACCAATCTTGACTTCCTTCTTGTCTGCCTCAGTACCCAGATTCATTGTTTCCACTGGCTCTTCATGTGGCTGAATGGCCCTTTCTTCCTGGAGCAGCAGTCTTGCAAGTTCACCAGGCACTTCGCAATCATCTTCACCTTCGTCTTCCGCTAAGTTGATCAGATTTTCGAAGTCATAACTAGCAGTAGCAGAGTCGTTACCAGTGAGATCCAGAGTGGATGGAGACCTGTATATGTGAGTGTGTGTAAATAGTTGTTTTGCAATATATAATAAAGAAAAACAAGGAGCGCAAAATTTGAAATGCAAAAAAAAAAAGTCCAATGCTTTTATTAATGATATATGGAAATGACACACAAAAGCCCTCACAAATGAAACCACAGTGCCCCGGGTAAGACACCGGGCCATAAAGTTTCAAAACATTGTCTATTACAAATTCAAAACAAAAAGTTCATTATTGGGTAACAAAAGTAATAGGGATGAAGTCCTTTGCTGTCCACTTGCTTGGTCCACCGTTGGTTGTAGGATAGATCCAGCTGTCGAATTCAGACTCCTCCACATCATCTTCAATGGCATTTAATCCCGATTTGCTGATGAACACGGGAGGTCTTCCGATCTTTGCACTTCGAACAACCCTTTGAGCTTCTGCAGTGAAACCCAAACCAAACTTGTTAGTCTTCTGAGTAAAATCAGGGAGTGGGCCCCAATTTGCACACTCACCCTTCTCAATAACAGCCCGAGCATCTTTTAAGGAAGCCATCTTCATGGGAGAATCTTCAACCACAGTCTCCGCTGATGCCAGTGTCTGGGGAACCTCTTCAAAGTGCTGAAATGGGGTCTCGATGAACTCCCCATCCATTTCTACGTATCTGAACGAGTTGAGGTGGATAACCATGTACTCTTCCTCCCATTGTACTGTCACAATCTTCCCTTTGACCGGGTACTTCAGCTTCTGATGGAGCGTTGAGGTTACGGCCCCAGCTTTATGGATCCATGGACGACCCAACAAACAAGAGTAGGATGGCTGAATGTCCATCACATAGAACGTAGAATTGAAGACATGAGAACCAACTCTAATTGGAATATCAACTTCACCGTGCACCATCCTTTTAGACCCATCAAAGGCCTTGACAACGATGTTACTTGGTTTTAGCTCCAACCCTTCGCAATCCAACCGGTCTAGAGCTTTTTTGGGCAAGACGTTCAATGAGGAACCAGTATCAACCAACACATGTGCAAGAGTAGTGCCCCTGCATTCAATGGAGACATGCAGGGCATCATTATGATTTTTCCCCTTGGCAGTTAAATCGGCGTCTGAGAAACCCAATCCATTATCAACAGTTAAATTGGCCATGCAATCTGTAAACTGATCAGCTGACGTCTCTTGTGGCACGTGAGCAGTCTTCAGGAAAGTAATCAGAGTCTTGGCATGGGCCTCTGAACACAGCAATAGCGACAACATAGAAATCTTGGATGGGGTTTTCCCCAGTTCCTCAACTATGTTGTAATCACTCTTCTTAATAATCTTCAGAATCTCTTCCATCTCCTGTTTGGAAGCTTCAACAGTAATTGTCTTCGGTGCCTCCGTCTGGGCAGGCATATCAGTGGCGATCCCTTTGCCCCGAGCGTCAGATGACTCGGCGACAGGGGTAAGAATAAGGACTTGATCAGGAATAGTGGCAGGTGCACTTGCATATGTAATGACAACAGGTCTTTGGACAGTTGGTGGAACAATATCAAGTGATAAAAGTCTACCGCTGTGGGTGACTTTAGCAGGTCCAGTAATGTTGCTGACGTCAGTATCAGCATCCAACTCTTGCTTAACTCCATGAACATAAATATCAGCCCCATAGTGCCAAGGGACAGCTTTGTCAGAGGTGTAGGGGATGGGCCCCAGAACAGTGATGATTACAGGTGCGATCTTAAGAACAAATGTAATTCTAACAGGCTTCCTCGGGGGAGCCTTGGAAGAATTGTCGAAAATGGTAATAATGGCAACTTCTTTAGAATGAACGAAAGGAACAACAGTTTTTTCAAACAGGATCTCCTTACTATCCATCAGGTTTTGGATACCTGATTTCAGGAATAGGCAATCGGTAGGTTAAACAGAACACATATGACAACCTTCGTCACAGCTCGGAAATAAACCGGCTAGCAACAGGTTCTTCTTGATAGTCATCAAAGGGGTAGCAATATCTCTACAGAAACCACAAACAAGTCCTCTTCTAGAGCATTCACTCCATGCTTGGGCATGGGAGCTGTTGTACCCCAAAATTTGCCCTCCCATATTCTTCAAGATTTGGCAAGATCAAGCTTCAAAATCTCTCAAGGATTGCACAGTCCAATTGCCTCCTAACACAGTCAAAATAAGGGTTTTGGTTCTTGCAAAGAAATTGAGGTTTCCAAGGGTCCAATCAAGTCCCATATGCCTATATACATTGTCAAGCATCCACATGTCAAGTTTCAAGACTCACAGCATCA
This sequence comes from Vicia faba, assembly GCA_948472305.1. Taxonomy (NCBI): domain Eukaryota; kingdom Viridiplantae; phylum Streptophyta; class Magnoliopsida; order Fabales; family Fabaceae; genus Vicia; species Vicia faba. The sequence continues at coordinate 330,341,003 of OX451735.1, forward strand.
AGTTGCACAGTCAAAAACCCTAATTGCTTCACAGTCAACTGCAGGGGTAAAATGGTTATTTGGCAGTCAAAATTCAAAATTTTTGGTCAAACATCTTATTTTGAAGCCACAATCATCATTTGATCAATTCTTGATCAGGATTCCACAAACATGGCTCAAAAAGTCTAAAGGTACAAAAGTTTCTATTTTTGGACAGTTGAAAAGTCAACTGCAAATTGACCAAGGCATAACTTCTTCATGGTTTATTAGAAAAATCCCATCCAAAGCTCATTTTGAAGGGGATGACATTTCCTACAACTCATCTTCACACTCCAAGTCCAAGAAATGCTCTCACAAAAAGTTATCAATTTCAACATTATAGGTCATTTTCAAAAGTCAACAAAAAGGCACTTTAAGTCAAGGACCATAACTTGAGATTGGTAAATCAAAATGACATGGGACCAAAGGCATTGGCTAGAGGACTTCAAGACCTTTCCAAAATGTCCAAGCACATGTTCATAGCTTCAAAATTGAGCAAGATATGCATTGGAGAAGTTGGGAAATTTTTGGGAACTTTCAAAAGTCAACTTTGCCTAAAAAGCTTCAAATTTGCTAATGGGCCTCAAATTCTTTCTTGAATCATTACCCAAAGCCTATGCACGACCCATTGAGCTCAAAATAATTTATTTTCTTATTTTTAATTAATTAATTGAATTTATATTAACATTAATTCATTTAATTGGTTTTAATTATAGGAAAATTCAAAAGATGTGCTTTTTAGATCTTTTTGTGCAGCAAATATGACTAGGGAAAGCTGGCAACTCGTTTCTCAATCAACAAGGCAAATATCCATGATTGGCAAAGTTTCATGAAAGAAAAGATTGAAAAAAGATATGATTGGCAATCAAATATTCAAGTCATAATGCCATGGACTTTTGGGCTTAATTCTAACCTAATTCCATTCACATACAAAGGCATAAGCTAACCCTATTCTAAAAGACACGTGAAAGCTGCTAAAAAACTCCATAGCCAATTTGCAAAAACTCAAGAAAATTGTGAAACTGAAATCCTATTTGCAGGTGGATTCAAGGCCTAAAAGTGATTCAGACATATTGCATAAGTCTCCAGGAAGCTATTACTATCAAGAACAAGCTCTCATACCCAAGGAAACGGTAGAACAGAGTCACGGTTTTAACAAATATTTCCATAATCGAATTCTAATTTCTATGCATCATTGCTATGTTTTGATTATTGATTTATATTGCTGACATCTTCCTGAAGCGTTTGGTGTGGATTAATTGAGTTATAGCATCCTGTATCAAAATCCACCATGAACAAACGCTAGGGTTTCAGAGTTTCCATATTGGGGGTTTTCATACGCTGTAAAATTAAGCCTCAAAACCTGTATGGACAAATTCGTCAGGCCAAGACGAGATCATTGAAACCCTCGCGCTGAATTTATATCATCCATAGGGATATTAGCTATTCTTGGCACTTTTGCTTTGTGGGGGTTTAAAACCCCCGCTATCTTGTTTACAGTTGCAGGTGAAACGAAGAAGACAACATGCGTGGCATTATGTGACTGGAACATTCAAATCTGCGCGCGTATTTTTGTTTGCATCATAATAATTGTTGGTATTTTATATAATATTTGTTGTGTATATATTTAACAAAGGCGCTTCATAGTTCAGTTGGCTAGTGACGTGTTTGTTCACCACTGGGACCTGGGTTCGATTCCCAGTTCCCCCCACATAATTGATAATTTTTGTTCTAACGTATTCTAATGCAGCGCCTCATCCAACGTTCTACCATGAGCCTCACGCGTTAGCCTGCCAAGTGGCCTTGATCCATAATCTGAAGGCCAGGAGGTGATGAACACTCTATGCCTTGGTCAATAAACACGCACACGATCAGGAAAGTCAACTGGGCTCTATGCTTCTTGGGCCTGAATTCCAGCAATGCACCTCTACTTTGGGCCAGACACCCCTTGGTTTGCATGTTTTAAGTTTTATTTTATTTTATTTTCTAATTCTTTTAATTGTTTTAATTATCTTTATTAATTCACCATAAAATAGTTTTTCCCAATAAAAAATCAGAAACTCCAAAATTGTAAAATACTTTTAATTATTTATTAATTGCATCATTAACCTATTTTTTTTAAATAAATGTTAACAATTAACTTTAGTTTAATTTAGGTTTAAATTCTAATACTTTTCTTAATAAACAAAAATTACATAGAATTAGGTTTTAACACTTTTATCTTTTTCTTAATTAATTATTATTATTATTAATTATTATTATCATTATTAATTACTATTATTTTTGTACATAAATATGTAAATTAATTAATTAGTAAATTAGGTCAACTTTGACATTTTCTTTAATAATTAAAATAATTTAGAATTAGGGTTGTTTACTAACTTTTAAATTCTTTTCTTTATTTCCATTAAATACAAAAAAAACATAAAACACACTTTCTTCTCTTTAATTAAATAATTAGGTCTTAATTTAATTTAATTTCTCAAAAGGGTCCAACACCCTCGGACGTCCAGTTTAATCTTTTCGCGCGTTATTTTCTTATCGATTATTATGTAACTGCTTTCCAGATGTAATAGTAATTAGGTTTTATTATTTTTTTACTTTCCGCATCTTTATCAAAAACGGGTCTTTGTACTTTGGCGATGTATAGACCCGCGCCTTGTAATAGCGTAGCTCTTTATCTTTCCGTCTTTTTATTTTTCCGCACTCCTAACTGCTAAACTCGCATGCAAGACTTGTATGAAAATTAAAAACAACTCGTAGATCACCATGATACATGTACAAGATAATTTAACATGAATTTAACACACATGCACATGCCACTTCTAGGGTACGCCTCACTTGGTTTCCTCGATGTGGTCGTCAAGTATAGGGTGTTTTAGAGGTCGCCCTTCTGTCTAAGATCCAGTTGCCTCGAAACGGTTGCCTCGGATAAAAGGATCTAGGACATTAGGGTTACTTCTAAGGTGTCCTACTATTGCTTCGGTGACCACATTGTCCCTAATAATTGAATTGACCCGAATACCTCCAACGACGGTGCTACCTACTTCTCAATAGTGGGATAGCACTGTTTAAAGGACTCTTACACAGCCTAATTCCTTAGAGTAGGTAGATCTCTTAAGTACTTGCTCTTTTCAAACAAACAAAACAACTTTTCGCACTGACACTTTCAAAAAGTTTTCAAACAAATTTTTCATACACTCTTGAGGACAGATACAAGAGTTACTTAGAAATTTTTCAAACGAAACTTTTTCAAAACCCACACATACTTGAAAAGCAAACAAATTTTGAAAACATAAGAGCAAGTACCTAAGAGCCCGTGGATAACCACAGATAGAAAGGGTGCTAACACCTTCCCTTTCTATAAATCTACCTCCCGAACCGAGAAACATTCTCGAATAAGGAATTTTGCTGTGCTTTGTCCTTTCCATGTTGGAGAACATAAAAGACGGTGGCGACTCTTGCTTACCGCGACATTTTGCGAACCAGCTTTAAAACAGTCAGTTCTATTTCCACCGATCACAGAACTGGCGACTCTGCTGGGGACACTTATAAGTGAGGTGTACCTTAGGATTAGATCATACTTATGTTTTCAATTGAATGTTTTGTTTGCTTTATTATTGTGGGTTGCATCGGAGTTTCATAGATCCTAACCTGGATCTGGAGAATACCCTTTAGGTAGCATAAGCTGTGAGGGACATGTCCGGCATAGACCGACACGGGTGAAGCAGTGGCTACGTTGGTGTGACACCTTGGTCTGTACCGATATCCCTTGTGTTGCAACGAGGAGAATATGGGTCTTCTGAGGTGTCATTAAGCACCAACCGACCTTAGAACCCTAAATTGACCCAACTTGGCCATAGAACAGTAGCAGTATGCTACACTCATTGAGGCTAAACTCTCGCGATGGTTCTGGCCGCAAGAAAAGATTGCGACGCTGGAGTTATGACCGATTGAGGGTAATCGATGATATTGAGATCCTCTAGAACCCGGTTACTTTTGATAGGACAGGTTTTGAGCCCACCAACTTCAAAAGGGTAGTACCTAGACCTCATGCTGGCCTAAACTCTAAGGGTTGTCTTGTGTGACTTGTGTGCCTTCAAACTTGACTACTTGCATGCTTGTTATCTGACACATGAGTTTCTTGCAAGTTTTGTTTACAGTCCTTAATCTGGGCTTATAACAGGGTTTACTTACATCACTTCATGCATAGAATAACATCATACCATTGCATACATCCTGCATAAGGACTAACCCATTTCAAGGGCCTCAAGGGCTTGTGATGCAGGTCATGATGAACTAAATGTCTAGCAAGGGGCAAAGGGGATTTATTTTCCTCTAGCCAAGGTTGATAACTTGAGTCAGGGGCTATGACCCACTCGATATGGTGAGCCTTGACTCTTGAAGAAGGACTCTCAACAATATGTCGGTCCTTCCATCAAGCTACAAAATGCAGATTCTAACAAAGTTTCTTGTTTATCCCGCGAGGTCCTTGAAAACATCGCATGCATATCATACATATCGTTGCATTACAGGTACCCTTGTTGCAGGTCACTTACCCTTTTTCGCTATTTATTTCAGAAATGGCTTCCCAACAAGACAACCAGGGTCTTCATGCTCAAGAGAATCAGTTCAGGGAGATCTTCCTAAGCCTATCCAAGGGGCAGGAAGAGTTAAGGACACTCCTCATGGGGAATTTGGCCAAGAAAAGTCCCGAAGATGACAAGGACGAACGGCTGAAACATCTGCAAGCCGAGGTAGATACAATGAGAACCCAGATGCTGGGGCAAATGGCTCTCATCCAAGGCTTAGCTCGGGAGCAAGAAGAGTTGAGGACCATGATCAGTCAACTTCATCAAGACAGATACAACATGAAGCAACCAGTCCAAGTCAGGGACCAGGTCATTGATCAGCTTCCAAGAGGATAAGAGTCTGGTATGGTGAAGAATAGACCTCTCTAAATTGCTACCACTTCACAGGTCCAACCCCAGCCTCGCCCAGAACAACAGGTTGATCAGAGTAAGCCAAGCAAGCCCATGAGGCAATTCACTCAGCTCAACGTGTCGTTGTTTCAAGCTTTACAACACCTGTTGAGTTTGAATCTGATTACACTAAGGGCTCCTCCCCGAAACCCCAACATCTCTGCTCCTAACTATCATCCCAACAAAAGATGTGCATACCACTCTGATAGTCCTGGACATGACACTGCTGACTGCTGGGCTCTGAAGAACAAAGTCCAAGACTTGATTAATGAAGGAGTAGTGGATTTCACCCAAGAGGGTCAGGTTGAGTTCTTCTACCATCCCTGCAGGATTCACCATTTGAAGTGACAAGTCCTGAGATGAGAAGGCTTTTTGTCCATTAGAATTTTCAAGTTGTAATTTTCTTTTGATTGTTCAAACAATTATCATGTCAAACAATGTTATTTCATTAATGCATCGCATATGTCTGTTTTGAATCAATATATTCGCGTTCGCTATATTCAAACTGCTTTCATTTTTTGATGTCAACTCTCAATTAATAATTCTAAGCCTCTTGAGGGAGGATGACGAAAACGATACCACAATCTACAGTATGCTTTTGAACAGACCCCACTGATGAGGTACAGACATTGTTTCAATTCCTAAACACTGGAGTTATAAGGAAGATAATCCCTCGTCAACCCCTTTGAGCCAAAGAAGTTGGAGTTTTTTCTTTTCACAAATTAAAACCCTTAATTATAACCTGGGGCAAGGTAGTTTTCTCAGTTGATCCGGGTGCACAATGAATGGCAGCAAAGAAGTCCTTCCAAAACAAAAGACAGTGATGGTGCCGAATAATCATAAAGACAGGCAGTCATTACCAAAAAAAAACTAAAGCCCAATAAGTCAAAACCTATGAAGGGGACTTACAAAACTGGGGCATCCCGCTGACTGTAATCAAAAGAAACAGTTCAGGCAAAAAAAAAACAGGGATAATAAAAATCAAAAAGAAAGAGGTCCTACAAACCCTAAACAAAAAAAAAAGACTGCCTATTCAAAATAAACTATCAGTATCCGAACCGTCACTGGAATATCAGAGCAAAGACTCAAACAAAGTCTAACGCACGACTAATTGAGTTTAGGTTTGAAGAACATCACGAAGAACGGGTGGGTACAAATAAAATTTGAGCCTTTATCCTTTGTTTCTTAAACCGTGAACCAGGCCACGTTATAACCCTTAAAAGTCCTAGCTGAAGCATGGGTTAGTTCGAAAGCATACTGTTACGAAAGGTATCCTGACTCCTTAAGGCTTGCGGTAAAATAACGAGTTGACGTCACATTTTACAAAACTTGCTTGTTTTACTAAAAAATACATTTTCAAAAACTTCAAGACAGACATAAGCTTTGCATTTTTAATATAACATTGCTTGCATATGACTATTTGTTTGAACAGCAAAGAAATTCGCACGAAGAATATCTAGTGAACAAAAGCACTTCCAACCAAGGGGCAGACGTGATCATTGTCCGTCATCTGGGGCAGTCCAGTCAAGATTTGGAGAATCTCTCAAAAGGCCAACCAGCTTGGGGCAGATCTCCAATCTGGATCACTTGGGGCATTGGACGATCAAACAAAGATCTTTTGGTAGTATGACAACACAACGCTACCAACAGTGACACCTCTCTACATCCTGAGGGAATGGAAATAGTCGGAAAAAAATACTGCGCATAATCAAAGACCCGCTGGGTTGACACACCTAGGCAAAAATAAGGGACGAAAATGAAAAATTTGTACACCCGGCAAGTCGAAAACCAGAAAGGGCGGCTTGGGCAAAAATGGGTATCCCAGTGGACTGAAAACCCGAAAGGGCGGTCCAGGCAAAAATTAGGGATCAAAGCGTATGATTATGTCCCGTCATCTCGTCACTTGTCTACCAGAAGAAGATTTGTCCATCGACGGTTATTAAGCACCTCATAGGCCTTCTTCTCCCGCAGAAACTGGGGCAATAAGAATTGTCCGAACTGTGCAGTTGCTCTGTCCTCCAGGTACAAGGTAGATTCGGCTGAAGAATATGACCAAGATACCTCCACTCCCCGTAGAGTAAGACAAGAATCAACAATACTCTCTCCAAGCATAGTTGGTCTCTCGTAAGCCCTAACAAGGCACTGTATCTCCAGCAAGTCAGTCAACGCTCTCCCCAAGCAGAGTTAGCCTACTATCAGCCTTAAGGAAGTTGGGTATCCCCAGAAAATCTCAATATTCCCCAACAGAGTACACAAACATTCCTAGCAAGCATCCCCAACAATCTTGATCTAAGATTGCTTCCCCGGCGGAATCCAAGATACCCTAGTGGAGCCATTTCCCCAGTCCAATCTGAAAAGTTTCCCCAGGAGAGTTCAATCAATCTCCCCAGTAGATTCAGGAAGCTTATCCCCAGTAGATTCTGGAAGCTTATCACCTACAGAGTACGAATGCGCACCTCGGCTTTATTCAAAGATTATTTCCACACCAGGATATAACTGGGTTATCCTCAGCCAATTGCCACGGAAAGATCGTCCCCGGCGAAGTCTTCCTATCCCCGGCAGAGCTTATCAACGGAATCCCCAGCGGAGTTATCGTTAAAATCTCAGCAAAGTGCCTCTCTTCCCACAGAGCATTCCCCGCAGAGTAATCTCCTCAACAAGTTTATTCACCAACGGAGTCATCTTCTCCTACCGGTTTATTCTTGCAATCAACATCCCCAGCGGAAACAAAGAACTCTACTCTTCAAATATCAGCCCAGGATTCAACAAGCTCCCGGCACTCATCAAGGATTTATTTTCCTAGACGAAAATACATTCATCACATTATCATACACCATGACGCATGCATATACGCATCATAACACACTATCTCATTTTGAACATCACGACATCATGTATTTCATACATCTTGACATTGCGTACAACTGATGTTTTGCCTTTTTAGGAAAAGGACAATCCAAAGATGATTACTATCAACTGTCACAATTCCAGATTCGATTCCTGTATCCAGCCAGGGTACGTCTGAAGAGTTTGAAGATTCGATTCCTGTATCTAGCCAGGGTAAATCTGTTGACGACTAATTCCAGATTTGATTCATGTATCTAGCCAGGGCACGTCTGAAGAGTTTGAAGATTCGATTCCTGTATCCAGCCAGGGTAAATTTGTTGACGACTAATTCCATATTCGATTCCTGTATCCAGCCAGGGCACGTTTGAAGAGTTTGAAGATTCGATTCCTATATCCAGCCAGGGTAAATCTGTTGACGACTAATTCCATATTCGATTCCTGTATCCAGCCAGGGCACGTCTGAAGAGTTTGAAGATTCGATTCCTGTATCTAGCCAGGGTAAATCTGTTGATGACTAATTCCAGATTCGATTCCTGTATCCATCCAGGGCACGTCTGAAGAGTTTGAAGATTCGATTCCTGTATCCAGCCAGGGTAAATCTGTTGACGACTAATTCCAGATTCGATTCCTGTATCCAGCCAGGGCACGTCTGAAGAGTTTGAAGATTCGATTCCTGTATCTAGCCAGGGTAAATCTGTTGACGACTAATTCCAGATTCGATTCCTGTATCCATCCAGGGCACGTCTGAAGAGTTTGAATATTTGATTCCTGTATCTAGCCAGGGTAAATCTGTTGATGACTAATTCCATATTCGATTCCTGTATCCATCCAGGGCACGTCTGAAGTGTTTGAAGATTCGATTCCTGTATCCAGCCAGGGTAAATCTGTTGACGACTAATTCCAGATTCGATTCCTGTATCCAGCCAGGGCACGTCTGAAGAGTTTGAAGATTCGATTCCTGTATCCAGCCAGGGTAAATCTGTTGAAGACTAATTCCAGATTTGATTCCTGTATCCAGCCAGGGCACGTCTGAAGAGTTTGAAGATTCGATTCCCGTATCTAGCCAGGGTAAATCTGTTGACGACTAATTCCAGATTCGATTCCTGTATCCAGCCAGGGCACGTCTGAAGAGTTTGAAGATTCGATTCCTGTATCTAGCCAGGGTAAATCTGTTGACGACTAATTCCAGATTCGATTCCTGTATCCAGCCAGGGCACGTCTGAAGAGTTTGAAGATTCGATTCCTGTATCCAGCCAGGGTAAATCTGTTGACGACTAATTCCAGATTCGATTCTAGTATCCAGCCTGGGCACGTCTGAAGAGTTTGAAGATTTGATTCCTGTATCCAGCCAGGGTAAATCTGTTGACGACTAATTCCATATTCGATTCCTGTATCCAGCCAGGGCACGTTTGAAGAGTTTGAAGATTCGATTCCTGTATCTAGCCAGGGTAAATCTGTTGATGACTAATTCCATATTCGATTCCTGTATCTAGCTAGGGCACGTCTGAAGAGTTTGAAGATTCGATTCCTGTATCCAGCCAGGGTAAATCTGTTGACGACTAATTCCAGATTCGATTCTTGTATCCAGCCAGGGCACGTCTGAAGAGTTTGAAGATTCGATTCCTATATCCAGCCAGGGTAAATCTGTTGACGACTAATTCCATATTCGATTCCTGTATCCAGCCAGGGCACGTCTGAAGAGTTTAAACATTCGATTCCTGTATCTAGCCAGGCTAAATCTGTTGACGACTAATTCCAGATTCGATTCCTGTATCCAGCCAGGGCACGTCTGAAGAGTTTGAAGATTCGATTCCTGTATCCAGCCAGGGTAAATCTGTTGACGACTAATTCCAGATTCGATTCCTGTATCCAGCCAGAGCACGTCTGAAGAGTTTGAAGATTCGATTCCTGTATCCAGCCAGGGTAAATCTGTTGACGACTAATTCCAGATTCGATTCCTGTATCCAGCCAGGGCACGTCTGAAAAGTTTGAAGATTCGATACTTGTATCTAGCCAGGGTAAATCTGTTGACGACTAATTCCAAATTCGATTCCTGTATCCAGCCAGGGCACGTCTGAAGAGTTTGAAGATTCGATTCCTGTATCCAGCCAGGATAAATCTGTTGACGACTAATTCCAGATTCGATTCCTGTATCCAGCCAGGGCACAACTGAAGAGTTTGAAGATTCGATTCCTGTATCCAGCCAGGGCACGTCTGAAGAGTTTGAAGATTCGATTCCTGTATCCAGCCAGGGTAAATCTGTTGACGACTAATTCCAGATTCGATTCCTGTATCCTGCCAGGGCACGTCTGAAGAGTTTGAAGATTCGATTCCTGTATCCATCCAGGGTAAATCTGTTGACGACTAATTCCAGATTTGATTCCTGTATCCAGCCAGGGCACGTCTGAAGAGTTTGAAGATTCGATTCCTGTATCCAGCCAGGGTAAATCTGTTGACGACTAATTCCAGATTCGATTCCTGTATCCAGCCAGGGCACGTCTGAAGAGTTTGAAGATTCGATTCCTGTATCCAGCCAGGGGAAATCTGTTGACGACTAATTCCAGATTCGATTCTTGTATCCAGCCAGGGCACGTCTGAAGAGTTTGAAGATTCGATTCCTGTATCCATCCAGGGTAAATCTGTTGACGACTAATTCCAGATTCGATTCCTGTATCCAGCCAGGGCACGTCTGAAGAGTTTGAAGATTCGATTCCTGTATCTAGCCAGGGTAAATCTGTTGACGACTAATTCCAGATTCGATTCCTGTATCCAGCCAGGGCACGTCTGAAGAGTTTGAAGATTCGATTCCTGTATCCAGCCAGGGTAAATCTGTTGACGACTAATTCCAGATTCGATTCCTGTATCCAGCCAGGGCACGTCTGAAGAGTTTGAAGATTCGATTCCTGTATCAAGTCAGGGTAAATCTGTTGACGACTAATTCCAAATTCGATTCCTGTATCCAGCCAGGGCACGTTTGAAGAGTTTGAAGATTCGATTCCTGTATCCAGCCAGGGTAAATCTGTTGAAGACTAATTCCAGATTCGATTCCTGTATCCAGCCAGGGCACGTCTGAAGAGTTTGAAGATTCGATTCCCGTATCTAGCCAGGGTAAATCTGTTGACGACTAATTCCAGATTCAATTCCTGTATCCAGCCAGGGCCCGTCTGAAGAGTTTGAAGATTCGATTTCTGTATCTAGCCAGGGTAAATCTGTTGATGACTAATTCCAGATTCGATTCCTGTATCCAGCCAGGGCACGTCTGAAGAGTTTGAAGATTCGATTCCTGTATCCAGCCAGGGTAAATCTGTTGACGACTAATTCCAAATTCGATTCTAGTATCCAGCCTTGGCACGTCTGAAGAGTTTGAATATTCGATTCCTGTATCCAGCCAGGGTAAATCTGTTGACGACTAATTCCAGATTCGATTCCTGTATCCAGCCAGGGCACGTCTGAAGAGTTTGAAGATTCGATTCCTGTATCTAGCCAGGGTAAATCTGTTGACGACTAATTCCAGATTTGATTCCTGTATCTAGCCAGGGCACGTCTGAAGAGTTTGAAGATTCGATTCCTGTATCCAGCCAGGGTAAATTTGTTGACGACTAATTCCATATTCGATTCCTGTATCCAGTCAGGGCACGTCTGAAGAGTTTGAAGATTCGATTCCTATATCCAGCCAAGGTAAATCTGTTGACGACTAATTCCATATTCGATTCCTGTATCCAGCCAGGGCACGTCTGAAGAGTTTGAAGATTCGATTCCTGTATCTAGCCAGGATAAATCTGTTGACGACTAATTCCAGATTCGATTCTTGTATCCAGCCAGGGCACGTCTGAAGAGTTTGAAGATTCGATTCCTGTATCCAGCCAGGGTAAATCTGTTGACGACTAATTCCAGATTCGATTCCTATATCCAGCCAGGGCACGTCTGAAGAATTTGAGATTCGATTCCTGTATCCAGCCAGGGTAAATCTGTTGACGACTAATTCCAGATTCGATTCCTGTATCCAGCCAGGGCACGTCTGAAAAGTTTGAAGATTCGATACTTGTATCTAGCCAGGGTAAATCTGTTGACGACTAATTCCAGATTCGATTCCTGTATCCAGCCAGGGCACGTCTGAAGATTTTAAGATTCGATTCCTGTATCCAGCCAGGGTAAATCTGTTGACGACTAATTCCAGATTCGATTCCTGTATCCAGCCAGGGCACGTCTGAAGAGTTTGAAGATTCGATTCCTGTATCCAGCCAGGGCACGTCTGAAGAGTTTAAAGATTCGATTCCTGTATCCAGCCAGGGTAAATCTGTTGACGACTAATTCCATATTCGATTCCTGTATCCTGCCAGGGCACGTCTGAAGAGTTTGAAGATTCGATTCCTGTATCCATCCAGGGTAAATCTGTTGACGACTAATTCCAGATTCGATTCCTGTATCCAGCCAGGGCACGTCTGAAGAGTTTGAAGATTCGATTCCTGTATCCAGCCAGGGTAAATCTGTTGACGACTAATTCCTGATTCGATTCCTGTATCCAGCCAGGGCACGTCTGAAAAGTTTGAAGATTCGATACTTGTATCTAGCCAGGGTAAATCTGTTGACGACTAATTCCAGATTCGATTCCTGTATCCAGCCAGGGCACGTCTGAAGAGTTTGAAGATTCGATTCCTGTATCCAGCCAGGGTAAATCTGTTGACGACTAATTCCAGATTCGATTCCTGTATCCAGCCAGGGCACAACTGAAGAGTTTGAAGATTCGATTCCTGTATCCAGCCAGGGCACGTCTGAAGAGTTTGAAGATTCGATTCCTGTATCCAGCCAGGGTAAATCTGTTGACGACTAATTCCAGATTCGATTCCTGTATCCTACCAGGGCACGTCTGAAGAGTTTGAAGATTCGATTCCTGTATCCATCCAGGGTAAATCTGTTGACGACTAATTCCAGATTTGATTCCTGTATCCAGCCAGGGCACGTCTGAAGAGTTTGAAGATTCGATTCCTGTATCCAGCCAGGGTAAATCTGTTGACGACTAATTCCAGATTCGATTCCTGTATCCAGCCAGGGCACGTCTGAAGAGTTTGAAGATTCGATTCCTGTATCCAGCCAGGGTAAATCTGTTGACGACTAATTCCAGATTCGATTCTTGTATCCAGCCAGGGCACGTCTGAAGAGTTTGAAGATTCGATTCCTGTATCCATCCAGGGTAAATCTGTTGACGACTAATTCCAGATTCGATTCCTGTATCCAGCCAGGGCACGTCTGAAGAGTTTGAAGATTCGATTCCTGTATCTAGCCAGGGTAAATATGTTGACGACTAATTCCAGATTCGATTCCTGTATCCAGCCAGGGCACGTCTGAAGAGTTTGAAGATTCGATTCCTGTATCCAGCCAGGGTAAATCTGTTGACGACTAATTCCAGATTCGATTCCTGTATCCAGCCAGGGCACGTCTGAAGAGTTTGAAGATTCGATTCCTATATCCAGCCAGGGTAAATCTGTTGACGACTAATTCCAAATTCGATTCCTGTATCCAGCCAGGGCACGTCTGAAGAGTTTGAAGATTCGATTCCTGTATCCAGCCAGGGTAAATCTGTTGAAGACTAATTCCAGATTCGATTCCTGTATCCAGCCAGGGCACGTCTGAAGAGTTTGAAGATTCGATTCCCGTATCTAGCCAGGGTAAATCTGTTGACGACTAATTCCAGATTCAATTCCTGTATCCAGCCAGGGCCCGTCTGAAGAGTTTGAAGATTCGATTCCTGTATCCAGCCAGGGTAAATCTGTTGACGACTAATTCCAGATTCGATTCCTGTATCCAGCCAGGGCACGTCTGAAAAGTTTGAAGATTCGATACTTGTATCTAGCCAGGGTAAATCTGTTGACGACTAATTCCAGATTCGATTCCTGTATCCAGCCAGGGCACGTCTGAAGATTTTAAGATTCGATTCCTGTATCCAGCCAGGGTAAATCTGTTGACGACTAATTCCAGATTCGATTCCTGTATCCAGCCAGGGCACGTCTGAAGAGTTTGAAGATTTGATTCCTGTATCCAGCCAGGGCACGTCTGAAGAGTTTGAAGATTCAATTCCTGTATCCAGCCAGTGTAAATCTGTTGACGACTAATTCCATATTCGATTCCTGTATCCTGCCAGGGCACGTCTGAAGAGTTTGAAGATTCGATTCCTGTATCCATCCAGGGTAAATCTGTTGACGACTAATTCCAGATTCGATTCCTGTATCCAGCCAGGGCACGTCTGAAGAGTTTGAAGATTCGATTCCTGTATCCAGCCAGGGTAAATCTGTTGACGACTAATTCCTAATTCGATTCCTGTATCCAGCCAGGGCACGTCTGAAGAGTTTGAAGATTCGATTCCTGTATCCAGCCAGGGTAAATCTGTTGACGACTAATTCCATATTCGATTCTTGTATCCAGCCAGGGCACATCTGAAGAGTTTGAAGATTCGATTCCTGTATCCATCCAGGGTAAATCTGTTGACGACTAATTCCAGATTTGATTCCTGTATCCAGCTAGGGCACGTCTGAAGAGTTTGAAGATTCGATTCCTGTATCTAGCCAGGGTAAATCTGTTGACGACTAATTCCAGATTCGATTCCTGTATCCAGCCAGGGCACGTCTGAAGAGTTTGAAGATTCGATTCCTGTATCCAGCCTGGGTAAATCTGTTGACGACTAATTCCAGATTCGATTCTTGTATCCAGCCAGGGCACGTCTGAAGAGTTTGAAGATTCGATTCCTGTATCCAGCCAGGGTAAATCTGTTGACGACTAATTCGAAATTCGATTCCTGTATCCAGCCAGGGCACGTCTGAAGAGTTTGAAGATTCGATTCCTGTATCTAGCCAGGGTAAATCTGTTGACGACTAATTCCAGATTTGATTCCTGTATCCAGCCAGGGCACGTCTGAAGAGTTTGAAGATTCGATTCCTGTATCCAGCCAGGGTAAATCTGTTGACGACTAATTCCAGATTCGATTCCTGTATCCAGCCAGGGCACGTCTGAAGAGTTTGAAGATTCGATTCCTGTATCCAGCCAGGGTAAATCTGTTGACGACTAATTCCAAATTCGATTCCTGTATCCAGCCAGGGCACGTCTGAAGAGTTTGAAGATTCGATTCCTGTATCTAGCCAGGGTAAATCTGTTGACGACTAATTCAAGATTCGATTCCTGTATCCAGCCAGGGCACGTCTGAAGAGTTTGAAGATTCGATTCCTGTATCCAGCCAGGGTAAATCTGTTGACGACTAATTCCAGATTCGATTCCTGTATCCAGCCAGGGCACGTCTGAAGAGTTTGAAGATTCGATTCCTGTATCCAGCCAGGGTAAATCTGTTGACGACTAATTCCAGATTCGATTCCTGTATCCAGCCAGGGCACGTCTGAAGAGTTTGAAGATTCGATTCCTGTATCAAGTCAGGGTAAATCTGTTGACGACTAATTCCAAATTCGATTCCTGTATCCAGCCAGGGCACGTTTGAAGAGTTTGAAGATTCGATTCCTGTATCCAGCCAGGGTAAATCTGTTGAAGACTAATTCCAGATTCGATTCCTGTATCCAGCCAGGGCACGTCTGAAGAGTTTGAAGATTCGATTCCCGTATCTAGCCAGGGTAAATCTGTTGACGACTAATTCCAGATTCAATTCCTGTATCCAGCCAGGGCCCGTCTGAAGAGTTTGAAGATTCGATTCCTGTATCTAGCCAGGGTAAATCTGTTGATGACTAATTCCAGATTCGATTCCTGTATCCAGCCAGGGCACGTCTGAAGAGTTTGAAGATTCGATTCCTGTATCCAGCCAGGGTAAATCTGTTGACGACTAATTCCAGATTCGATTCTAGTATCCAGCCTGGGCACGTCTGAAGAGTTTGAATATTCGATTCCTGTATCCAGCCAGGGTAAATCTGTTGACGACTAATTCCAGATTCAATTCCTGTATCCAGCCAGGGCACGTCTGAAGAGTTTGAAGATTCGATTCCTGTATCTAGCCAGGGTAAATCTGTTGACGACTAATTCCAGATTTGATTCCTGTATCTAGCCAGGGCACGTCTGAAGAGTTTGAAGATTCGATTCCTGTATCCAGCCAGGGTAAATTTGTTGACGACTAATTCCATATTCGATTCCTGTATCCAGCCAGGGCACGTTTGAAGAGTTTGAAGATTCGATTCCTATATCCAGCCAGGGTAAATCTGTTGACGACTAATTCCATATTCGATTCCTGTATCCAGCCAGGGCACGTCTGAAGAGTTTGAAGATTCGATTCCTGTATCTAGCCAGGCTAAATGTGTTGACGACTAATTCCAGATTCGATTCTTGTATCCAGCCAGGGCACGTCTGAAGAGTTTGAAGATTCGATTCCTGTATCCAGCCAGGGTAAATCTGTTGACGACTAATTCCAGATTCGATTCCTGTATCCAGCCAGGGCACGTCTGAAGAGTTTGAGATTCGATTCCTGTATCCAGCCAGGGTAAATCTGTTGACGACTAATTCCAGATTCGATTCCTGTATCCAGCCAGGGCACGTCTGAAAAGTTTGAAGATTCGATACTTGTATCTAGCCAGGGTAAATCTGTTGACGACTAATTCCAGATTCGATTCCTGTATCCAGCCAGGGCACGTCTGAAGATTTTAAGATTCGATTCCTGTATCCAGCCAGGGTAAATCTGTTGACGACTAATTCCAGATTCGATTCCTGTATCCAGCCAGGGCACGTCTGAAGAGTTTGAAGATTTGATTCCTGTATCCAGCCAGGGCACGTCTGAAGAGTTTGAAGATTCAATTCCTGTATCCAGCCAGTGTAAATCTGTTGACGACTAATTCCATATTCGATTCCTGTATCCTGCCAGGGCACGTCTGAAGAGTTTGAAGATTCGATTCCTGTATCCATCCAGGGTAAATCTGTTGACGACTAATTCCAGATTCGATTCCTGTATCCAGCCAGGGCACGTCTGAAGAGTTTGAAGATTCGATTCCTGTATCCAGCCAGGGTAAATCTGTTGACGACTAATTCCTAATTCGATTCCTGTATCCAGCCAGGGCACGTCTGAAGAGTTTGAAGATTCGATTCCTGTATCCAGCCAGGGTAAATCTGTTGACGACTAATTCCATATTCGATTCTTGTATCCAGCCAGGGCACATCTGAAGAGTTTGAAGATTCGATTCCTGTATCCATCCAGGGTAAATCTGTTGACGACTAATTCCAGATTTGATTCCTGTATCCAGCTAGGGCACGTCTGAAGAGTTTGAAGATTCGATTCCTGTATCTAGCCAGGGTAAATCTGTTGACGACTAATTCCAGATTCGATTCCTGTATCCAGCCAGGGCACGTCTGAAGAGTTTGAAGATTCGATTCCTGTATCCAGCCTGGGTAAATCTGTTGACGACTAATTCCAGATTCGATTCTTGTATCCAGCCAGGGCACGTCTGAAGAGTTTGAAGATTCGATTCCTGTATCCAGCCAGGGTAAATCTGTTGACGACTAATTCGAAATTCGATTCCTGTATCCAGCCAGGGCACGTCTGAAGAGTTTGAAGATTCGATTCCTGTATCTAGCCAGGGTAAATCTGTTGACGACTAATTCCAGATTTGATTCCTGTATCCAGCCAGGGCACGTCTGAAGAGTTTGAAGATTCGATTCCTGTATCCAGCCAGGGTAAATCTGTTGACGACTAATTCCAGATTCGATTCCTGTATCCAGCCAGGGCACGTCTGAAGAGTTTGAAGATTCGATTCCTGTATCCAGCCAGGGTAAATCTGTTGACGACTAATTCCAAATTCGATTCCTGTATCCAGCCAGGGCACGTCTGAAGAGTTTGAAGATTCGATTCCTGTATCTAGCCAGGGTAAATCTGTTGACGACTAATTCAAGATTCGATTCCTGTATCCAGCCAGGGCACGTCTGAAGAGTTTGAAGATTCGATTCCTGTATCCAGCCAGGGTAAATCTGTTGACGACTAATTCCAGATTCGATTCCTGTATCCAGCCAGGGCACGTCTGAAGAGTTTGAAGATTCGATTCCTGTATCCAGCCAGGGTAAATCTGTTGACGACTAATTCCAGATTCGATTCCTGTATCCAGCCAGGGCACGTCTGAAGAGTTTGAAGATTCGATTCCTGTATCAAGTCAGGGTAAATCTGTTGACGACTAATTCCAAATTCGATTCCTGTATCCAGCCAGGGCACGTTTGAAGAGTTTGAAGATTCGATTCCTGTATCCAGCCAGGGTAAATCTGTTGAAGACTAATTCCAGATTCGATTCCTGTATCCAGCCAGGGCACGTCTGAAGAGTTTGAAGATTCGATTCCCGTATCTAGCCAGGGTAAATCTGTTGACGACTAATTCCAGATTCAATTCCTGTATCCAGCCAGGGCCCGTCTGAAGAGTTTGAAGATTCGATTCCTGTATCTAGCCAGGGTAAATCTGTTGATGACTAATTCCAGATTCGATTCCTGTATCCAGCCAGGGCACGTCTGAAGAGTTTGAAGATTCGATTCCTGTATCCAGCCAGGGTAAATCTGTTGACGACTAATTCCAGATTCGATTCTAGTATCCAGCCTGGGCACGTCTGAAGAGTTTGAATATTCGATTCCTGTATCCAGCCAGGGTAAATCTGTTGACGACTAATTCCAGATTCAATTCCTGTATCCAGCCAGGGCACGTCTGAAGAGTTTGAAGATTCGATTCCTGTATCTAGCCAGGGTAAATCTGTTGACGACTAATTCCAGATTTGATTCCTGTATCTAGCCAGGGCACGTCTGAAGAGTTTGAAGATTCGATTCCTGTATCCAGCCAGGGTAAATTTGTTGACGACTAATTCCATATTCGATTCCTGTATCCAGCCAGGGCACGTCTGAAGAGTTTGAAGATTCGATTCCTATATCCAGCCAGGGTAAATCTGTTGACGACTAATTCCATATTCGATTCCTGTATCCAGCCAGGGCACGTCTGAAGAGTTTGAAGATTCGATTCCTGTATCTAGCCAGGCTAAATCTGTTGACGACTAATTCCAGATTCGATTCTTGTATCCAGCCAGGGCACGTCTGAAGAGTTTGAAGATTCGATTCCTGTATCCAGCCAGGGTAAATCTGTTGACGACTAATTCCAGATTCGATTCCTGTATCCAGCCAGGGCACGTCTGAAGAGTTTGAGATTCGATTCCTGTATCAAGCCAGGGTAAATCTGTTGACGACTAATTCCAGATTCGATTCCTGTATCCAGCCAGGGCACGTCTGAAAAGTTTGAAGATTCGATACTTGTATCTAGCCAGGGTAAATCTGTTGACGACTAATTCCAGATTCGATTCCTGTATCCAGCCAGAGCACGTCTGAAGAGTTTGAAGATTCGATTCCTGTATCCAGCCAGGGTAAATCTGTTGACGACTAATTCCAGATTCGATTCCTGTATCCATCCAGGGCACGTCTGAAGAGTTTGAAGATTCGATTCCTGTATCCAGCCAGGGCACGTCTGAAGAGTTTGAAGATTCGATTCCTGTATCCAGCCAGGGTAAATCTGTTGACGACTAATTCCATATTCGATTCCTGTATCCTGCCAGGGCACGTCTGAAGAGTTTGAAGATTCGATTCCTGTATCCATCCAGGGTAAATCTGTTGACGACTAATTCCAGATTCGATTCCTGTATCCAGCCAGGGCACGTCTGAAGAGTTTGAAGATTCGATTCCTGTATCCAGCCAGGGTAAATCTGTTGACGACTAATTCCTGATTCGATTCCTGTATCCAGCCAGGGCACGTCTGAAGAGTTTGAAGATTCGATTCCTGTATCCAGCCAGGGTAAATCTGTTGACGACTAATTCCAGATTCGATTCCTGTATCCAGCCAGGGCACGTCTGAAGAGTTTGAAGATTTGATTCCTGTATCCATCCAGGGTAAATCTGTTGACGACTAATTCCAGATTTGATTCCTGTATCCAGCTAGGGCACGTCTGAAGAGTTTGAAGATTCGATTCCTGTATCTAGCCAGGGTAAATCTGTTGACGACTAATTCCAGATTCGATTCCTGTATCCAGCCAGGGCACGTCTGAAGAGTTTGAAGATTCGATTCCTGTATCCAGCCAGGGTAAATCTGTTGACGACTAATTCCAGATTCGATTCCTGTATCCAGCCAGGGCACGTCTGAAGAGTTTGAAGATTCGATTCCTGTATCCAGCCAGGGTAAATCTGTTGACGACTAATTCCAAATTCGATTCCTGTATCCAGCCAGGGCACGTCTGAAGAGTTTGAAGATTCGATTCCTGTATCTAGCCAGGGTAAATCTGTTGACGACTAATTCCAGATTTGATTCCTGTATCCAGCCAGGGCACGTCTGAAGAGTTTGAAGATTCGATTCCTGTATCCAGCCAGGGTAAATCTGTTGATGACTAATTCCAGATTCGATTCCTGTATCCAGCCAGGGCACGTCTGAAGAGTTTGAAGATTCGATTCCTGTATCCAGCCAGGGTAAATTTGTTGACGACTAATTCCAAATTCGATTCCTGTATCCAGCCAGGGCACGTCTGAAGAGTTTGAAGATTCGATTCCTGTATCTAGCCAGGGTAAATCTGTTGACGACTAATTCCAGATTTGATTCCTGTATCCAGCCAGGGCACGTCTGAAGAGTTTGAAGATTCGATTCCTGTATCCAGCCAGGGTAAATCTGTTGACGACTAATTCCAGATTCGATTCTTGTATCCAGCCAGGGCACGTCTGAAGAGTTTAAAGATTCGATTCCTGTATCCAGCCAGGGTAAATCTGTTGACGACTAATTCCAGATTCGATTCATGTATCCTGCCAGGGCACGTCTGAAGAGTTTGAAGATTCGATACCTGTATCTAGCCAGGGTAAATCTGTTGACGATTAATTCCATATTCGATTCCTGTATCCAGCCAGAGCATGTCTGAAGAGTTTGAAGATTTGATTCCTGTATCCAGCCAGGGTAAATCTGTTGACGACTAATTCCAGATTCGATTCCTGTATCCAGCCAGGGCACGTCTGAAGAGTTTGAAGATTTGATTCCTGTATCCAGCCAGGGTAAATCTGTTGACGACTAATTCCATATTCGATTCTTGTATCCAGCCAGGGCACGTCTGAAGAGTTTGAAGATTCGATACCTGTATCCGGCCAGGACACATCTACATAAAGAGTTTGAAGATCAACCCCTGTAACAGGCCAGGTAATTATTTTCTTTCTCAGGTACGCAAGTTCTCGCTAAGGAATCTCTTACGCGATCGACACCCAGATGGCATCTATAAGCCCATCCACATACCAACAGTCTCCAAATGGCATCTATAAGCCCATTCCCGACAAGACTCTGTCACAGCTCCAGATGGCATCTATAAGCCCATCTTCCTTCCCATCATATCTCCAAATGGCATCTGTAAGCCCATTCCCACCATCACACTATTAACATTCTACTATGCGAGTGCAAATTTCTGGGCACTCTAGTGTTTAATCATCTTCCACCTTCGGATTACGAATGGCACGCCAGCCAATCTACATCCTCAAGTCTAAGAAGATTGAACAGGGGCAACTGTTGTACCCCAAAATTTGCCCTCCCATATTCTTCAAGATTTGGCAAGATCAAGCTTCAAAATCTCTCAAGGATTGCACAGTCCAATTGCCTCCTAACACAGTCAAAATTAGGGTTTTGGTTCTTGCAAAGAAATTGAGGTTTCCAAGGGTACAATCAAGTCCCATATGCCTATATACATTGTCAAGCATCCACATGTCAAGTTTCAAGACTCACAGCATCAAGTTGCACAATCAAAAACCCTAATTGCTTCACAGTCAACTGCAGGGGTAAAATGGTCATTTGGCAGTCAAAAGTAAAAAATTTTGGTCAAACATCTTATTTTGAAGCCACAATCATCATTTGATCAATTCTTGATCATGATTCCACAAACATGGCTCAAAAAGTCTAAAGATGCAAAAGTTTCTATTTTTGGACAGTTGAAAAGTCAACTGCAAATTGACCAAGGCATAACTTCTTCATGGTTTATCATAAAAATCCCATCCAAATCTCATTTTGAAGGGGATGACATTTCCTACAACTCATCTTCACACTCCAAGTCCAAGAAATTCTCTCACAAAAAGTTATCAATTTCAACATTATAGGTCATTTTCAAAAGTCAACAAAAAGGCACTTTAAGTCAAGGACCATAACTTGAGATTGGTAAATCAAAATGACATGGGACCAAAGTAATTGGTTAGAGGACTTCAAGACCTTTCCAAAATGTCCAAGAACATGTTCATAGCTTCAAAATTGAGCAAGATATGCATTGGAGAAGTTGGGAAATTTTTGGGAACTTTCAAAAGTCAACTTTGCCTAAAAAGCTTCAAATTTGCTAATGGGCCTCAAATTCTTTCTTGAATCATTACCCAAAGCCTATGCACGACCCATTGAGCTCAAAATAATTTATTTTCATATTTTTAATTAATTAATTGAATTTATATTAACATTAATTCATTTAATTGGTTTTAATTATAGGAAAATTCAAAAGATGTGCTTTTTAGATCTTTTTGTGCAGCAAATATGACTAGGGCAAGCTGTCAACTCGTTTCTCAATCAACAAGGCAAATATCCATGATTGGCAAAGTTTCATGAAAGAAAAGATTGAAAAAAGATATGATTGGCAATCAAATATTCAAGTCATAATGCCATGGACTTTTGGGCTTAATTCTAACCTAATTCCATTCACATACAAAGGCATAAGCTAACCCTATTCTAAAAGACACGTGAAAGCTGCTAAAAAACTCCATAGCCAATTTGCAAAAACTCAAGAAAATTGTGAAACTGAAATCCTATTTGCAGGTGGATTCAAGGCCTAAAAGTGATTCAGACATATTACCTAAGTCTCCAGGAAGCTATTACTATCAAGAACAAGCTCTCATACCCAAGGAAACGGTATAATAGAGTCACGGTTTTAACAAATATTTCCATAATCGAATTCTAATTTCTATGCATCATTGCTATGTTTTGATTATTGATTTATATTGCTGACATCTTCCTGAAGCGTTTGGTGTGGATTAATTGAGTTATAGAATCTTGTATCAAAATCCACCATGAAAAAACGCTAGGGTTTCAGAGTTTCCATATTGGGGGTTTTCATACGCTGTAAAATTAAGCCTCAAAACCTGTATGGACAAATTCGTCAGGCCAAGACGAGATCATTGAAACCCCCGCGCTCAATTTATATCATCCATAGGGCTATTCGCTATTCTTGGCACTTTTGCTTTGTGGGGGTTTAAAACCCCCACTATCTTGTTTACAGTTGCATGTGAAACGAAGAAGACAGCATGCGTGGCATTATGTGACTGGAACATTCAAATCTGCGCGCGTATTTTTGTTTGCATCATAATAATTGTTGGTATTTTATATAATATTTGTTGTGTATATATTTAACAAAGGCGCTTCATAGTTCAGTTGGCTAGTGACGTGTTTGTTCACCACTGGGACCTGGGTTCGATTCCCAGTTCCCCCCATATAATTGATAATTTTTGTTCTAGCGTATTCTAATGCAGCGCCTCATCCAACGTTCTACCATGAGCCTCACGCGTTAGCCTGCCAAGTGGCCTTGATCCATAATCTGAAGGCCAGGAGGTGATGAACACTATATGCCTTGGTCAATAAACACGCACACGATCAGGAAAGTCAACTGGGCTATGTGCTTCTTGGGCCTGAATTCCAGCAATGCACCTCTACTTTGGGCCAGAAACCCCTTGGTTTGCATGTTTTAAGTTTTATTTTATTTTCTTTTCTAATTCTTTTAATTGTTTTAATTATCTTTATTAATTCACCATAAAATAGTTCTTCCCAATAAAAAATCAGAAACTCCAAAATTGTAAAATACTTTTAATTATTTATTAATTGCATCATTAACCTATTTTTTGTAAATAAATGTTAACAATTAACTTTAGTTTAATTTAGGTTTAAATTCTAATACTTTTCTTAATAAACAAAAATTACATAGAATTAGGTTTTAACACTTTTATCTTTTTCTTAATTAATTATTATTATTATTAATTATTATTATCATTATTAATTACTATTATTTTTGTACATAAATATGTAAATTAATTAATTAGTAAATTAGGTCAACTTTGACATTTTCTTTAATAATTAAAATAATTTAGAATTAGGGTTGTTTACTAACTTTTAAATTCTTTTCTTTATTTCCATTAAATACAAAAAAAACATAAAACACACTTTCTTCTCTTTAATTAAATAATTAGGTCTTAATTTAATTTAATTTCTCAAAAGGGTCCAACACCCTCGGACGTCCAGTTTAATCTTTTCGCGCGTTATTTTCTTATCGATTATTATGTAACTGCTTTCCGGATGTAATAGTAATTAGGTTTTATTATTTTTTTACTTTCCGCATCTTTATCAAAAACGGGTCTTTGTACTTTGGCGATGTATAGACCCGCGCCTTGTAATAGCGTAGCTCTTTATCTTTCTGTCTTTTTATTTTTCCACACTCCTAACTGCTAAACTCGCATGCAAGACTTGTGTGAAAATTAAAAACAACTCATAGATCACCATGATACATGTACAAGATAATTTAACATGAATTTAACACACATGCACATGCCACTTCTAGGGTTCGCCTCACTTGGTTGCCTCGAGGTGGTCGTCAAGTATAGGGTGTTTTAGAGGTCGCCCTCCTGTCTAAGATCCAGTTGCCTCGAAACGGTTGCCTCGGATAAAAGTATCTAGGACATTAGGGTTACTTCTAAGGTGTCATATTATTGCTTCGGTGACCACATTGTCCCTAATAATTGAATTGACCTGAATACCTCCAACGACGGTGCTACCTACTTCTCAATAGTAGGATAGCACTGTTTAAAAGACTCTTACACAGCCTAATTCCTTAGAGTAGGTAGATCTCTTAAGTACTTGCTCTTTTCAAACAAACAAAACAACTTTTCACACTGACACTTTCAAAAAGTTTTTAAACAAATTTTTCATACACTCTTGAGGACAGATACAAGAGTTACTTAGAAATTTTTCAAACGAAACTTTTTCAAAACCCACACATACTTGAAAAGCAAACAAATTTTGAAAACATAAGAGCAAGTACCTAAGAGCCCGTGGATAACCACAGATAGAAATGGTGCTAACACCTTCCCTTTCTATAAATCTACCTCCCGAACCGAGAAACATTCTCGAATAAGGAATTTTGCTGTGCTTTGTCCTTTCCATGTTGGAGAACATAAAAGACGGTGGCGACTCTTGCTTACCGCGACATTTTGCGAACCAGCTTTAAAACAGTCAGTTCTATTTCCACCGATCACAGGAGCGGTTACAACATTAGGCCTCTCGGGCGCCTCAAACTCAACCTCCTTCGCATCAATTAGGTCTTGCACCTTGTTCTTCAAAACCCAACAATCGTTCGTATTATGCCCCGGGCTATCAGAGTGAAAAGTGCAGCGGGCATTAGGGTTATACCTTGGTGATGTGGTATTTGGACTCTTCGGAGCTTCCTTTAGAATCACCAGATTGGTCTTCAACAACTGTGGCAGAATTTGAGACAAAGTCATGCTGAGACGAGTGAATTGCCTTCGAGGTCTCTCGTCATTTTGTTAATTGTAGTGTTGAGGAGCACCGGCAGGTTTTGAAATAACAACTGCGTTGACAGCTTGGCGGTGTTCAGGTTTATTCTGTCTTCTTGCACTGTAGATAGCACTGGACTCTTTCTTAAACGGCTTCTTCTTGGTGCTCGATGAGGCACCCTTTTGTATCTTCACAGCCTTAATACCAGACTCAATCCTTTCACCGGTCAAAATAAGATCTGTAAACCCAGATGAAGAGCTTCTAATAAGATGGTTGAAGAATGGACCAGACAGGGTCCCTAGAAACATGTCAACAAGCTCACGATCAGCCAAAGGTGGTTGCACCCTTCCGGCGAGGTCTCTCCACTTTTGAGCATAATCTTTGAATCCTTCACCCGTTCCCATTGACATACCCTAGAGTTGGGTACGCGTTGGAGCGAGGTCGGAGTTGTACTGATACTGCCTGTAGAATGCAGTAGCCAAATCTTCCCAACTGCGGATACTGGCTCCGTCCAACTGATAGAACCACTCAAGCTGAGTCCCTGAGAGACTATCTTAAAATAAATGGATCCATAAGCTTTTATCAGCAGTGTAACGATGAGTCTTCCTCATATATGACCGAAGGTGCAGCTTCGGACAGGAAACTCCGCCGTACTTGGCAAAGGCTGGTGCCTTGAATTTATGGGGAATCACCACCCCATATGATAGACCTAGATCTCCGAAGTCCAGACCGGGGACCTTCTGAATTTCCATAGCGTTCAAACGGTCTTCCAGTTGTTTGTACTTATCCTCAGCAGGAGGATACTGTTCTTCATCGTAGTCCGTCTCGTTGTCGGAGACCACAGGGCTAGGAGCCCTCCTTTCTTGTGAACTATCTTTCCCTCCAGATGAGGTGGTTAGATCAACTTCATTCTGCAGCCTGTTTCCAAAACTGTGCCCTGTGTTAAACAGGATGGTCCTCTTCTTCTTCTTCTTCTCTTTCAGAATCAAGGTCTTCAGGTCCTGCTGACCCTTGGCTAGATTCATGAACAGCTCTTGAAATTGGGCATTCTGGGCCTGGAGGGCCTTGATAGCTTGCTCAGTTGAAGGTTCGATAGACATGATGATTGCTGAAATAAGCAGTGAAGAAGATAAGATACCTGTAAAGAGTACTTGTTTATGAAGTGCATGAGATGAAATGCGTATGATTTATCATTTCAGAGACAATCGGGATTCAAATTTGTAACAAGAAAGGAAACACACTTTATTAGATTTAAACTTCGAAATTTAAATTGTTTCACAAATTGCCCTTAAGGCTTTACAAGAATGAAAATACTGAAAAGTAAACTAAAAACTGGAAAAGAAATCTCATCAAAGGTCCATCAATGCTCCCATGGTCTCTTCTTATCAGTGCAGACATAATCATTGAGAATCCGTTCATTCTCTAACTACCTAGTCAACCTCTGGATCTTCTGTTCCTGCTCGTTGAACTTCTCCCGATAAGAATCCCGTTCATCCCTCAACTGTATCTAAGACCTCTTCAGTGCCCCAATGTCAGTGGGCATATAAGGATGGAGAATGGTTGGAAGAACCCCTTCTTCATTAGCAACTTCAAGAGTGACAGGCCGGACAGCTTCATATGGCATACCTAACTTCTGGGCACGAATGCGGACCCATCTGAGATATGGCTCCATTGGCAGAGAAGTCTTTGGACCCAACTCATGTGGATCTGATTGATGAACTCTATCCCAGGCCTTTATGAATCTACGACGTTGCTCGTCGCTATCCCCTTGAAAATCAAAGATGATATGAGGCATCAGCATCTTGTGAGGTCCTTCTCTTCTGGCTCTTCCAAACTGACGGAGAGCTAAGCATGGGTTGTAAGAAATTCCTCCATGGGTCCCTATCGATGGATCGTTAGGATATTCTCCACAGCGATCAATGATAGTCACTTCATCCATACCTTTGAGAGTCCAGATAATGTCATTATGAGAAAGAGACATCACCCTATAAGCCCAGCCCATTCCTTCTTTTTTCTTCAGCACTGACTTAGGGAGGTGAAAAATAAACCACCTCGACAATAAAGGAGCACAACACATCAAGGTTCCCCGCTTTCGGGCAGTACGAGCATAGAGCTGATGGAGAATGTCACCCAAGAGAATGGGTACAGGGTTCTGAGAGATGAAGATCTTTATGGCATTAATATCAACAAAAGTGTCAGGATTTGGGAACAATACCAGGCCATAAACCAAGAGGGCCAGAATATCCTCGAATGTCTTAAAGTCTAAGCTATCCCAGAAGTAGTTAGCCTTGCCAACTAAGAACTTAGTCAGAAAACCTTTAGCTCCACTTCTAGTCACCCAGTTAGCCATTACCTCCTCTTTGGTCAAATGAAGGGCTGCAACAATTTCTTCAGGCCTAAAGGTCTTCTCCCAACCAGTAAACGGAGTCTGCTCCAAAACATAGATACCGAGCAGCTCAGAAAACTCTTCTAGGGTAGGAACCAGCTGATAGTCTTGAAAAGTAAAACAGTGGTACATCGGATCATAGAATTGGACCAGAACACTCATCATCTGCTCGTCTAATTTAGAGGTGACCAAACTGAGAAGAGAACCATGCCTCCTGATAAAGGAAGTAATGTCAGGCATCTTGGCAATCAACTCTTTAAGCAAGGTAGGTACTTGGACAAACGTTAATAATAATAATACTTGGCAATCAACTCTTTTAATAATAATAATAATAATAATAGTTAACAAATATAACTAAATAAATAAAGAAAAAGAAATAAAAAGTAAAACAAATACTCAGGGGATGTGGGCCTAGAAAGGAGGTTGGTTCAGCAAAATTCCAGGCCCAAACGTTCAGCCTGCTTGACTTTTTGGATCGCCCACATGCCTGTTGACTTGAGACCATGGTATTCCTCCATCCTTGGCCACTGGATCTAGATCTGAAGCCACCTGACGTGTTGATATTTGAGGCATATGGTGCACTACACTCTAGGCGTTGCATATGAATACCTGAAGAAAAATCAAATAAAGCGTTTTGGGGGACCTGGGATTCGAACCCAGGTCCCAATGCTCAAATGCCAGCGCTCCAACCACTCCACCAATACAACTTTATTGTTAATGGGATACATAATGAACATTATATTGGAAACAATTAATTATGCCTGAAAAAATAAAAAAATTGCGCGAAATTTGAACTGGCCAGTAAGGAGAAGACGCGTGGTCGTCTTCTTCCACAAGTTCCTGGTTATTTACCTGCGGATTTTTATCCACAGGAAGATTCATAGCTTGCCTCCAAAATTCGCCCTAGGCCATGGAAACAAACCCTAAGAGCATCAACATGCTCGTCTTCTCCCACTGAGTCCATTTATGCCCTTGATTTTCTCTAATTTTCCCTGAAAACAAAATGCCTAAAAACGAAGAGCCAAAACCCTAGCTTCGAGCATGGCTGTACAGACTACAAAAACGCAATTCAATTATGCCAACAGTTTCAGAATGCAACGCAAAGCATGAATATGCAATTATTTGGACAAAAAGATGCAAGAATCGGAGAGTTGGATTTCATGTTCAGGGTCGAGTTCAAGACGACTTCCAGTGAGTTTTAGGCTGTCTTAGGGCTGGATTTTGATCCCTTTGGCTTCACTAGATGTCAGGGAAGAGAGTTATGTCAAGCTTTTGGACTGAATCGTGCTCCAATGTTGATTTTGATCTTCCACTTTTTCACACTTTTTTCAATCCTTGTTTTTCCGTTTTTGCAGTTCTTTTAGTGTGTTTCTATGGCTTGTGTGTACATAAGGGAATGAATTAGGTTAATCTTTGGGCCTTGAATCCATATGCATTGAAGATGGAAGATATAATTTGATCACCATTATCAAGTTTCCAAAAATATGCCAAATATGATTTTTTTATGCATGAAAAGACTTGATACGAATTTTATTTGTTGAATCATGATAATTGAAAGCTGCAATGATCAAAAAGATATCATTCCATCCATTTTTAGATTTTATTTGATTTAATATTGATTAAAAATGAATTAAATCAATAAAAATTAAATAAAATAGAAAAATAAATGATTGGTCATGAAATTAAGGATGGGACACGTGTATGGTGTGATAATACCAAATCAAGTGGAAAAAAGTGGGCCCTTTTGTCAAAAATTGGAGTTTTGAGGATAGTTGACTTTTGGCAATTTTGGAAAAAGGCCAAACTTCAATAATGTATAACTTCTTCAATTTTGAACTTTTGGAGGTGTTCTTGGACTTTTTAGAAAAACTTGAGATGTCCTCTGATCAACCCTTTTTTTCTCATCTCATTTTGATATTCCATGCTCAAGTTATAAGCTTTGGCAAAAAAGGTGTTTTTGTTGACTTTCAAAAATGACCTATAATGTCCAAATTTGTAACTTCTTGTGAGAGCATTTCTTGATCTTGGGGCGTGAAGATGGATTGTAGGAAATTTCATCCTCTTAAAAATGAGCTTTGGATGGGTCATTTATCATAAAGTATGAGAAAGTTATGCTTGGTCAAAATTGAGTTGACTTTTCCTACAAAACCCTAATTTAGCAACTTTTGAATCTTGATGAATCTTGAGCAATCCTTGATGAATCATGATCAACCATTGATAAAATGATGAATTATCCTTCAAAATTAGAATGTTGACAAAAAAACTTGAGGTTTGACTATTTGTAGGTCACAGTTGACTTTTGCCCTAGCACAGTCGATTTTTGGACCTCTTGAGCAATTGACTGACCAAACTTTCTCTGCAAGGCTTGAAATTTGACATGGATGAACTTGAGAACATACTAGAACATTGGGGAGCACTTGAGGCCATTTGGATGTAAGGACCTTGATGCAACACAAAACCCTAATTTTGAATTGACTGCCTTAGGAGGTGGTTTGACTGTCCAACTCTTGAGCCATCTTGAGCAACTTGGAGATTATTCTTGACATGTCTTTAGAAATATGGGAGGGAAAATTTTGGGGTACAAAAACTTGAACACAAGCACCCCTAGGGTTATTCCACTTGGTTGCCTTATACAAAATGACCATATTACGCATGTAAGGTATCTTAGCAAAAACAAGCAAATACAAGATCATAGTCCCTCGATGACGCTATCTAAGTTGCCTTTCAAATAATCTTAGTTCCTAAAAGAGAATGCTAAGATACCTTGCAACATTTCTAATCATGGTTATACGATGACCCACGCCCGTCCCGTTTATATCCAAAGATAGGGTTGCTTACCAAATCAATGGTAAGACAACAATTTCAAAGGAAAAGAAAATAAACAAGAAAGACTTTTGAGTAGGTAGAATGCTCCTAATTACTTGCTCAATTTCAAAACATCCTTGTTATTTTCAAAACAAACACCTACACTTTCAAAACCTCTTACAAACTTGAAAACATTGTCAAAATACCAAACATCTTTGTGTACATTCTTACAAACAAGAATCATTACAAAGATTGCCTAAACAATGGCCTCTTTACAAAATACTTTCAAAAACCATACACAGCACAATTTCAAACAAAAAGAAAGTGATCTAGCAAGTAACTAAGAGCCCATGGAAAACCATGGATGAAAAGGGTGCTAATACCTTCCCTTTTCATAATCTACCCCCCGAACTCAAGAAATAATCTCAAAGGTCTTTCCTGTGCTTTTTCACCTTTCCTTTTGGATAAAAGAAAAGTCGGTGACGACTCTTGCTAACCATAACATTTGTGATCAAACGCAAAACACGCAAGTCAGTTCTCCCACCGTATCACAAACGCTATCTATGGTTTGAAGCAAGCTCCTAAAACTTGGAATAAGAGGATAGATAGCTTCCTGAATGACGCATGTTTCATAAAGTGTGTCTCTAAACATGAAGTGTATGTAAATGATATCAACAGTGAGAGTCGAATCATTTTATGCCTCTATGTTGATGAATTACTCATTACATGAGCTGACGAAGTTGAGATAATAAAGTTAAAGTCAAAATTAATGTAGGAATTCGAAATGTCTGACTTAGAGAATCTCTCATATTTCCTAGGGTGGAGTTCAAAGACACTGAAGAAAGAGTTTTCTTGCATCAAACGAAGTATGCTCAAGATATTTTGAAAGGGTTTAATATGATAAAATTTAAGACAGTTGTCACTCTGTTAGAAACTGGATCAAAGTTGAAAAAGGAAACAAATGATGAGTTTGTAAGTTCGACCCTTCACAAACAAATCATTGGATCCTTGAGATATCTTTGCTATACTAGACCAGATATCTGCCAAAGTGTAGGATTGTTGAGTAGATTTATGGAGAAACCACAAGAATGTTATCTCATCGCAGTAAAGAGAGTGTTGAGATACATAAAGGGAACTATTGATCATGGTGTTTTGTTACCAAAGAAGTCAAAGAACAACATAAATGTCGAAGTTTATGGATAGACTAACTCAGATTTCAGTGGAGATCAAGACGAAAAGAAAAGTATTGCAGGCTACATTTTCATGATTGAAGGTGCTCCAATCTCTTGGAGTTTTAGGAAGCAAAGCATTGTGGCTCTGTCATCATGTGAAGCAGAATATGTGGCTGCATCATATGTTGCATTCCAGGAAGCATGGATCAAAATGCTACTTGAAGAACTCAGGATAATGGAACCTAAGAAGATGAAGTTGTTTGTCAACAACAAGTCAGCTATAAACCTGGAGAATCACCCAGTGTGTCATGGTCGAAGTAAGCACATAGAAAGAAGGTATCATTTTCTGAGGGGTCAAGTAAACAAAGGGAAGCTTGAGATAAAGCATTGTAAGACAGAAGTACAATTGGTCGACATATTTACCAAACCTCTAAAGAAATTCATATTTGACGAGTTAAAGAAAAACATTGGGATGAGAAGTCTCGAGAACATAAATTATGGGGTGTGTTAAATCTATAATTCATGTTCTGTCGAAATGCTTGTGTGGTGTATGTTGAATAGCTTTTGTATAGGTTGTAAGCTGTATTCGAAAGAGTCGAATACAATAGATATTGCAGTCTATCAAAATCATGTTTTGGGCTTTACCATTTTGTGTAATTGGGTCTGGACATTGTTTACCTATATAAAGGGCTGTTAAGTTTATAATTAAATAATTCATATTCACAATAAGAAATAATTTATATAACAAACTCTCAATTCTCTCTCTTCTCTCTTCTTCTTCTTCTCTTTCATAAATCATCTTTCTTGAAAATCCTTTATTCCAACAAAAAATATATTTAAACTAAATTAAAATTAAATTTTTTAGAAGATCATTTTTTAAAAGAAATTTAAAAAAAAAAACTAAAAGTAAAAATAAAATATTTAAAAGGATAAAAACATATTTAATTCTAAAAATAAATAGTAGTGGTAAGTTTTGTGAATTTTTTTTTGCAATAACCAGGTTTTGAAAAAAAATTCACAAATAACCATGTTTCAGAAAACCCCATAATGGAAGAGTCATCTCAATTGGCGCATACACCTTAATTTAAAGGGGAGGCGCCATCTCATTTGGCGCCTAGGTGTTAAAAGTTTTCCCTAAGCCAAGTGAGATGGAGCCTTAGTGCAAAGGGGGCCCATTTTTTTTGTTTTTTATTTTAAATGCAGGACATTATATAAACGATATAGGATCACGAAAATTCGAATTTTTATTTACACAAAATAATTACATAAATAAAAATACAAAATAATTAGTGGTCCCCCGGAACCCAGTAAGGACCCGCGGTTCCGCATCCGCGCCCTCTCCTGTCCCGTGGTGGGTTTCGTCGCATTTCTTGTTGTGGCAGGGTCGATGGCCCAGCGAAGTCAATGAATTATGGATCCATGAAATTAGTAAGATCTCCAAATCTAGAAGATCCGCTTTGGTACAGTCGGTTACCCATACCCTCAAAGTTTGGTCGTCTTGGTGGTGGGTGAGGTTCCATGGTTGGTCTATAGGACTGGTCGTCGAGTAAGGGGGTAGAAAGGAAATGAATCCTGGGGTGTTTGGTATTGGGAATATTGGGTGCTTTGGTGATGTGGTGGTTTATGGTAAGTTGGGTCGGTTGGGTCATATTCTTCGGAAAATCCCATATCAGGGCTAAGGTTAGATGTTGAGGGGCCCATATTGGGATATGGAGAAGATTGGAATTATGTGTGGGGCATGCGGGTGTATTGGTATTGTGATTGAAATTATGGTTGGGTGTGGGGAATATGGGGATATTGGTATTGAGGTGGTGATTGTGGTTGATTGTGGGGTATGTGGGTGTATTCGTATTGTGGTGGTGATTGTGGTTGGGTGGTTGTGGATCTGTTTCGTCGGGGAAGTTGGTGGGAGGTTGATGTGTGTTGGGTTTGTTGTTGGGAAAATGAGGGTTGTTCCCATTATGTTCGTGGGTCAACCAAATACCTTGGATGAGACACGTGCATTTCTGGGTTACTAACTGATCTGTACCAAGCTAAATATTGATCCGCGTGTCACATATTACTATGGTTGAGGAAAATTGAGAATTGCAAGACATGTCGGTGACGCCTCTGCCACATCTTACACCATTCTGAAGAAAAATCTTTCCAATTAGTAAGAACCCATTGGGCGTCGACCCTTTTGAGATGCCATGGGGACAAACAAGTTGAACTGTATGATTGTAGTCTTTGCGCTCCAAATTTCGGCATCCTTGGAGTTTGGTTCATGGTCCAAACCAAAATATGGTCTCCAGATAAAATGTGGATAAAATTAAATAATCTTAATGAAAACGTAATAAATAAATAATTTAAAAGTAGAAAAGTTCAAAGGTATGACGTACATCATCCGGGCTAAGGTGATCCAATAGATTGCGATATAGAGCGACATTGAATCTTTGATTCTTGTTGTAATCCATACCCGTCACGCAGTACCTAAAGGAATTGTAAAATAGTTTATTTTTATCATATATTTGGTGAACAGATGAATAATAAATTATACTAGTTATTGACTTACTTTTTTGCGTATGGGAAAACGAATGTGTTGTTGTTGACGAGATTTAGGGACTCTATTCTCCACCAACCCTAGGCTCGAAGTAAGAAAGCACATCCATAAAAAGTATATTTTTCCTTGATTGCATTTTTACACAAGGAACTGTATAGATGGGCTAAAACAGCAGAACCTCAACTATACTTTCTAGTTTTTTCAAAGTTTCTAAGTAAATTTAAATACATGAAATTTACACAATTCCACGTACTTTCAGGAAATAAAAAGATTCCAAAAAGTATCATTATATAATTTCTAGCTTTTATTACTTTAGCTAACTCGGAGGAATTTTTGTTTAACTCCAGATTCGCATAATGATTTTTGAGTTCAGTAAGTAGTATACCTTGGCCTCTAGCACCACCACCTTCAACCATATCCTTGCCCAACAATTCCTTGCACAGAGAATTAGACTGTTGAATCGACCCGTTAACCGCCTTACCATCGATAGGGAGATCCAATAACATGTACACGTCCTCTAGTGTGATGGTACATTCACCTATTGGTAGATGAAATGTGTGTGTCTCGGGTCTCCACCTTTCCAACATTGTAAGTATGTGATGGGTGTTTAATCTGTAACGTATAGCCTAAATGTAGTACTGCAAGTGTACAGCCTATCGAAGTAATATATAAGATTATCGAACCACAGAGACCAATTGTCAATCTATCAACTCTATTGCTAAGGTGCTTATCTAAGGCGAATAAGGATATTGATGTGAGTGCAGTGCACAAAGTAAATATGCGAGGGAAATAACAGTTTAAAAGACAGGTTGGAATGTAAATCATGTAATCAGATATTGGTCCGGTCATGCGTAGATGAACCTACTTATGGGGCAGTATTTTCTATTGATAGCAAAGAATCAGTTTAACGGGAACCTGTAGCTTTTGACTACTAAGAACCGAGTTTACTCTTTAAATTAAATTCCTTTATTGTCACATATAAAGGGTGCCTTCCGCGTTAAAGAGGTAAACTTATTTTTAAGAAATTGATAGTTTTGACTTAACAGAAAAGTGATCTTACTCGGAAAGATTAACTTAAAGAGACTTTTGGCTTTTGACCAAGAGTCAGATTTTAAACCTACAAACGCGTCCGAAAATAGTTTCAAAATCGTTTTCTAAAAAGGTCAATGATTCCTATTTAACCAATCAACGGCTGTCGCTCTTTTTGTTTGGTTAAATAATAATCAAGTCGTATCATTAGTTTGGACGGCTTTCGATCTTACCCAATAAACATTTAAACACAATTGACTTAAGTTAGAAGCAAAACATCCCCAGAGTATTTTCACTAGCATGATAATTGGAACACAACCACGATGACAATCATTACATCCTAACCTTTATAGTTTAGCCAGACATAATAAGTGCGAGTCTATAAAACGTGTAGACTATGGTAAGAGCATTTAAAGTCTATAAAACGTGTAGACTATGGTAAGAGCATTTAAAGTCTATAAAACGTGTAGACTATGGTAAGAGCATTTAAAGTCTATAAAACGTGTAGACTATGATAAGAGCATTTAAAGTCTATAAAACGTGTAGACTATGGTAAGAGCATTTAAAGTCTATAAAACGTGTAGACTATGATAAGAGCAATTAAATAAAGAAATGCAATAAATTAGAACCTTGCTCCGGTCGGAGACTTGAATCTGATACAAATCTACGGAAAAGTAAGGCCGGTATGATGAACTTCAACCAAAGTGCTCCAAGACTCGATTACAACTCAATCTACACCGCAATAACTCCCCGATGTGAAGAGATTATTACTTTACAGAAACTGATAGTATATGGCTTAAGATTGTACTAAGCTTGGATGAAACTAAAGAATGAGAATCGAAGGCTATTTATAGAGGAACTTTGAGGTGCGTAAGGACCAGCATGCCCCTTAACTTCTTTTGAGCGGGAGCCTTTTTGTGAAGGCCGCGGGCGCGGTGAGGGTGGCCGCGGGCGCGGCGCCTGGAACCGCCACATCATGGGAACGTGGCAGTTGATCTCTGGGTGAAAGTGGACCACGTCATCGCGTTTCCTGTAGCCAGCGCGGTGCTGAACGCCATAAGTGCAAAATATCTTGAAAAACCCTAATTTCTTGGCGTTTTGGCTCGTTTCTTCACAGAAGGCTCTGAAATGACAAGAATCCTGAAAACAAAGGAAAAAGGAACATAATACGAGAAAATGACAATAAAAACTAAGGAAAACATGTGATATTTAAGTCAGAAACATAGTGTGATTTAGTGCGATCAAATCCTCCCACGCTTAGACCTTTGCTTGTCCTCAAGCAACAACTCTTAAAAGTAGATGAAAGAAAATTATGGTGTATACAGGTTTTGGGCAAAGAGGGCTTCTAAGTCCGAGTAAGGGTGTGCCGTCAGGCACTAACTATCTGAATCAAGGGTATCGTAATTACACTACTCGCAGAAATGCGGACATAAACCTCATAAGTATACAGATTGATCCAAATATCCTTACTATGCTAAGACTTCTTTTTGTACGAGGTCTTTTTTCATTCAGGCGCAATCACATTAAGCCCGTTATCCGTACATACTCATGGTGTAGTGACCGGTTAGTGACTCTGATCTCAAGTGATGGGATTCTGGTACAAGAGTTGGTTTAATCCCTTTTTATTTTACCCATTTGCAGTTGCGGGGGATCGGACCGTAGTCCGCCCTACCAAGTTCAGCACCAGATACCTCTGAACCAACTACAACAGATATGCCTTATATATTTTTTTCTTTGTTTTTGTTAGTGTTTACAACTTTCTTGAGTTAAGTAATCTTTGTGAGGATCATCCAACTCGTAGTCGTATTCATACTTTATTTTGTAACTTTTAAGGCAAAAATAGAGATCATCCACTTATATTCATCGATCCCACACTTAGAGCATGCTTAGGCCGGAGCTGACTGCTAAGATAAACTACTTGAAGACCTATTTGTACAGTTTTATTCAAAATCATAGCATATTGGGGAGAAAGGATCTAATCTAAATATTCAAAAAGGTTTATGGTGTAAAAATGATAACGAATTTTTCAAAAAGTGAGTGTCCGAGAAACAGACCCTATCTAGGACCTGTCTCATAGCCCAAATCCTTAAAAACAACCATAAATCTTTGAAAAATAAAAATTTTTGTAAGGCTAAAAGGTGGGGGAAATGAAAGGGTACACTACGCAGAAAGACTCGCCTATCACATGCATTTTATTAACTACGAATATAAAAAAGGAAAAATGCGGAAGGGAAATAAAAGCGATAAATGCTCCTCCCACACTTAAATCAGACATTGTCCTCAATGTTCCAAAATAAGGTAGGAGGAGGTACCTGAAAACACTAGTGGGGGCCACTAGGACCTTCACCATCCTGGTTGGTACGACCGGAACGGCGGCTACGGCTGCGACGGCGGCTATCTCGGTCCAAAACAAGCTGCTCCAGTCTCTCTGACAAGGCGGCATTTGCCGCTTGTAGCTCTTGGGTCCGACCAATGAGGGTGCCTTGGGTTGCCTCCATCAATTGGAAGTGACGAGCGTATGTGGTCTGGTGTAGGTGTTGTTCTCTCTGAAAAGCCAGCTGACTTTCCATAATAGTGCGCAGAGAGCTAGCATTTTGTTCTTGGGACGCTTGCATGAAGGCCATGTTGTCGGCCGCCTGTTGCTGCAAGGTAGCAAGGAGGGTGTCCCTATGGGCCTCTCGGGCCATATGCTCACGCCACATGTCCTCAGTGACATGGAAGCTAGGAGCTGTACCTGCATGTGGGTTAGAGGTAGAAGGTGCCGTGTGTGAAGGTGAAAAATGGGGTGGTTCCTCTGTTTGGAAATCGTACTCATCATCAGTGTTGTTACCCTCATTTAAAGGTAGATTTGGGGGCAACGGACCAATAAAAGCAGGAGCGTTGAGATCGTAGGTCCAGTTACGCTCAAATCTAATATCAGTACGACGGGTGCAAGGCATAACAACACTGGGTATAGCAGCACCTCCAACCATGAGGAAGTAACCACCTTCCTTCCTCGTCTTGCATAAACGCATATCCCTGAAAAATTTAAGATTTGCAATCCGAGGAGGAAGTGGTTCTAGGGTGGCAAGTTCCGTATCCAATCCTATGGCACGGGCAATAGTGGTAATCAGTCCACCAAAGGAAATCGGCCCACCTTTTCTTAAAACATGGTGCATGTGGGCAATCATGAATGGGACGGGATTAACTTTGGTGTCTGTGAGGCAGCTCTGCATGATAATTAATTCTTTAGCATTCACCTTGTTTGGGTTTTCCCGAGCAAAGATGGTGGATGCTAAAAGAAATCTAAAGACACGAAGGGCAGGATTGTGGATGTGAGAAGCAAGAAGGCCATCAAAAGATGTTGCATTTTGTTTAGTAATTCTGGCCCAAAATGCTTCAAATGCCCAATCCGTGTCTAAAGGTGCTTCACAAATGGCACCATCCCCATAAGGCAATCCTAACATGGCGGCTAGACCGTCAGTGGAGTAATCATATTCGACATTAAACATTCTAAATTTGACTCCACCTACGGTGCTAGCAGTGTTAGGGGAGACGTTATAAATTAAAGAACTTAAAAACTCGAACGTCAGCCTAGGGTAGGTTGGTGCTTGAGTAGCAAAAATATCATGCATACCTATTTTATCTAGAAGGAAGAATACACTATGGTATATACCTAATGAATATAGACAGTTTTCATCGATATACCTGGTAGAGTGTATTGGTGTTGTCAGCAATTTTTCAAGCCGCTTTAGTTGCCTTTCTCCGGCTTGACCACCACGTAAAATGTAACCGTGATATTCCATAGGATTTTCTTGTGGGTAAAAAGAGAGAAAGAATGGGATGTAGAAGTAATGAAGGTGTGAGGAAGAAAATGATATAGTAGGGGGTATTTATAGGAAGGGAAGAAAGAAAATGGTGGTTGTAAAAATTTTTGATGAAAATAATGGAAATAAATGTAGTGGGTTGGTATGGGTAATAAAGTGGGTTAAAATTGGAAGAAAATGGGATTGGGAATTGAAAAAGTGGTAAAATGGGGGGAAAACGAGCTACTAGCCGTTAGGTGACCGTTGCGTCACCGCGGGCGCGGCAGGGCCTACCGCGGGCGCGGTGAGGTCGAGGTCAGTTGGGCTGGCCTGGCTTTCTTTCCATTGGGCTTTTTCTTCCTCGCCATTATCTTCAATTTCTGGAGGTGTACCTATTTTTCTTATAAATGTGCATATATGTACGTGAATACATATACACATGTTTATTTATTTTATTTTTATATTAAAACTATGGTGACCTAGAAAAACAAAAACATTAGTAAATAAATAAAACATATGCATATATATATATAGATATAGGTACGGACATTGGGTCATCAAAATAAATATTAACAACTTACGAAACAGATAATGCAAAAATAAAAATGAGTCTGAAAAGGAAATCAACATAATACTAATAATACAGAAACTAGATATCTTGTGAACAATAAAGATCTATTGCCAACCGGTAGGATGCTCTGCAGGAGTGCCTGGGCCACGCAGCTCAGTCAGCTGGCGTCGAATCTCTGCCACCTCGTGAGCTAATTCATCTAACTCACCAGCAAAGGTAACATCATTCACTTCCAACTGCAAATGAAGGTCAGCCACCTCATTGCGGAGAGTGGTTATCTCAGTGCGCATAGCAGTCAATAGAGTGCGAATATCAGGTTCCTGCAAGCTGAGGTTATTAGTAAGTACAATAGTGTGTGTAACCTCGGGTCGGGATGTGTGATCCGGAGCGGAGTCCTCGGAAGCAGGTGTGTAGTCCTGAGTGGGATCTTCGGAAGCAGGAGTGTACTCTGGAGTGAGATCTTCGGAAGCAGGAGTGTATTCTGGAGTATACTCTTCGGAGGCAGGAGTGTATTCTGGAGTGTACTCTGATATCTCACCCCAACCTTCTACAGAATAGTTCCAGTTAGCAGAGTTGGAAACACAAGTCATCTGAGGGTCTGGCATGGTGAAGGTGTAAACTGTCTGGTCATTGATAAGCAATCTGTACCGATATGGGTGGAAAGAGGCCCTCCTCATGAATCCACGATCCATGCAAAAGTCTAAATCCAGAAAAGTATATCCACAGTATGGGGTCAGCTGTGCTATCATACTGTCTAAACCCAAAGCAGAAGCTATCTGTGTCACATTCCCTCCGGAATGAATGAGCCCTACAGCGGATCGAGCAGTCTGCTCGAGGCTCTCTATCAGAAAACCTCCACTAGCTATAGGTCTGGACTGACTAGCACAGTATAGGAAAAGGATCTCCTCAGCGGTGACCAAGTGGTCACAGTAACTCCTCCCAAAGAAAGTGTGGCATAGGATCATCTCGAAGTATCGGAAGGCCGGGTTATGGATCTTCCGGGACAGCTGGGTAGAGGGGTCAAGACTGGCTCTATCAGTAATGTCCTGCCAAAATTTGTCAATGTCTCTGTCCATGTAGCAACTCAATGGGAACTCAGTTATAGCGGTCGGTCCAGTTTGGAAACCAAGCAAATCCCCAAATTCTTTGGTGGTCAGGGTATACTCGGTGCCAAACAATCTGAAACTCAGGCGTCCTCGCTCATCTCCTTCACCTACTCGTGGATTATAGTCCATAGAGCTAAGAAACTCCAGAGTAAGGTTCCTGTAGGTTTTGTGGACATCATCGGCATAAGAATCCCAGCTAAGTTGGTTGCATAGATACCGAATACTTGGCTCAATCCCGAGTGCCTCCATGCAGCTCTGATCGGGGTACCTAGTGGGTACCATAGGTCTAGCAGATAAGGTAGCAAATCGTGCCTTTTGCGCTTCATCTCTGAAAATCACAACCATACCATCGGGGTGATGCATCCTGAAAATATAAACACAAGAAATTAGTCCAGATAAAATATATAAATTACTAAAATAAAATAAAATAAAATAAAGAATAAACCATGGGTTGCCTCCCATGCAGCGCTTGTTTAACGTCGTTTAGCTTGACGATTAGATCTTACTTTATGTGGGTATTGGTGGGTCTATAAGAATATGACTAGAGTAGTCAACAGGCAAATCGCCTCCTTTGTAGAGCTTCAGTCTTTGTCCATTTACCACAAATGGAGCACATGAATTGTTTTTGATTTCTACTGCTCCAGATTTTAGAACTTTTGACACTTCAAATGGACCTGTCCATCTTGAACGAAGCTTACCAGGAAAAAGTCGTAACCTTGAGTTAAATAGGAGAACAGGATCACCAATGTTGAAATCTTTCTTGATGATTTTTTTATCATGCCACATCTTGGTTCTTTCCTTATATATGATGGCATTCTCATAGGCATTCAAGCGAAGCTCTTCTAGCTTGTGAATGTCCAGGATACGTTTTTCTCCGGCTTTCAGGTAATCTAGATTCAAGGATTTAATGGCCCAATAGGCTTTATGTTCTAGTTCGAAGGGTAAATGACAGGACTTTCCATAAACCAATTGATAAGGAGTTGTTCCAATAGGGGTTTTATAAGCCATTCTATAAGCCCATAAGGCGTCTTTAAGTTTTCCAGACCAGTCTTTTCTGGATAGTGATACGGTTTTTTCTAGGATCTGCTTAATCTCCCTATTCGATACCTCTACTTGGCCACTGGTTTGCGGGTGATATGGTGATGCTACTCTATGTTTTACTCCGTATTTGCTTAGAAGCTTGTAAAATATCTTAGATATAAAATGAGATCCTCCATCACTTATGACTAACCTCGGAGTTCCAAACCTAGGAAAGATAATATTCTTAAACAGTTTGATAACTACCTTGGTATCGTTTGTGGGTGATGCAACAGCTTCGATCCACTTTGAGACATAATCGACAGCTACTAGGATATACTTGTTACCCATTGAGGAAGGAAAAGGTCCCATGAAATCTATACCCCAGACATCAAATATTTCCACTTCTTGGATGTTACTTAAAGGCATTTCATCATGTCTTGAGATGTTCCCAGTGCGTTGGCATCGGTCACATTTTTTAATGTAAGTGTGGACATCGCGCCATACAGTAGGCCAATAAAAACCTGCTTGAAATATTTTGGCGCATGTTTTAGACGTGCTTGCATGTCCACCATAAGGTGAAGCATGACAATGTTTAATGACATTGCCTACTTCTTCCTCCGGCACACATCGTCGGAATATATTATCTATTCCTCTTTTGAATAGGAGGGGTTCATCCCAAAAGAAGTGTTTAACATCTCTGAAAAACTTCTTCTTCTGTTGGTAGCTTAAGTCGGGGGGTATGATATCAGCGGCTAGATAATTTACAATATCTGCGTACCATGGTATGTTGTTCATGGTTGAGATTTCCTCATAGGTCTCTTCTTCAGTTGAGTTTATCCCAGCTATTAATCTTTCATAAGTAGAGTGATCGTCTATAGGTATAAGTTCAGGCTTAAGGTGTTCTAACCTAGAGAGATGATCAGCTACTAAGTTTTCAGCTCCTTTTTTATCCTTAATATCCAAGTCAAATTCTTGGAGTAAAAGTACCCATCTGAGCAATCTAGGCTTAGCATCTTTCTTACTTAACAAGTACCGGATTGCTGCATGATCTGTGTATACTATTATTTTTGCTCCCACCAAATAAGATCGAAATTTATCAATAGCAAAAACTACGGCTAGCAATTCTTTTTCTGTGGTTGTATAATTTAGCTGGGCGGCGTCTAGTGTTCTACTAGCGTAGTAAATTGCATGCAGTTTTTTGTCTTTTCTTTGCCCTAGTACAGCCCCCACAGCGAAATCACTGGCATCGCACATGATTTCAAAGGGTTGTGTCCAATCAGGTGGTCTTATGATAGGTGCTGAAATAAGAGCTTGCTTTAAAACTTCAAAGGCCTCAAGACATTTTTGGTCGAATTCAAACTCGACATCCTTCATCAATAAGTTAGTTAAAGGTTTAGTTATTGCGGAAAAATTCTTGATGAAACGTCGGTAGAACCCGGCATGTCCTAGGAAACTTCTTATTTCCCTAACGGTCTTAGGTGGGTTTAAGTTTTCTATAACTTCTATCTTGGCCTTATCGACTTCTATACCTCTTTCAGAAATAATGTGTCCCAAGACTATCCCTTCACTTACCATAAAGTGGCACTTTTCCCAATTCAACACAAGGTTTACTTCCACACATCTTTTTAAGATTTTCTCCAAGTTCGAGAGGCAGTTTTTGTAATCAAACCCACACACTGAAAAATCGTCCATAAATTCTTCCATAATTCCATCTAGGTAGTCTGCGAAAATTGACATCATACAACGTTGGAAAGTGGCAGGTGCATTACAGAGTCCAAAGGGCATTCGTCTATAAGCGAATGTTCCATAAGGGCAGGTAAATGTGGTTTTTTCTTGGTCCTCTGGGTGAATAGGGATTTGGAAAAATCCCGAATATCCATCAAGATAGCAGAAACATGAGTGTCTTGCTAGACGTTCAAGCATCTGATCTATAAATGGGAGAGGGAAATGGTCTTTCCTTGTTGCCTTATTCAACCTTCTGTAATCTATACACATTCGCCATCCTCCTTCTGTTCGTTTTGCCACATGCTCACCTTTCTCATTTTTTAGAACAGTGATACCTCCTTTCTCGGGTACCACATGGACTGGGCTTACCCAT
The DNA here is from genome assembly GCA_948472305.1 of Vicia faba. NCBI lineage: Eukaryota > Viridiplantae > Streptophyta > Magnoliopsida > Fabales > Fabaceae > Vicia > Vicia faba. The sequence continues at coordinate 330,384,900 of OX451735.1, forward strand.
TCACTGTCCGAAATTTGGTATATGATACCAGCCTCTAATAACTTAAGAACTTCTTTCTTGACTACATCACTCATGATAGGGTTTATTCTTCTTTGATGTTCTCTTGAGGGTTTCGAATCTTTTTCTAGCATAATCCGATGCATGCATACGGATGGGCTTATACCTCTTAAATCTGAAACTTTATACCCTAAAGCTGAGGGATATTTTTGCAAGGTATCTAATAGTTGATTTGTTTCTATTTGGTTTAGAGTGGCTCTAATTATAACAGGTCTATTCATCTCCTCATCCAAAAACTCATATCTTAGATTCTTGGGTAGTTCCTTAAGTTCTATAGTGGTTTTCTCAGCACGTGGCATAAGGTCATGGGTAAGAGCTAAGCATTCGAAAAGGTTGTCGTCAATGTACGGTTCGATACTCTCAAATCCGTCATCCTCTAAAATAGGGGTTGATGGTAATTTGGTTAAGAATTCGTTTTGTTCGAGCTCATTTACACATTCATCAATGATGTCGATGGCATAGCACGCATCTCCTATCACTGGTGCCATTAGAAATTTTGATAAAATGAACTCAATCTTTTCATCTCCTACCTCGAAAGTCAGTTTCCCTTTCTTAACATCTATTATAGCTCCGGCGGTCGATAGGAAGGGTCTTCCTAAGAGGATTGGGATGTCTTCATCTTCTTTGATATCCATTACGACGAAGTAGGTCGGAATGTACAACTGACCAATCTTGACAGGTATGTCTTCTAAAATACCCATGGGATATTTGACAGATCTATCAGCTAGTTGTAAGGACATCTTAGTAGGTTGAAGTTCTCCTAATTTTAACCTCTTACAGACGGCCAGAGGCATCAGACTTACGCTTGCTCCTAGGTCTAAAAATGCTTTGTCTATCATATGGTTACCTAGGATGCAAGGGATAGAAAAACTTCCAGGGTCTTTATCTTTCTTGGCGAGTTTATTTTCAGATATAAAATGACATTCTAAAGGCTTGGGATCATCGAGTCGTCGTTTATTGGTCAAAATATCTTTCAGAAACTTAGCATATGATGGTATCTGGGTTATAGCTTCAGTAAAAGGAATCTCAACATGGAGTTTCTCTATTACCTTAATAAACTTTTGGTACTGGTTTTCTACTTTGGTGTTTTTCAGCCTCTGTGGGAATGGAATAGGTGGTTTATAAGGTTGTTGAGTGTTTTTCTCTACTTCTGGTTTTGATTGCTTTCCTGGTTTCTCTGGTTCCTCCACCTGGTCTTTGGGCGTAGCATCTTCCATAGGTTTTTCTGATGTGCTTAAGTCAGGATTTCTAGGTCCTTCATAAGCGGTTCCACTTCTTAGTGTGATAGAATTTGCTTGGCCTTTTGGATTTGGTTGAGTTTGTCCAGGGAATTGTCCTCCAGGTGCAACTTGTACAGAGGTGTTTTGTGCTACTTGGGAAATCTGAGTCTCAAGCATTTTGGTGTGGGTTATTATCTGGTCAAACTTGGTTGCTAGTTGAGTAACCAGTTCGTTCGTGTGAATATGTTGGTTCATAAACTCCTTATTTTGCTGGGTTTGAGCTTGAATAAAGGTGTCTATGGTTTCTTTAAGGTTTGGTCTTGGGGGTACTATTTGCATAGTGTTATACCCCAAAATTTGCCCTCCCATATTCCTCAAGAAATTGCCAAGCCAAGCTACAAAATTCCCCAAGGGTTGTGTAGGTCAACTGTCTCCTATACAGTCAAAACTAGGGTTTGTGTGCTGATCAAGAAAATGGAGTGCTCAAAGGCCCAATCAAGTCTCATATGCTTACAAACATGGTCAAGTATCCTCATATCAAGTTTCAAGGCATTCAGCTCAAGATTGCACAGTCAAAACCCTAAATTGCATTACAGTCAACTGTAGGGGCAAAATGGTCATTTGGCAGTCAAAAGTTCAAATTTTTGGTCAATATATCATTTTGAAGCCACAAACATCATTTGATCAATGCTTGATCATGATTCTCAAAATTTGGTTCAGAAATCATCAAAGATGCAAAAGTTGCTATATCTGGACAGCTGAAAAAGTCAACTGAAATTGACCAGGGCATAACTTTCACATGGATTATCAGAAAAATTCCATCCAAAGCTCATTTTGAAGAGAAAGACATTTCCTACAACTCATCTTCATACTTCAAGTCCAAGAAATGCTCTCACAAAAAGTTATCAATTTCAACATTATAGGTCATTTTCAAAAGTCAACAAAAAGGGACTTTAAGTCAAAGACCATAACTTGAGATTGGTAAATCAAAATGACATGGGACCAAAGGCATTGGTTAAAGGACTCAAAGACCTTTCCAAAATGTCCAAGAACATGTGAAAAGCTTAAAAATTGAGCAAGTTATGCCTTGTAGAAGTTGGGAAATTTTGGTGAAATGGCAAAAGTCAACTATCCTTGAAACTCCAATTTTTGACAAAAGGGCCCCATTTTTTCCACTTGGTTCATCCTTGTCATGCCACACACGTGTCCCATGATTAATTTCAAGACCAAATATTGATTTTTTTATTTTATTTAATTTTTGATAATTTAATTCATTTTAAATCTTTGAAAATTCAAATAAAATTTAAAAACCAATGGAATAGTGTCATGTGAACTTGGACAATTTCTATGTATCATGGGCCAACTCAAAAACTCAAGCTAGGGTTAAGTTTCACACTAGGTCTAGGTTTTGGCTAAAAAGAAGGAAAAATGGTCAATGGTAAAAACCCTAAGACTTATTCTTTCATGAGCTTGAATCTAGGTCAAAGAGCAAGCCAATTCCCTTCCAGCATAAGCCCTAAGTCAAACCCTAACCACAATATGCCATATGCTGCGCTGAAAAGCCATTGGACAATTTGAAAAATAAGGCATATAAGTCAAATCTGAAATCAAGGTTAGAGAGAACTTTAGGCCTTAATTCTTTTTCCATAAGCATCCTTAAGCATCCCTGAAGGTGTTCCAATTGATATCAATCACAAAAGCTCAAAGAATTAGGGTACAGAACTCAAGAAATTCCATGGAAACTTCAAAATCGTATTTCATATTTTACGCATTTTCATGACATTTCATTGATTGATTCGTGTTCCTCATGATGTTCTAAAGCTAACCATACTAATTAATTTCATTTTTGAGCAATACATGTGATTTGGCCATGAACGATATTTAGGGTTACAGTTTTTTTGAATTGGGGCTTTGGCATAAGGGAAAAATTAGGACTCAGGAGTACCATAATTGGATTCAGTGCCTCAAGACGAAGACATCTTGACCCTCGCGCCTAATTTCTGATCACCATAGCGCTAGTCGCTATTTCTCCATAGCTTGCCTAACGCCACGGTTGCAAAACCGTTGCTTATTTGTCTTGTTTTGCAGGGACGAAGAAGAAGGACTCGTGGCATGTAGGGACAGGTCCATTCAAATTTGCGCGCATTTGACTATTATGCGTTGGTTTTAATATTTATTATTTGTTAACCATATTATGTTAATTGAAACACAAGTGGCTCAGTGGACAAGTATCAATGCGTTAACCTCAATGACCTGGGTTCAAGTCCCAGGTCTGGCAAAATTCCATATTATTTTTCAAAACAAAATTCTATGCTTTGCTAATGTCCAGGTACACCATGCACACTCAAAAATCAACCTCCACGCGTCCATTAGAAGCAATCCAAGGGCCATGACCAAAGGTGTATCATAGACTCCAGTCAACGTGCAGCACTCTATCCAGGAAAGTCAACTAATTCAATGCAAATGGGCCTGATTTTCCAGGCCTGCACCTCACAATTTTGGGGTCTACCCCCCTGGTTTGCCTTATTGATTTTTATTCTTTCTTTAATTTTTCTTTTTTATTTCTTTTATTTGCTATTTATTTAATTAATTACTTTCACATAAATATAATAAAAACATTCAAAAATCAGAAAAGACCAAAAAAAATATAATTTTTATTTTGTTATTGTCATAAATAAATACTTGTAATTATTTAGTTTTAATTAGGTTGCAAATTCAATTCTTTTAATAACTAAAATCCAAAAAAATAGAGTTTAGGTTTAATAACTTTTTATTTTCTTTTTTTAATTTTCCTTTTTTTTCAGAATAATAATATTATTTATTTATTTCCATAAATCAAAAGTTGTACATAAATTAATTTAGAGTTAAATTAGGTTAAAAGTCAATATTTTCATAATAAACTTAAAAAACATTAGAACTAGGGTTTAGCATTTTAATTAATTTTTCTTTTTTCTTTTAAATCTAAAAAACCCAAAAATACCATTTTTCATTTAATTTTAATTTTAGATAACTTAATTATTTTAATTCCTTTAAAGGGTTCAACGCCCTTGCATTTGATTATTTTCTTTTTCGCGCGTTTCATTTATTTCTTTTGTGAATATAATGTACTTGTACCAAAGCCATGTAATAGCTATTAGGCATTTCTTTTCTGCAATTTATTTTAAATCGGGTCTGGATTAATTTGGCGTTGTAGACCCGCGCCCTTTGTAATAGCGTAGGACTTTTATCTTTTCCGCACTTTAAATTCCCGCACTTTTAACTGTTAAACCATAACATGAAAGAATGAATGCCCAAAAATAAAATCGAATCGTTAGATCACCAATGCATGACAAGACAAACAATAAACTGAAAATGACACACAATTCACACACCACCCCTAGGGTACGCCTCACTGTTGCCTTTCGAAAGGTGATCGTCGAGTATAGGACGTCTTAGTAAGTCCTTATGTTCCATTGATCTAGTTGCCTCGAAACAAGTTGCCTCGGAATAGTTGCCTCGGAATAAAAGATCAATGGCATAAGGGTAGCTTCTAAGGTGTCTTCCCATTGCTCTGGTGATCACCACGTCCCTAAAACTCGAATTGACCCGAACACCTCCAACGGTGGTGCTACCTACCTCTCAATGGTGGGATGGCACTACTTTAAAGGACATTTACACAGACGAATTCCTTAGGGTAGGTAGGTTCTCGTAGATACTTGCTCTAATCTCAAAACAAACAAAAATCTTTTCACACCAACACATTTTCAAAAGCTTTCAGAACAAACTTTTCAAACACTCTGACGTACGAGTTGAATTGAAATTTTTCAAAGGAACTTTTTTAAACCCACATTGAAAAGCAAACAAACACTTTTGAAAACACATTGAGCAAGTATCTAAGAGCCCATGGATAACCATGGATAGAAAGGGTGCTAACACCTTCCCTTTCTATAACCTACCTCCCGAACCGAGAGCGATCTCTTTAAAGGAATTTTTCTGTGCTTTTGTCCTTTCCAATTGGAGAAAATAAAAGACGGTGGCGACTCTTGCTTCCGCGACATTTCGCGAACCAGCTTTAAAACATGTCAGTTCCAGATCCACCGATCACAGAACTGGCGACTCTGCTGGGGAGAAAACTTAAAGTGAGGTGTACCTTAGGGCTAGTTCATAACTGTGTTTTCAATTGTTTTCCTTGTGTGCTTTAAAATTGTGGGTTGCTTGGGAGTTCTATAGATCCTAACCCGGATCTGGGGGATACCCTTTTAGAAAGTAGCAACAAGGCTGTGAGGGAACTGTGCGGGGTATACCGACATGGTTGAAACAGTCTGCTACGTTGATGTGGCACTTTGGTGTGTACCGGTAACCCTTGAGTCAGTCAAGGAGAGTACGGGGCCTCCATGTGGTGTCATGAAGCATCAACAGACCTTAGGAACCTTAATTGAACAATTTTGGCCTCTTTAGGGTAGTGAGATAACTGACTTTGGTGCAGTCCGAGGTTGGTTGATACTCGATACTACACTCAATTGAGGGTTGCTTTCCTGGAATATTTCGGTCGCCAGTTCAGTGGCTAAATCGAAACAATGAACAATGAAAGCAATCCCGTGATGTTGGGAACCTTAGAACCCGGTTACTTTGATTAGGACAGGTTGAACCCACCAACCTCAAGAGGGTATTACCCAGACCCCATGCTGGCCTTAAACCTTAAGGGCCTGTCTTGTGTGCCTTGTATGCCTTACATGTTTGTCTTTGTAAATATCTGTGGTGTTTAATCATAGCATCATGACATCATCCCGCATCATATGCATTAACTAACCATTTCAGGGGTTCGAATTTTCATCTTTGTTCTTGTTTTGTAGGACATGGAAACTGTTCGTAGAAAGACAATTCCAATCAGTCTTGTAAGGGTCCCTCCTCAGCTTAAGGAGCTTATATCCAGGATTCCCGAGAACTCTTCATTCAGTGAAAAGCATGGAAGTCTCATCAGCTTGGTCAATACCAACATTGAGGAAGATATGATGAAGGTCCTGTTCCAATTCTTTGACCCTCTGCATCACTGTTTCACCTTCTTGGACTATCAGTTGGTACCTACATTGGAGGAGTTCTCCCGACTCCTGAAGATCCCTATCCTTGATCAGCTACCCTTCAACGGTACAGAAAAGGAACCTAAGCTTGAAGAGATTGCTAAAGCCTTGCACCTACAGTCATCTGATCTCAAGGGACATTGGGAAGTCAGAAGTGGTATTAAAGGGTTCTTAGCCAGGTTTCTGTTTGAAAAGGCCTATGAATGTTGGAACTCCCTTGACTTGCAAGCTTTTGAAGAGGTTGTGGCCCTCCTTGTTTATGGTTTGGTGTTGTTCCCTAACCCAGATCAGCTCATTGATATCAGTGCTGTCCAGATCTTTATGTCCAGGAATCCTATACCTACGTTGCTGGGGGACCTCCTTCACTCATGTTACACTCGAACCATGAGAAAAAGAGGTGTCCTTATGTGTTGCACTCCTCTCCTGGGAAAGTGGTTTATTTCGCACCTTCCACAATCAGTCCTGAAGAACGAGCGGGGTTTGAGATGGTCACAACGGTTGATGACTCTTACACATGCAGATATACATTGGTGCCCTAGGTCCAGAGAAGATGTCACTATCATTTATCGTTGCGGGGAGTATCCTAATGTTCCCTTACTTGGAATCAGAGGGGGTATTACTTATAGTCCATGCCTGGCTTGGAGACAATTTGGTTATGCTCGGAGGGATGGTCCTCATGACATGTTGATTCCTGACATAGTTTTTGACTTCGACAACGATACTCAAGGACTTCGCCAGAGATTTATCAGAGCTTGGAGGATGCCCAGTAGGATAGACAGCAAGACACTGGGGCACAGGAACTCCATCCCTTTGGAGCCTTACCTCAAATGGGTACGAGCCCGCTCTCAGAAATTAGTAATGCCTTATCCTCACATGCTTCCAGTAATCAAAGAGCCTGCCTTGGAAGGAGAGGTGTCTCACGTTATTCAGCACCCTGATATGCCCACATCCTGGGAAGAGATGCAGAAGAGTTGGATCCAGCTTAAAGAAGAGAGGAATTCTCTTGAGACTAGTTTGCATGCCAGTGAAAAGAAGGTCTTGGAGCTCACCCGCCTGTTGCACGAGGAAAGGAACCTCAACACTTACATAGCTCCAAAGAAGATGCGCAACATATTTTGGGATTGATTTGATCTTTTTTGTATTTTTGCCCACGAGGCTTTGATGTATTAAACAATGATTTTCTTAATAATAATGTGTGTTCCTTTTGGTCTACAACAAATTTGAATTTTCGAACCCTTGAATGCATTACATAAACACATATCATTCATCATGTGCATCATAGTTACTCTTCTTTTCAGGTTGTTTACTGTTCTTCGCTGTTTATTTCAGCATCATGAATCCTGAATCATCAACCGAGGCATCTATCAAGGCTCTTCAGGCGCAGAACGTCCAGTTTCAGGCGCAAAACGCCCAATTTCAGGAGCTGATCAAGGGCTTGGCTCAGGGTCAACAAGAGTTGAAGACCATGCTTCTGAAGAAGACTAAGAAGAAGAGGAGGACTGTGCTGTTTAACACTGGGCGCAGACTCGGGAACACTTTGGTTGAAGCTGAAAGGACTCCTCCATCTGTGACAGAAGGTAGTCATCAAGAAAGGGAGGTCACTACTCCTGTGGGCTCTGATACTGAAACAGACTTCAACGACGAACAGTACCCTCCTGCTGAAGACCGGTACAAACAGCTGGAAGACAGATTAAAGGCCGTGGAAGTTCAGCGGGTTCCTGGATTGGATTTCGGAGACTTGGGGTTATCTACTGGGGTGGTGATCCCCCACAAGTTCAAAACACCTGCCTTCGTGAAGTATGATGGGGCTTCCTGTCCCAAGATGCACCTCCGTTCGTATGTAAGGAAGATCCAGCCTTACACAGCAGACAAGAACCTTTGGATCCACTTCTTCCAGGAGAGTCTTTCAGGGACTCACCTCGACTGGTTCTATCAGCTGGATGGGATCAGCATTCGTAACTGGGAGGATCTGGCCACTGCTTTTTATAAGCAGTATCAGTATAATGCCGACCTCGCTCCTACGCGTACCCAGCTCCAGGGTATGTCGCTAGGGTCGGGTGAAGGTTTTAAGGAGTACGCCCAGAAATGGAGAGACCTGGCTGGCAGGGTGCAGCCACCATTGACGGATCGGGAGCTGGTAGATATGTTCTTGGGGACCCTATCTGGTCCATTTTTCAATCATCTCATTGGTAATTCCTCTGCTGGGTTTACTGATCTGATCCTGACTGGTGAAAGGATCGAGGCCGGTATAAAATCGGGGAAGATACAGAAAGTTGCCTCCTCCAGTACTGAGAAGAAACCCTTCAAAAAGGAGGCTAGTGCTGTATATGGCTCCCGGAGAACAGAGCGACCTGAACACCGCCAATCTGTCAGTGCGGTAATGATTGCCAAACCTGCTGCCGCTCCTCGGCCAACTAATCCTCAAAAGTTTGAAAGACCCCGGAGAGAGTTTACCCGGTTAAACATGACCTTATCACAGATCCTGCCACAGTTACTATCCACCAATTTAGTGACTGTCAAGGAGGCTCCAAAGTTTCCCAACACTGCATCCCCCAAGTTCAATCCAAATGCTCGCTGTGCTTATCACTCTGATAGCCCGGGGTATAACACAGATGACTGTTGGGCCCTAAGGAATAAAATTCAAGACCTCATTGATGCAAAGGAGATACAGTTTGAGGCGCCCGAGAAGCCGAATGTTGTAACTGCTCCCATGCCCCAGCATGGGGTGAATGCTGTTGAGGAGGATTTGTATGTAGCTTCGGTGGACGATGTTGCTACTCCGTTGCTGATGGTCAAGAGGAATCTGTTGCTAGCCGGTTTATTTCCGGGATGTAGCGAAAGTTGCCCTCTATGTGTTGCTTCCCCTGCTGGTTGTTCTCTGTTGAAGTCAGGCATCCAAAACCTGATAGATAGTAGAGAGATTTTGTTCGAAAAGACTATTGTTCCTGCTGCTCCTGTTGAAGAAGTGTCGATCGTTACCATCTTCAACAACTATTCTGAGGCTCCTTCAAAGAAGCCTGTCCAAATTTTGTCAGTTCACAAGAGTGCTCCCATCACCATTACTGTTCCGGGGCCTATGCCCTACAAATCTGATAAGGCTGTCCCATGGCACTATGGGGCGGATGTTTATGTTCTGGGTGTGAAACAAGAGTGCAACATTGATACTGGTGTTTCCAACATCACTGGGCCTGCTAAGGTCACTCGTAGTGGAAGACTGTTCTCGCCAGACATTGCTCCTCCGACAATTCATAGGCCTTTGATCTTCACACCTGCCAGAGTGCCTGTTTCTCCCCCTGACCAAGTATCCACTCCTGCTACTGAGTCATCTGATACTCGGGGCAAGAGGATTGCTGCTGATGTGCCTGCCAGGACGGAGGCACCAAAGACCATTGTTGAAGCTTCCAAGCAGGAAATGGAAGAAATACTCAAGATAATAAAGAAAAGTGATTTCAACGTTGTAGAACAGCTGGGGCACACCCCCTCTAAAATCTCCATGTTGTCACTGCTGCTGTGTTCAGAGGCCCATGCAAAGGCTCTGATTGCTTTCTTAAAGACAGCCCACGTACCCCAAGAGACGACTGCTGACCAGTTCACCGACTGTGTGGCCAACTTAACTGCCGATAATGGCCTGGGTTTCTCTGATGCCGATCTGACAGCAAAGGGGAAGAACCATAATGATGCCCTGCATGTCTCCATTGAATGCAGGGGCACTACTCTTGCTCATGTGCTGGTTGATACAGGTTCTTCATTAAACGTGCTGCCCAAGAAGGCTCTGGATAGGCTGGATTGTGAGGGTCTAGAGCTCAAACCAAGTAGCATTGTTGTCCGGGCCTTTGACGGGTCCAAAAGAATGGTGCATGGTGAAGTGGACATCCCAATCAGGGTTGGGTCACAAGTATTTGATTCAAAATTCTATGTGATGGATATCCATCCGTCCTATTCTTGTTTGCTGGGTCGCCCATGGATCCACAAGGCTGGAGCTGTGACCTCCACATTGCATCAGAAGCTCAAGTACCCAGTCAGGGGGAAGATCGTAACAGTGCAAGGGGAGGAGGAATACATGGTCAGCCACCTCAACTCTTTCAGATACGTAGAAATGGATGGGGAGTTCATTGAAACCCCCTTTCAACATTTTGAGGAAGTACCACAAACCTTGGCAGCAGCAGAAGATGAAGAGGTTTCTCCTATGAAGATGGCCTCCTTAAAGGACGCCCGGGCTGTGATCGAAAAAGGTGAATGTGCAAACTGGGGCAAGCTCCCTGATCTTACTCCTAAGACTAACAAGTTTGGGCTGGGTTTCACCACAGAAGCTCAGAAAGCGGTGCGCAAGGCAAGAATTGGAAGACCTCCTGTGCTCATCACCCACTCAGTGGTGAATGCTATTGGAGAGGAAGATGAAATAGAAGAGTCAAAGTTCGATAGCTGGATCTACCCGACGGCCGACGGTGGATTGACCAATTGGACTGCTAAAGATTTTACACCCATAACTTTTGTTCCTCAGTAATGAATTTCTTTGTTTTTGATTTGTAATAAACAATAATTTGAGACTATATGGCCCGGTGTCTTACCCGGGGCACCGTGGTTTTATTTATGAGGGCTTTTGTTTGTCACTATCATATATCATGAATAAAAGCATTGGACGTTTTTCACAATTCAAATTTTGCGCTCCTTTTCTTTCTTTTCTTTACATATTACAAAACAGCTGTATTTACACACACACTCACTCATACAGGTTTCGATCCACTCTGGATCTCACTGGTAACGACTCTGCTACTGCCAGTTATGACTTCGAAAATCCGATCAACTTAGCCGAAGACGAAGGTGAAGATGATTGCGAAGTACCTGGTGAACTTGCAAGATTGTTGCAACAGGAGGAGAGGGCAATTCAACCCCATGAAGAGCCAGTGGAAGTAATAAACTTGGGTACTGAGGAAGACAAGAAAGAGGTGAAGATTGGTGCCAACCTAGAACTCAGCGTGAAGCAACGGTTGACTCAGATGCTGCATGACTATAAAGAAATCTTTGCCTGGTCCTACGAAGATATGCCCGGATTAGATACCGACATTGTGGTCCATCACTTACCAACTAAAGAAGATTGCCCTCCGGTTAAGCAAAAGGTCCGCCGTATGCGTCCAGAGATGTCCGAGAAGATTAAAGCCGAGGTTATGAAGCAGTTTGATGCCGGGTTTCTGGCAGTAACTTCTTACCCTCAGTGGGTTGCTAATGTGGTGCCGGTACCTAAGAAGGACGGCAAGGTCAGGATGTGTGTCGATTACAGGGATCTGAACAGGGCCAGCCCCAAGGATGACTTCCCTCTACCTCACATTGATGTCCTTGTTGATAATACGGCTCAGCATAAAGTGTTCTCTTTCATGGATGGTTTTTCAGGCTACAATCAGATCAAGATGGCTCCGGAAGACATGGAAAAGACTACGTTTGTTACTCAGTGGGGCACCTTCTGCTACAAAGTCATGCCTTTTGGACTAAAGAATGCTGGGGCAACCTACCAACGTGCCATGGTTGCTTTATTTCATGACATGATCCATCATGAGATAGAAGTGTATGTTGACGACATGATCGCTAGGTCCCAGACTGAGGAAGAACACCTTGATCATCTGCAGAAATTGTTTGACCGGTTGAAATTGTACAAGCTGAGGTTGAATCCGAACAAGTGCACCTTCGGGGTAAGATCTGGAAAGTTGCTAGGCTTCGTGGTAAGTGACAAGGGAATTCAAGTGGACCCTGCTAAGGTCAAAGCCATTCAAGAGATGCCAGTTCCTAAGACAGAGAAGGAAGTCAGAGGCTTTCTAGGACGTCTGAATTATATTGCTCGGTTCATCTCACACTTAACTGCTACCTGTGAACCAATCTTCAAGCTGCTGAAGAAAGATTAGGTAGTACGTTGGAATGATGAATGTCAGGCTGCTTTTGACAGAATCAAGGAATATCTCCAAGAACCACCCATCCTTATGCCACCAGTTGAAGGGAGACCTTTGATACTTTACCTGACAGTGCTTGATAATGCAATGGGGTGTGTGCTGGGGCAGCATGACGAGTCTGGCCGAAAAGAGCATGCCATTTATTACCTTAGCAAAAAGTTTACCGACTGTGAGACCCGATACTCACTGCTTGAGAAAACTTGCTGCGCTTTGGTATGGGCTGCTCGCCGGCTGAGACAGTATATGCTGACTCACACTACCTTGTTGATCTCAAAAATGGATCCTATAAAGTACATATTCGAAAAGCCTGCTCTGTCTGGGAGAATTGCAAGATGGCAGATGATCTTGACGGAATACGACATTCAGTACACGACCCAAAAAGCCATCAAGGGAAGTGTATTGGCAGACCACTTAGCACATCAAGCTGTGGATGACTACCAATCAATGAACTTCGAGTTTCCAGATGAAAGCATTATGATAGTAACTGACTGTGAAATACCTGGACCGGATGAAGGACCTGAACCGGGATCCCGATGGTCTATGCATTTTGACGGAGCATCCAACGCTTTGGGAAATGGTATCGGCGCCATAATCGTATCTCCACAAGGTACTCATACTCCACTCACCGCCCGGCTGTGTTTCAACTGTACCAACAACATGGCGGAGTATGAAGCGTGTATTATGGGTCTTCAAGCTGTGATCGACCTGAGGATCAAATTTCTGAGTGTCTTCGGAGATTCCGCTCTTGTGATCAATCATATCAAAGGAGAGTGGGATACGAAACACCCAAACTTGATTCCTTACAGAGAATGTGTGTTGGCCCTGATCCCCCACTTCACAGAGATAACATTTGAGCACTTTCCAAGAGAAGAGAATCAGCTGGCGGACGCGTTAGCTACAATGTCTTCAATGTTCAAGGTTAAATGGGATAATGAAGCTCCCCGGATCATCATCTGGAAACTGGACGAACCGGCATACTGTTGTGATCTCGAAACTGAATTGGTGACTGAGAAGCCTTGGTACCACGAAGTGAAGAGATACCTAGAAGCTCAGGAATACCCTGAAGGTGCCTCTGTCAACGATAAGAAATTCCTGAGGAGGTTCGCAGCCAAATTCTTCCTTAGCAACGGCATCTTGTACAAGCGAAACCATGATTCAACCTTACTGCGTTGTGTGGATAAGACTGAAGCAGAAAGAATCATGGAAGAGCTACATGAAGGGACCTTTGGTACACATTCTAGTGGGCATACCATGGCTAAGAAGATCCTACGAGCAGGATATTACTGGTCCACCATGGAAGCTGACTGTTACCAACATTCCCGGACATGCCACAAGTGCCAGATTTATGCCGACAAGGTGCATGTTCCTCCGGTCCCCCTGAATGTTCTGACTGCGCCTTGGACATTTGCAATGTGGGGCATAGACATGATCGGCGAGATTAAACCTACGGCGTCCAATGGACATCGCTTCATCCTAGTGGCGATTGATTATTTCACGAAGTGGGTTGAGGCAGCATCCTATGCTACGGTAACCAAGACTGTTGTGGCACGGTTCATTCGGCACAACCTGATCTGTCGGTACGGCGTTCCTGAGAGAATTATTACAGACAACGGTACCAATCTGAACAATAAAATGATCGCTGAGCTCTGCGAACAGTTCAAGATACAGCACCACAACTCTTCTCCTTATAGACCGAAGATGAATGGGGCTGTAGAGGCAGCAAATAAAAATATCAAGAAGATCGTGCAGAAGATGACAGTAACGTATAAGGATTGGCACGAGATGTTACCGTTCGCTCTACATGGATACCGTACCTCAGCTAGGACGTCAACCGGGGAAACTCCTTTCTCTCTGGTTTATGGCATGGAGGCAGTCTTGCCGATCGAAGTACAAATTCCTTCTCTCCGGATAATGAAGGATGCAAATCTGAATGAAGATGATTGGATCCAGACACGACTTGATCAGCTCAACCTTATTGACGAAAAAATACTTGCTGCTATCTGTCATGGTCAGACGTATCAGAAACGAATGATCAGGGCATTTAACAAAAAGGTCAGACCACAGGAATATCAAGTCGGGGATCTGGTGATCAAGCGAATCATCCTTCCTCAGAGTGATCCAAGGGGCAAATGGACCCCTACGTACGAAGGGCCATTTGTGGTTAAACATGTGTTCTCAGGAGGAGCAATGATATTAACCAACATGGATGGTGACGACCTTCCTCACCCCGCCAATGCAGACATAGTTAAAAAATACTACGCATGAAAAAATGACCCGCTAGGCTGACATGCCTAGGCAAAATTAGGGCTTCCCGTCGAACCAAAAGGGTTCGGGCAAAATGAAGGGATGAAAATGAAAAATCTGTACACCCGGCAAGTCGAAAACCTGAAAAGGCGGCTTGGGCAAAAATGGGTATCCCGGTGGACTGAAAATCCGAAAGGGCAGTTCAGGCAAAAATTAGGGATAAAAGCGTAATACTATGTCTCATTGGATCACTTTGCATCCAGAATCCGGTATCTACATCAAGTTCAGACGGCATCGATCAGTCAGCTTCACCTTCAACCAAGGTCATCAAGTGATGAGACGCTCAGGGTTATAAAGGCGATAGCAGAGTTGAAACCCAGTGGATCATTCATATTTCACACAGCTGTTTATTTTCTTTTGTACAAAACTTGTATAAACTCTCTTATTCGGCGACGTTCCGCTTACTAGGACGTCAGCCTCTTGTACACAAAACGCCTATTCACAGGCTATTCAAAATCAATACAAATATACTTTTCAGTTAAACGTGCCAACTGTTTTCCTTTTCTGTTTTGTTTTGCGAAGAACGTCTAAGGTTCAATTTGTGATATATGCATTGACAATAATTTGCTAGCTCATAAATATTTGCATACGAAACAAAGAATTAATTGCAGGTGACACTAGAAACAGGGGCAATAAAGAGTTGTCTGAGCAGTCTAATTGTTCTATTCTCCAAGGTACCAAAGTAGGTTCAGCTAAAGAACCTAACCAGACATCTTAAATTCCCCAGCAGCATATATTCTTAACAAGCATCCCCGACAGTCTTGGTCTAAAGGTTGTTCTCCGGCGGCATACATCAACATTCAAAGGAATCGCTTCCCCAGCATATCAAAACTTCCCCAGGAGAGTCCCATCCAAGTTCCCCAGGAAAGATGGAATTCATCTCCCCAAGCAGTAAGCTTATCCCCAGTATATTCTGGAAACTCATCCCCTAGCAGAGCACGAACGCGTCGTCCGGCTTTATTTAAAGAGTTATTTCCTCAACAGGATATAACTGGGTTATCCTCAGCCAAAAGCCAAGGAAAGGTCGTCGTCAACGTAGTTCCTTCCTATCCCCAGCGAAGTCCATCAATACTTCCAACATAACAACGGTATCCTCAGCAGGTTATCAACAACTCAGCAAGGCATCACTCTTCCCACAGAGTATTGCTTTCCAGCATGATCGCTAGAGTATCTTTTCTCCCCACAGAATCTTCCATTCGCCAAGTTTATTCCGCAACGGAGTCATCGTCTCCTACTGGTATCCTTGCAACTACTATCATCCCCAGCGGAAGCAAAATCTATTCTTCGACATCAGCCCAGGATACGACTTCCCGGCACCCGTCAAGGATTTATTTTCCTAGACGAAAACATACATAAAACATCACATACATCATTATAGCATGCATAACGCACTGCATCATACAAATCTCATTTATGTTGAGAACATCATTGCTTGATCCATATCATGCATTGCATATGACTGATTCTTACCTTTCAGGAAAGATCCAGTTAAGTTCTCAAGACATTTCAAGACCTAGACCGGTTCAGTTAAATCGTCCCAAGATTTTCCTGATTCTTATCCAGTCAAAGGCCTTCTCTGGTTCAGTCAGATCGCCCTAAGATCTCCCTGATGCTTATCCAGTTGAAGACATTTCAAGACCTAGACCGGTTCGGTTAAATCGTCCCAAGATTTTCCCGATGCTTATCCAGTCAAAGGCCTTCTCTGGTTCAGTCAGATCGCCCTAAGATCTCCCTGATGCTTATCCAGTTGAAGACATTTCAAGACCTAGACCGGTTCGGTTAAATCGTCCCAAGATTTTCCCGATGCTTATCCAGTCAAAGGCCTTCTCTGGTTCAGTCAGATCGTCCCAAGATTTTCCTGATGCTCATCCAGTTGAAGACATTTCAAGACCTAGACCGGTTCATTTAAATCGTCCCAAGATTTTTCTGATGCTTATCCAGTCAAAGGCCTTCTCTGGTTCAGTTAAATCGTCCCAAGATTTTCCTGATGCTTATCCAGTTGAAGACATTTCAAGACCTAGACCGGTTCAGTTAAATCGCCCCAAGATTTTCCTGATGCTTACCCAGTCAAAGGCCTCTCTGGTTCAGTCAGATCGACCCTAAGATCTCCCTGATTCTTATCCCAGTAGAAGACACCCCAGATTTTTCTCAACGAGCGTTGTTGAAGTTAAAGTCGCCCAAGGCTCTCTTATCATTCATGCTAAGGTAGTAACCATCCCTGGTTCTTTCATCGCCGTTTGAAGCTCCAGACTCAGCTCCTGTAATTAGCCAGGACACATCAATACCAAGCATCTAAAAGTCAGCTCCTGCAACGTGTCAGGTACTCATTTTTCTGTTTTGCAGGTATACAGGTTCTCGCCAAGGAATCTCCTACGCAATCAAACATCCAGATGGCATCTATAAGCCCATTCCCCCATCATTGCTAACATGTGAGCGCAAATTTCCGGGCACTCTAGTGTCCAATCATCTTCTACCCTCGGATTACGAAAGGCACGTCAGCCAATCTGCATCCTCAGGTCTAAGAAGATTGAACAGGGGCAACTGTTATACCCCAAAATTTGCCCTCCCATATTCCTCAAGAAATTGCCAAGCCAAGCTACAAAATTCCCCAAGGGTTGTGTAGGTCAACTGTCTCCTATACAGTCAAAACTAGGGTTTGTGTGCTGATCAAGAAAATGGAGTGCTCAAAGGCCCAATCAAGTCTCATATGCTTACAAACATGGTCAAGTATCCTCATATCAAGTTTCAAGGCATTCAGCTCAAGATTGCACAGTCAAAACCCTAAATTGCATTACAGTCAACTGTAGGGGCAAAATGGTCATTTGGCAGTCAAAAGTTCAAATTTTTGGTCAATATATCATTTTGAAGCCACAAACATCATTTGATCAATGCTTGATCATGATTCTCAAAATTTGGTTCAGAAATCATCAAAGATGCAAAAGTTGCTATATCTGGACAGCTGAAAAAGTCAACTGAAATTGACCAGGGCATAACTTTCACATGGATTATCAGAAAAATTCCATCCAAAGCTCATTTTGAAGAGAAAGACATTTCCTACAACTCATCTTCATACTTCAAGTCCAAGAAATGCTCTCACAAAAAGTTATCAATTTCAACATTATAGGTCATTTTCAAAAGTCAACAAAAAGGGACTTTAAGTCAAAGACCATAACTTGCGATTGGTAAATCAAAATGACATGGGACCAAAGGCATTGGTTAAAGGACTCAAAGACCTTTCCAAAATGTCCAAGAACATGTGAAAAGCTTAAAAATTGAGCAAGTTATGCCTTGTAGAAGTTGGGAAATTTTGGTGAAATGGCAAAAGTCAACTATCCTTGAAACTCCAATTTTTGACAAAAGGGCCCCATTTTTTCCACTTGGTTCATCCTTGTCATGCCACACACGTGTCCCATGATTAATTTCAAGACCAAATATTGATTTTTTTATTTTATTTAATTTTTGATAATTTAATTCATTTTAAATCTTTGAAAATTCAAATAAAATTTAAAAACCAATGGAATAGTGTCATGTGAACTTGGACAATTTCTATGTATCATGGGCCAACTCAAAAACTCAAGCTAGGGTTAAGTTTCACACTAGGTCTAGGTTTTGGCTAAAAAGAAGGAAAAATGGTCAATGGTAAAAACCCTAAGACTTATTCTTTCATGAGCTTGAATCTAGGTCAAAGAGCAAGCCAATTCCCTTCCAGCATAAGCCCTAAGTCAAACCCTAACCACAATATGCCATATGCTGCACTGAAAAGCCATTGGACAATTTGAAAAATAAGGCATATAAGTCAAATCTGAAATCAAGGTTAGAGAGAACTTTAGGCCTTAATTCTTTTTCCATAAGCATCCTTAAGCATCCCTGAAGGTGTTCCAATTGATATCAATCACAAAAGCTCAAAGAATTAGGGTACAGAACTCAAGAAATTCCATGGAAACTTCAAAATCGTATTTCATATTTTACGCATTTTCATGACATTTCATTGATTGATTCGTGTTCCTCATGATGTTCTAAAGCTAACCATACTAATTAATTTCATTTTTGAGCAATACATGTGATTTGGCCATGAACGATATTTAGGGTTACAGTTTTTTTGAATTGGGGCTTTGGCATAAGGGAAAAATTAGGACTCAGGAGTACCATAATTGGATTCAGTGCCTCAAGACGAAGACATCTTGACCCTCGCGCCTAATTTCTGATCACCATAGCGCTAGTCGCTATTTCTCCATAGCTTGCCTAACGCCACGGTTGCAAAACCGTTGCTTATTTGTCTTGTTTTGCAGGGACGAAGAAGAAGGACTCGTGGCATGTAGGGACAGGTCCATTCAAATTTGCGCGCGTTTGACTATTATGCGTTGGTTTTAATATTTATTATTTGTTAACCATATTATGTTAATTGAAACACAAGTGGCTCAGTGGACAAGTATCAATGCGTTAACCTCAATGACCTGGGTTCAAGTCCCAGGTCTGGCAAAATTCCATATTATTTTTCAAAACAAAATTCTATGCTTTGCTAATGTCCAGGTACACCATGCACACTCAAAAATCAACCTCCACGCGTCCATTAGAAGCAATCCAAGGGCCATGACCAAAGGTGTATCATAGACTCCAGTCAACGTGCAGCACTCTATCCAGGAAAGTCAACTAATTCAATGCAAATGGGCCTGATTTTCCAGGCCTGTACCTCACAATTTTGGGGTCTACCCCCCTGGTTTGCCTTATTGATTTTTATTCTTTCTTTAATTTTTCTTTTTTATTTCTTTTATTTGCTATTTATTTAATTAATTACTTTCACATAAATATAATAAAAACATTCAAAAATCAGAAAAGACCAAAAAAAATATAATTTTTATTTTGTTATTGTCATAAATAAATACTTGTAATTATTTAGTTTTAATTAGGTTGCAAATTCAATTCTTTTAATAACTAAAATCCAAAAAAATAGAGTTTAGGTTTAATAACTTTTTATTTTCTTTTTTTAATTTTCCTTTTTTTTCAGAATAATAATATTATTTATTTATTTCCATAAATCAAAAGTTGTACATAAATTAATTTAGAGTTAAATTAGGTTAAAAGTCAATATTTTCATAATAAACTTAAAAAACATTAGAACTAGGGTTTAGCATTTTAATTAATTTTTCTTTTTTCTTTTAAATCTAAAAAACCCAAAAATACCATTTTTCATTTAATTTTAATTTTAGATAACTTAATTATTTTAATTCCTTTAAAGGGTTCAACGCCCTTGCATTTGATTATTTTCTTTTTCGCGCGTTTCATTTATTTCTTTTGTGAATATAATGTACTTGTACCAAAGCCATGTAATAGCTATTAGGCATTTCTTTTCTGCAATTTATTTTAAATCGGGTCTGGATTAATTTGGCGTTGTAGACCCGCGCCCTTTGTAATAGCGTAGGACTTTTATCTTTTCCGCACTTTAAATTCCCGCACTTTTAACTGTTAAACCATAACATGAAAGAATGAATGCCCAAAAATAAAATCAAATCGTTAGATCACCAATGCATGACAAGACAAACAATAAACTGAAAATGACACACAATTCACACACCACCCCTAGGGTACGCCTCACTGTTGCCTTTCGAAAGGTGATCGTCGAGTATAGGACGTCTTAGTAAGTCCTTATGTTCCATTGATCTAGTTGCCTCGAAACAAGTTGCCTCGGAATAGTTGCCTCGGAATAAAAGATCAATGGCATAAGGGTAGCTTCTAAGGTGTCTTCCCATTGCTCTGGTGATCACCACGTCCCTAAAACTCGAATTGACCCGAACACCTCCAACGGTGGTGCTACCTACCTCTCAATGGTGGGATGGCACTACTTTAAAGGACATTTACACAGACGAATTCCTTAGGGTAGGTAGGTTCTCGTAGATACTTGCTCTAATCTCAAAACAAACAAAAATCTTTTCACACCAACACATTTTCAAAAGCTTTCAGAACAAACTTTTCAAACACTCTGACGTACGAGTTGAATTGAAATTTTTCAAAGGAACTTTTTTAAACCCACATTGAAAAGCAAACAAACACTTTTGAAAACACATTGAGCAAGTATCTAAGAGCCCATGGATAACCATGGATAGAAAGGGTGCTAACACCTTCCCTTTCTATAACCTACCTCCCGAACCGAGAGCGATCTCTTTAAAGGAATTTTTCTGTGCTTTTGTCCTTTCCAATTGGAGAAAATAAAAGACGGTGGCGACTCTTGCTTCCGCGACATTTCGCGAACCAGCTTTAAAACATGTCAGTTCCAGATCCACCGATCACACATAGGTTGGTTTTGTTTTTGCGTTTGGAATCCTTGAGGTCTCGAAGGTCCTGGATTTTGGATAGGGTTGTTGTTTTTGTAAGAGAAATTCGGGTGGTTCCTCCATCCAGGATTGTAGGTATTCGAGAAAGGGTTCCCTTGAGTATAGTTAACTTGGTCTGAGCTTGATTCGTTCAAAAGGTTACAGTCAACGGTTTGATGTCCTTGAGTTCCACAGAGTTCGCACTCCGATTGGATTGCTGCTACTGTGGTTGGGTTTTGAGACATGTTCTCGACTCTCAAGGCTAGGGCGTCCATCTTGGCATTGATCATGTCCATGCAACTTACCTCATGCTTTCCTCCATGGCTCTCCTTTTTCTCTACTGTCGCTCGTTCTAATCCCCATTGGGCGTGGTTTTGGGCCATGTCCTCTATTAGGGCACAAGCGTCAGGGTAAGGTTTGTTCATCAACGCTCCGCCAGCGGCAGCGTCTATGGACATCTTTGTGTTGTAATGGAGTCCATTATAGAAGGTATGTATGATTAACCATTGCTCTAGGCCATGGTGCGGACAGGCTCTTAAAAGTTCTTTATATCTCTCCCAGGCATCAAAAAGTGATTCGCCTTGGTTTTGGGTGAAACAAGTGATCAGGTTCCTAAGAACAGCGGTCTTGCTTGGTGGAAAATACCTCGCAAGAAAAACTCTCCTAAGGTCTTCCCAAGTTGTTATTGAGTTAATTGGAAGGGCGTCTAACCAGTCGTGAGCTTTACCTCTAAGGGAAAAAGGAAATAGTCTTAATCGGATAGCTTCGGGCGTGGCTCCATTTGCCTTAAGGGTGTCAGCTAACTGGATAAATACCTTTAAATGTTGATTCGGGTTCTCGGTAGCGAGACCAGCGAATTGGTTTTGTTGTACTAATTGTAGTAACGAGGGCTTTAGTTCAAAGTTGTTGGTAGTTATAGCAGGGTTTACTATACTAGAACTAGGTTCCTCGTTAGATGGTTGGGCGAATTCCTTGAGCGGTCTTTGGTTACGATCTTCTGCCATAGCTCTTCTTATCTTGCGAATAAAAAGACGGGCACGAGCGTAACGTTCAGGTTCTACTAAAGGATCTATTAGGTTGCCGGTGCTACGATTTCTACGCATCTACCGGCTAGAATAGCCTTAGTCTAAACGGGATAACAATAGGGTACGAAATTTGACGAAGTTGGTCCCCGGCAACGGCGCCAAAAACTTGATGGGTGTTTAATCTGTAACGTATAGCCTAAATGTAGTACTGCAAGTGTACAGCCTATCGAAGTAATATATAAGATTATCGAACCACAGAGACCAATTGTCAATCTATCAACTCTATTGCTAAGGTGCTTATCTAAGGCGAATAAGGATATTGATGTGAGTGCAGTGCACAAAGTAAATATGCGAGGGAAATAACAGTTTAAAAGACAGGTTGGAATGTAAATCATGTAATCAGATATTGGTCCGGTCATGCGTAGATGAACCTACTTATGGGGCAGTATTTTCTATTGATAGCAAAGAATCAGTTTAACGGGAACCTGTAGCTTTTGACTACTAAGAACCGAGTTTACTCTTTAAATTAAATTCCTTTATTGTCACATATAAAGGGTGCCTTCCGCGTTAAAGAGGTAAACTTATTTTTAAGAAATTGATAGTTTTGACTTAACAGAAAAGTGATCTTACTCGAAAAGATTAACTTAAAGAGACTTTTGGCTTTTGACCAAGAGTCAGATTTTAAACCTACAAACGCGTCCGAAAATAGTTTCAAAATCGTTTTCTAAAAAGGTCAATGATTCCTATTTAACCAATCAACGGTTGTCGCTCTTTTTGTTTGGTTAAATAATAATCAAGTCGTATCATTAGTTTGGACGGCTTTCGATCTTACCCAATAAACATTTAAACACAATTGACTTAAGTTAGAAGCAAAACATCCCCAGAGTATTTTCACTAGCATGATAATTGGAACACAACCACGATGACAATCATTACATCCTAACCTTTATAGTTTAGCCAGACATAATAAGTGCGAGTCTATAAAACGTGTAGACTATGGTAAGAGCATTTAAAGTCTATAAAACGTGTAGACTATGGTAAGAGCATTTAAAGTCTATAAAACGTGTAGACTATGATAAGAGCATTTAAAGTCTATAAAACGTGTAGACTATGGTAAGAGCATTTAAAGTCTATAAAACGTGTAGACTATGATAAGAGCAATTAAATAAAGAAATGCAATAAATTAGAACCTTGCTCCGGTCGGAGACTTGAATCTGATACAAATCTACGGAAAAGTAAGGCCGGTATGATGAACTTCAACCAAAGTGCTCCAAGACTCGATTACAACTCAATCTACACCGCAATAACTCCCCGATGTGAAGAGATTATTACTTTACAGAAACTGATAGTATATGGCTTAAGATTGTACTAAGCTTGGATGAAACTAAAGAATGAGAATCGAAGGCTATTTATAGAGGAACTTTGAGGTGCGTAAGGACCAGCATGCCCCTTAACTTCTTTTGAGCGGGAGCCTTTTTGTGAAGGCCGCGGGCGCGGTGAGGGTGGCCGCGGGCGCGGCGCCTGGAACCGCCACATCATGGGAACGTGGCAGTTGATCTCTGGGTGAAAGTGGGCCACGTCATCGCGTTTCCTGTAGCCAGCGCGGTGCTGAACGCCATAAGTGCAAAATATCTTGAAAAACCCTAATTTCTTGGCGTTTTGGCTCGTTTCTTCACAGAAGGCTCTGAAATGACAAGAATCCTGAAAACAAAGGAAAAAGGAACATAATACGAGAAAATGACAATAAAAACTAAGGAAAACATGTGATATTTGAGTCAGAAACATAGTGCGATTTAGTGCGATCAGTATGAACTTTGAATCAATCGTGCATTTGCAGATCTTTATAACATTTCCAAAACCTGCATATTCGAGATAGGGCACGATCAACGGGTCAGGAGCAATGTATTTATGTGATTGAATTCTGAATCTTTTAGTATCCTAAATTCAAAATGTAAAAAGTGTAAGAGTCCATAAGATGTATAAATCATTAATAATATTATAAAAAATTTATAAGTATACAAGAAAAATTGAGAATTTATAAAAACCTGCAAACGCTGCAATATTGTCTCTTGTGCCTCTGTGAGAATCGTCCATTGTGAGAAGAGCCATACTTGAAATTGTATGAGATAATGAAAGAGTTTGTAGAAGAGAGTGAGATGATTGTTGATGTAAAACAAGTATGTGAGGCTCTGTATTTATAGGCAAAATTTTATCACGAAGTGAATACATGAGGTGGTTGGTGGGTGCATGCATGCATGATAAGTGTCACTCTTGCAGTGTAGGTGCAGGCTAGGTGGCAGCCTTGGGGAAGGCATCTCTGCATGCATGTAATACATTTAGACATTTATGGAGGCACCATTGGACTTGGCGAATGAGTACAAAATTGAAAGGTGTCTCCATCCCATTTGGCGAATTAGAGGTGGCATGGGTTGTAGTGTAGGTGCAGGCTAGTTGACAGCCTTGGGGAAGGAATCTCTACTTACATAGAATACGATTGGACATGTAGGGAGGTGCCACTTGACTTGGCGAATGAGTACAAAATTGAAAGGTGTCGTCATCCCAGTTGGAAAATTAGAGGTGGCATGGGTTGCAGTGTATGTGTAGGCTAGTTGACAACCTTGGGGAAGGAATCATTACTTGCATGTAATACGATTGGACATGTAGGGAGGCTCCGTTTGACTTGGAGAATGAGTACAAAATTGAAAGGTGTCGTCATCCCAGTTGGTGAATTAGAGGTGGCATGGGTTGCAGTGTAGGTGCAGGCTAGTTGGAAGTTGTGATCGGTGGAAATAGAACTGACTGTTTGGAATGTTGGTTCGTGAAATGTCGCGGTAAGCAAGAGTCGCCACCGTCTTTTATTTTCTCCAACATGGAAAGGACAAAAGCACAACAAAATTCCTTTTCGAGATGTTTCTCGGTTCGGGAGGTAGATTATAGAAAGGGAAGGTGTTAGCACCCTTTCTATCCGTGGTTATCCACGGGCTCTTAGGTACTTGCTCACTATGTTTTCAAAAATGTTTGCTTTTCTTGTGTTTGTGGGTTTTGAAAAAGTTTAGTTTGAAAACTTCTAGGTAACTCTTGTATCAGTCCTCAAGAGTGTATGAAGTGTTTGTTTGAAAACTTTTGTCAGAAAAGTGTAAGTGTGAAAAGTTTGTTTTGTTTTTAAAAGAGCAAGTACCCAGGAGAAATCTACCTACTCAAAAGAAATTAAGCTGTGTAAATGTCCTTTAGACAGTACTATCCCACTATTGAGAAGTAGGTAGCACCGTCGTTGGAGTTATTCGGGTCAATTCGATTATAGGGACATGTGTGGTCACCAAAGCAATAGTAGAACGCCTTAGCGGTAACCCTAATGTCCTAGATCCTTTTTATCCGAGGCAACCGTTTCGAGGCAACTTGGATCTTTAGACAGGAGGGCGACCTCTAAAACACCCTATACTCAATGACCACGTCGAGGCAACCAAGTGAGGCGTACCTTAGGAGTGACATGTGCGAGTGTGTCAGGATTCAGTTAATGTTATCTTTGCACATGTTATTGTGAGCTACGTTTTGATTTTTATGTTTCAGGCAAGTCTTGTCATGCATAATTAACAGTTAATAATTGCGGAAAGTAAATTGCGGAAAGTAAATCTACGCTATTACAAGGCGTCGGGTATTTACATCGCCAAAAACATAACCCTTGAAAAGATAAATTGCGAGAAAATAAAGAAAGCGATAAAAGAGGTCATAATTACGCTATTACATTCTCGGAGCAAATACATAAATATGATCAAAAAATAATATGCGCGCGAGAGAAATTGAATTGGAAAAGTCTTAGGGTTTTGACCCTTTTTGAGAAAAGAATGGAATTTGGTCCTTTTGCCTTTAATTAAACCTAATTCTAATTAATTAATTAATTACAAGAAAAAAGTATTTTTTAAGTTTTTTTTTATGTCTAAATGAAAATAAAAATAAAAGAAATTAAAAGTTGTCAAGAAAACCTAATTCTAAATTTATTTTAATTATTATGAAAAAATCAAAATTAAACCTAATTAAACTAGATTAATTGGTTAGAATTTATTTACAAAAATAAAGTGAAATTAATAAATATTAATAAAAATATTAGTTTTCTGAATTTATTATGAAAATAAGTAATTTGTTAATTAAATACTAATAATAATAATAAGTAATGAAAAGATTAAATGGAAATTAAAAAAGAAAAGAATAAAGAAACCAGGGGGGTGCTGGGCCTTTTTGGAGGTTTTGTTAGCAATTCTGAAGCCCAATAACCATCCCAGTCCATTGACCTTTTGAGATCCTCCAGAGCGCTTGTTGACTGGGAGCATGGTGCTCCTTCTCTCGTGGCCACTGGATCTGCTTTGCCAGCCTCTTGGCATGCTGAAGCGTGAGATACATGATGGAACACGTTAGGAAGCCTGCATGTGATTATGTTAGAAAAAACAATATAAGCGTTTGGGTGGACCTGGGATTCGAACCCAGGTCCCAATGATCATTTGCCAACGCACCATCCACTAAGCCATCTGCACGCCTTTGTTAATATACTAACAAACAATTATAATATTAAGAAACAATTAATATGCTGGACAAACAAATAAATGCGCGCCTTTTTTGAATGCTCCAATAGAACATCACCACGTACTCATCTTCTTCGCTGATGCCTGTAAAAAATAAATAGATAGCGAGGGTTTTTAACCCCCACAAAACAGGATGAGGAAAAATAGCGAATAGAGTTGTGCTCTATATAAATATTTCGCGAATAGTCCAGTGTGCTCGTCTTGTTCTGACGGTTTCAACCACATGCCTTAGAGGTTCTAATTTTTCCTGGGTAATAAAGCCCCAATTTGAGAACTCAAGAACCCTAGATTTTATCAATGGTAACTCACGATTTTGTACACTATAATCCAATTAACCAATACCATTAGCTTTATATGAACTCAAGCAATACAAAACAATGAATAAAACATGTTAATTATGCATGAAATAGCCAATTCGATTATGGACATGAGAAGCAAACCGTGGGTCTGTTCTTGAGTATTTCTTGAGCTTTAGCACTTGGTTTTGATTGCAATACGTTTCTGGGAACCCCTGCAATGTATTAGAAACCACAAAAGCCTTTGAATCACGTTGGAATATGGAAATCAGTTTTCAAATTTCTTGAGTTTTTTTCAAAGTGATTATGGCTTTTTCTGCAGCAAATTCGCGTCTGCATGATTAGGTTTAGCTTGTGTACTTATAGTAGAATGAAACTAGGTCAAATCTTTGCCAAGAAATCCATGGAATTGATGGTTGTATATTTGATTGAAAATCAAATATTTTTGAATCTTTTTGATTGAAGAAACTTGCTAAATTTGGAGATTCTTGTCCCTTTGATTTGCACACGAAATTTCTAGCATATATTGACCACTTTTGCTTCACAAAAAGATTGAGAAATCAAATCTTTGTATTTTCCTACATTTTAAATTAATTAAATGAATTAAAATTGATTAAAAATCCAAATAATTAATAAAAATAAGAAAAATAAGTTCAAATAATCTTAATGGGTCGTGCATAAGTCATGGATAAAGTTTCAAGAAGAAATTTGAGGCCCATTAGCAAAAACAAGGTGTTTTGAGCAAAGTTGACTTTTGCAAATTCATTAAAATTTCCCAACTCCTCCAATGCATATCTTGCTCAATTTTGATCATATGAACCTGTTCTTGGACATTTTGGAAAGGTCTTGAAGTCCTCTAACCAATGCCTTTGGTCCCATGTCATTTGGATTTACCAATCTCAAGTTATGGTCTTTGACTTAAAGTTCATTTTTGTTGACTTTTGAAATTGACCTATAATGTAGAAATTGATAATTTTTTATGAGAGCATTTGTTGAACTTGGAGTGTGAAGATGGATTGTAGGAAATGTCATCCCATTCAAGATGAGCACTGGATGGGATTTTTCTGATGAACCATGAAAAAGTTATGCCTTGGTCAAGATACAGTTGACTTTTCTGCTGTCCAAAAATAGTAACTTTTTGCATCTTGATGATTTATGAGCCATGCTTGTGGAATCATGATCAAGACTTGATCAAATGATGATTGTGGACTCAACATAAGATGTTGACCAAAAATTCTGGCTTTTGACTGCAAAATGACCATTTTACCCCTGCAGTTGACTGTTGATCAAATAGGGCTTTTGATTGTGCAAATTGGTACTGTGAATCTTGAAACTTGGCACGTAGGTGCTTGAGGATGTATATGGGCCTATGAGACTTGATTGAACCATTGAGAACTCCAAATTCCTTGAAAGAACCAAAACCCTAATTTCAGTTGGCTTGGGAAGTAGTTTGACTGTCTAATCCTTGAACAACTTTGAACCATTTGAAGATGATTCTTGACAAACCTTGAAGAATATGGGAGGGCAAATTTTGGGGTACAACAGAAGTCTTGGGGAAGGAATCTCTGCTTGCATGTAATACGATTGGACATGTAGGGAGGTGCCATTTGACTTGGAGAATGAGTACAAAATTGAAAGGTGTCTCCATCCCAGTTGGCGAATTAGAGGTGGCATGGGTTGCAGTGTAGCTGCAGGCTAGTTGACAGCCTTGGGGAAGGAATCTCTGCTTGCATGTAATACGATTGAACATGTAGGGAGGCTCCATTTGACTTGGCGAATGAGTATACAATTGAAAGGTGTCGCCACCCCAGTTGGCGAATTAGAGGTGGCATAGGTTGCAGTGTAGGTGCAGACTAGTTGACAGTCTTGGGGAAGGAATCTCTGCTTACATGTAATACGATTGGACATGTAGGGAGGCGCCATTTGACTTGGCGAATAAGTACAAAATTGAAAGTTGTCTCCATCCCAATTGGCGAAATAGAGGTGGCATGGGTTGCAGTGTAGGTGCAGGCTAGTTGACAGCCTTGGGGAAGGAATCTTTGCTTGCATATAATACGATTGGACATCCTAGTTGGCGAATTAGAGGTTGCTTACTGTTGTTTTATTCAAATTCAGTACAACCTATTTAATCTTACATTTATCAAAACACTTCTACACTCAATCACTCAAACACTCAAACATTCAAAACTTCAAACAATCAACTCAAACACTCAAACACTTAAACCTTCAAACACTTAAACCTCTAAACCTTCAAACATTCAAACACAACGGCCTTTGAACCACAATATATGATCAGTGCACATTTCAACAGTGAGACATACATTTGTCCCACCTCTGGGTTTTTGTTTAGAGACACTGAGAACATCCGATTTTGCTTAAATAGGAAAGACAATTTCTTGTATTTTAAAAAATGATTGGAGGCCAAACTTAGATGAGGTCTCGTGACACAAATCTTTTATCAGAATCTGGTTTTTTTGGTGACAACCAAATAATATTTTATAAGGTTGAGGTTCAAGATGATGGGGACCCTCAGAATATGTTTTCCAATCATGAGTATTCTGGGTACGACTCTATTGAGTTGTAGATTATGCTGCGAGAGCCTCAGCTGTCACAAGTGGTTGATCCTCTCGAGGCCGAACAAGAAGAAGTAGATGTCGTTGACGAAGAAGACGAAGATGACGAGTTAGAGTTTGACGACATGGTCAATGATGATTCTGAAGATGATGGGATACCTGGTATACCTCTGAACAAGATCTACACACCACCTCCACACATGACAAACTTCAACATGGGTGGAGATGAATCGTCATCTAATTTATTTTTCAATCCGTATATGCAGTCGAATGAAAACTTAAAAGAGAAAGACAAATTTTGTAATAGAGAAGATTGTATCTGAGCCATAAAAGAGTTTCACATTCTAAACTCAGTTGATTTTAAGGTAGATCGTGTAAATCCATAAAGGTACAAGCTCAGGTGTGTCCACCCAGATTGTATGTTCAAGCTCACTGAATCATACAGATTAAGAGGTGATTGTTGGGTCATAGGTTCTATGTCCACCCACACGTGCGTCAATTCTACTCAATCACAGGATCATCGAAACTAAATTATGATCTCACATGTCAAGAAATCTTACCTCTCGTCAGCAATGATCCATCATTGAAGGTGAAAACCATAATCTCTCACATCACTACAGTATATAACTATACTTAGTCATACCGAAAGGCGTGGTTAGCAAAGACCAAGGCGATTGAAAAGGTATATGGAAACTGAGAGGATTCATACAAAGAACATCCTCGCTACCTGAATGCACTTCAAACTTATTCTTCGGGTACTGTTTATATTATGGAAACACTGCCGACGTACACCCCAGATGTTACTCAAGTCACCGGAAATGGAAAATTTAGTCGAGTGTTCTGGGCTTTTCAACCTTGCATCACAGGGTTTGTGTCATGCAAACCTATTATTCAAATTGATGGGACTTGGTTGTATAATAAATACAAAGGCCCGCTACTAATGGCAGTTGCACAAGATGGCAACAACAACATTTTCCCAATTGCCTTTGCTCTAGTCGAGGGAGAGACTGGTGGTGATTGGAGTTTCTTTCTCAAGAATCTCTGAACACACGTGACTCCTCAACCAGATCTCTGTTTGATCTCTGATAGACATGCATCTATTGAGAGAGAATACAACAATCCTGCAAACGGTTGGCATGACCCTCCTTCTACGCATGTCCATTGCATTATACATATCGTCTAAAATTTCATGAGGGAGATCAAAGACAAATTTTCCCTCTCATTTTATCAACATTTCTCATCACAAGACTCTTGGAACTCAAGACCAACCTAGGGTTTGCTCTGCTCAAGACATCTCCTTGCACTGTTGACTTGAATTTAGGGTTTGAGTTTGCACAGGAATTTTTGGACCTTCAATGCCCAAATTGACTTTCATACTTCATTTTGGACTCATAAGTTTTCCCATACCAAGTTTCAAGCCATGAATCAAATTTTTGCCCAGTCAATTGGACAGTTGACCTAGAAATCAACTGAATTGGGGAAAAAGTCAACTGTGGCCAATTTACAGTCAAACCTCATGAATTTTGACCCACATCAACATTATGAACTCATATGAACCATTTGATCAAGTTTGGACCACAATTCCACAAGAAATTTGATCAGATCACCAAAAGGGCAAAATGGTCATTATTAGGGTTTTGACTGTGCAAAGGCAATTTTGATTGTTTGACCTAGCCAATGGAAAATCAAGTTCAACCATGGACTCAAGGACTCAATGAAATTATCTTGACCCATGCAACAAGTTCAAAAGATCTCAAATGCATAGGATTGATAGATGAATTTTTCAGTCAACTGATCAAAATTTGACTGTACACTGAAAAGTCAAACTTTGACTTTTTGGTCAAAATCAAGTGCCAAGGGTAATTTTTCATCAAGATGTGTCAAATTATGAAACTTTTTCATCAAGAAACCCAAAATTGCAAATTAGGGTTTGAAATTGAAAATTTTCATAACTTAGAAATTTTCTTAATTTTTCCTAACTTTGTCCCATATTTTCACCAAGATTAAAATGGATTCAAACAAAACTTAAAACATGAAAGTTGTAGTCCATCACAAAGTCTACAACTTTTATTCACAAAGTTTTCTCAAAAGAAGCTTGGATCTCAAGTTATGATTTTTGGAACAAGGGTCCCTAAAACTCTTAACTTAGAGAAATTTTGCCCTAGTTTAGGCAGGATTTTGACCCATCTTCTTGGCCATTTTTAACATAGTTCCACTTGGAGTATCAAGTGGCATTTCAAAGATGGATTATTGTACATGTTGCAAGATTTCCAAATTGTCCAAGAACTCCTCAAACACATTTGTGGTTAGGGAGAATCAAATGCTTGAAGTTGACAAAAACTCACTTTGTAACCATGGCCAATACATGTTCATACAAGTTGCAAAATCTGACCAAACTAGCTTAGTACATAATTAAAGGCCTATAAACCAATTTACACTCAAAAATTGAATGCAAATACATTCGTTAGAGGCATTGTTCTGATCAAGGGAGCATTATACAATGAACAATTCCATTTTGGACATAAAGATAACACTTCCATTTACATAAAGCATGCTTTATGTCAAGTTTCATTTCTTGAGCCATACACCAAGCATTTTACTGCAAACAAGGCTCCCTAATGTCAGGCAAAGCTCAACCACTTTGTGCAGCTACGCTGCAAGCCAGTACAGCCTTGCATTGTCAACTCTCACATTTTTGCTTCAAAACCAAGTTATTGTGCCAAAAGTCCATAACTCACATATCTGATATATTCAACTTAAGCCAAGTTTTCAAACAAGTTTGAGAGATCCTTGTAAGCCAGAAACACGAGCCTTTCACCTCTAAAGCACCCTTATACACAAAAAACCACATTTTCTTGCAAAACAGGGCAGGACCTGCAAATCACAAGCCAAAACACATTCCACTCGTGCATTTTGCTTGCAATTAGTTCCAATACCTTCCATTCAACTCACTCAAACTATCCCAAACCTCCATTGCCAACTGTAACTCCATTTACAGTGTTCACCATTTTCATTTCAAGCTTGTGCAGGTTGACTTCTGTAGAGAGATTCAGGCCATTTCAAAACAAACTAAGCATTGGGAAAGGTTCAGGGGACATCAAGCAAGCTTAAAAGAACCTCAGGCCTCACTGAAAGTTGCTGCATTGTCCAACTCGTGTCCATTTGAAAACAGGTTTTTCTTGAGACTTCGATCTCTCTATTTAGGAATATTTAACCTTAGGTTGTGAATAAAAGATGTTGTACTCATTGCCCTGAAACCATACATATGCTCAGTTTTCATTTATATTAAACGTGCTAAGAGAATTTCATCCATGAACTTTCTGAGAAAAACTAGGTTAGAAATTAGGGCCAGAGAAATTCTCTCTGGTCTTTGAGAGTTAGATTAACTTTTTTATATGGTTGGAATCGTAT